>OX451411.1:9904067-10290372 GCA_949629135.1 Eremobia ochroleuca | reverse complement strand
ATCTAGTTTAAAAAATTATGGCTGACGCGTAAAATTGTTTCTATAAAGCTACTTACAGAAATAAAATCTTTTGTCATAATAAAGTAACTCAACAAATACCTAAGTTAGCTACAAAAATATTGACTTGTACGGCGCGGCGCAGGGTGAATGAACCAAACAGCTGTTGCGTCACTCCTACACGTTGATACAGCCAGCGCCTTCCCATTTACATAATACTGAATAAATAGCGTTTTGTCTTATTATTAGGAAGGCTTTCGCAGTGTGACATGGTGATCAACCTTACTTTACTTGAACAAGTGTCTTGACGATTTTTTGGGTAATCAATCACAATATTCGAGGCAGAAGTCAATCACTTCTAATAAGAATAAAGAGAAAATCTTCCAACTTGCAGCTGAAAATCACCATCAGATAGGTTATACACCTTGTGTATTGTCATCTGACATTATGCTGAGCCGAGGCCCTTTTGGCATTATAATCATTGTTTTTTTTTTAAGGTGTATTTTTTGCTTTAATGCCAATAAACGCATTTTCTTTCTTTTCTATATTTGCTAACATTAATAACCTATAATGTTCCTACAGTGTGTGAGAGGTAGTAGGCCGCAATCCACAATGTGGGCATCACAAATCACTAAGGTTTCATTTACTGTTTTAAGAGCAGTGGTAAAATAAGTTGTCTCTGCTGAACAAAATGTCGTCCCCATACATTTGCAGGCGTGAAATGGAATAATCTTAGGTTATTTAAAGGCATGCCTCTCCTGTTTTTTTTTTTATTTTTATTTATTTATTTAAATATCTTTAGCATATCTCGGGACCCTGGGGTCCTGGACCTTTGGGAGGCGTACGACCCCACGTACGTAAGCGTAACCGTAGCCAAGTCGCAAAGGCACCATAGACTAAGTGTTGAGGCACCCATTATTATTAGCTGTCGATGTCCTACTCCTGTACAAAGACCTCCCTACTCGCTTTCTACTTCTTTCTTTTTTCCTTCTTCCGTCATGTTTTTTGCAATGAAATGTGCTTTCTTGTCTCATGCAGATTGCAGAACACTCTTGATTTTCCAATGTCTCCTTCTGTCTGGAGATCCTATATAAATATCAATTTTAATATTTTTTATAAAAAAATACTCACTGCGCCTGCGGCAAGAGATGTACAAGCTGCGGCTGCGGCGGCGGCGGTGGGTGCTGCACACCCAGCACGACGCTGGAGCCGCCGCCCGGGCCCGCGCCGCCGAAGCCCGTTGGAGACGGCATTGATACTGACACCTGAGGAGGAAGGGAGTGCTGTAGTATCGTATACGAAAACTTCTGTAAACGTCTGTTGGAAAAACAAGCAGGCTGTCCACCTGATAGTAAAGACCATCAAAGCTAAAATTGCGTGCCCTTACGTTACATTTACACGCATGGAGTGTAAGCGAAACTGTAGACGTGATGAATATCGATAGGACTAACCCCCAAGACCAACTTGTGCTATTCAGCCTAAATCTCAAACACATCTTGTAGCAGTTAAATATCATGCTATCTCTTTCACTTTTTATTTTTTTTATTTCTTATTTGCTACATTTGTAGCAACATATTGACTGAAGATTGTCTTACACCTGTATTTACAAAAAATATTTGTCTACGTAAAGTAGCAATACTATGCGAAGTAAAGCATTTCTCAATGGGTTCCATATGACAAGCCTTTAATTCATAAACATTAAGGGACGCATCTTGCGAAGCCACTCAACTATTGTCTATGAATAGGTCATTGGAACCCTGTGCATGTGCGCGCACTGTGAGATCTCATAGTAGTATTTGTGAATACGGGTATTAAAGTATTACTTGAATAATGTTTTATTGTATTAACATTTTCGGCACACTGCAAGTCGTGTAGTACTATGCAATGCTTCCAATGCTAATTTGATATACCCCCTTGTACGCAGTTTTCAAACCTATTGAGGTTAGCAACGGGATGGGGGGGATGAGACCATCGTAACCTAACTTTGTTATAATGATTGATCGGTCTTATGTTTGTTTCCTTTTGCAAGTAACTTTTATGCGCTTTAGTTTGACCTCATGGCTAGCGATGTCTTCGACGATGGTGTATGTCTGCATAGAAGTAACCAGAGGGGCAATTCTCGTAATTTTAAGAATGTTCGTAGTCTATCACAGTCTCAAAAATACCCTGAATTTCCCTACATTTTTGACATTGACATAACTTTCCCTTACAAGAGTATTTCATTCTCATTGCACTTAAACATAAAATTAAGTGTAGTCTGAGAATTCGGCGAATAAGCAAAACAAACCTGTTTTCCCTAAAGGAGGAGGCCGACGTGAAATATGACACCACTGCCATCACTGAGGCACCAATCCAGACAGAAATGCCTAATACCAAATAGAACTTTTCCTGACCAGGGGATCAAACCCAGAACGCTCAGCCGTCTAGCCAGCCGCTGGATAATCTTAACTAATATTATAAATGCGAAAGTAAGTTTGCTTGTTACGGTTTCACGCTAAAACGGCGAACGAATTTGGATGAAATTTGACAAATGGGTAGATCATGACCAGGGTCCGTACTATGACGTGTTAATGCCATCGTTGGTCCGATGTGAAAAAGAGATAGCGCTATTCATACTGTATAGCTGTATCTCTGTCTGACACTGGAACAACGATGGCATTAACACGCCATAGTACGGACCCTGAAGGTTCTTTTCTTCATGTAGCGCAGACTAGTCGCAGGCAACGGCTAGTAATTAAATAATTCTCTTACCTGTCCATTACTCTGAACTTCAATCTTATATCCCGGCGGCAAAAAAGTGTTGAAGCCAACTATCAGCTCCGGGTGCCCTTTAAACAGGTTCGATACCCGGGTGATGACGCCTGGGGTGTCAATACTGCAATATAAACTAAAATTAAGATGGAGGATAATTGTTAGTAGTCGGTTTTTTTTTTAAATATGGGTAGTCAGATACAATTAAAATTGCAGCCATTAATTTTTTCATGGTGTTCAAACGGTAATTGTTTTCATCATTCAGATATGGAAGACTATTTTTATTTTAGTAAAAAAATCTAGTTTAGAGTAAACAAGCATTTTAGTTAAGTAACAATTTAGTTGTGAAATACAAGATTAGTAAATTTTAAGGTAAAAATGTAGTAGAATATTTCAAACGCGGCATGATTATTGAAAATAAAAGCTTTAACATGATTTCTTACATTGATCATAAAGCTGTTTTTGCTAATACAAGCTTTAAGCCACAACACTTATTTAAGTTATTTTCAAGTAAAAAAAATATATATTTTAACCCTTAACCACCTATCACCGGTCCCTGAGATCGCAACAGCAACTAGCAGCAAATAACGGGATCAGTTTGTTTTCATTACACACTAATTTTGTGACTATTGTTTTTTCCTAAATAAAGGATGTGTAGAAAAGGTATATAGACGCGCACTGTCCTACGACACTTACACATCGAAATATTTGAATGCAAAAATACGTTAGTAAATACGGTGGTAGGTGGTTAAGGGTTCATGCGCAAATATTTTTAAATATTCATGCAAAATCATCAACATCCTACACACTAATTTTCAAATTAAATAATATTTTTTAAGATATTTTCGTTCTATTAAAATAACACTAAATAATAAGCAAATATTTTTAAACACGTAGTATAGCTCAACTCACTAATAAAGACAATTAATTTTTCGATTGTTACCGATCTCTACAGCTGATTTCTCGACATCGGAATGGGGTATTCATGCAAAACTCAAACTTATTTCAAATAAACCAATTACAGGCACTTTTGAATTGTCAAGGGGTCGGTCAGTCAGAACGATGAAGCTAGTTGACCATTCCAAAGCATAGTAAGTACCTATGGAGAAGAACAGGCAAGAAATGGGAAAGAATGGCAAAATCATTAACATCAAACTCAGGTCCTTTTCCTATAATTTGGCAGCAGTGCAGCATGTTCTTTTACTTACACAGCTCTAAACCATATTCACATCTATGATGGTGAGAAATATAAAATATTTTAAAACTGAACAGACATGCAGGGCAGTCTTTAACCTATTGGAGGCTCTGGGTACATAGGGATCACGGAGCCCCGTGTACATAAAAGACAACAAAATAAACATACATTAATCCCCCCTATAACTCCGTATATTGGTTCCGCGTTATACGAAAACGCGTTATAGGGGTATTCCCGTATAACGCGTTTTTACGACCTCGTTATAACGCGTTACGTATAAATAATTCATCACATTTAGCTTCTCGCTGCAGGGGGTTTAAATCGAATATTTAAATTTCACAGTACAGAAATATGTATGTGGGAAATGCCCGCGTTATAATTATGGGGGAATGTCCGTGTTATACAGGGGATTGAAATCGCGTAATATGAAAACGCGTTATAAGGGTTCCGCGTTATAGGGGGGATTACTATACTGTGTAGCAGAGGATTGCTACAGGGTGATGAAGATGACCAATATTTAACACTCCAGTAGGCGCCTGTACTACCATTGTAGAACGCACTCCTAGAATTTGAGCGCAAATTGAAGGTCACTCACGGACACACTCACAGTATTCCTCCACATTACATTACATATTCCTTGCGCCTCATTTAGTTTCATAATATATAGCCTTCTTGAACATAAAAGCATATTTTTAACTATTCATGAAACTTTCCTTCAAAAAACTTTAAATTAAAAGTGCTCTACATAAGTAGAGCACGCGAGCACTAACTCCCAAGTCGAAGCGCGCCTACTGGAGTGTTAATAACTGGGGGGCTAGAAACTTATTGTAAATCGCACTGCTAATCAATTATTTCGTCATTGAATCGGGGTACTAATAATGCGTGGAATGGAATGTCGGCTGCAAAGAATGATTTTTTTATGGGAACAGGCCGGGGTGCCCGAAGATCGTTGGTCCGTGGGCACTTGGCCCAGAGTGCCCAATGGAAAAGAGGGGCCTGAAGACGTGCATGAAACAACAGCAACATCCTGTCCTTACCGTTACTTACGTAACCTCAAAAGCAGCACGTAAAAACGAAAAAATACTAAAAAAAAACACCACTTACGTCTGACTCTTAAACTCCTTCATGATATCCAGAAAGTCATTGTACACTTGTGGCTGCGTATTGAACTTGTATTTGACTTGGTCCAAGTACGACAGAGCATCTTCCACCTTCAGCCGCTGGAACTGGCCCGCGGCCTGCTGCTGCGCGGCCCCAGGACCCACGCCGGGGCCCACGCCGGGACCCACACCGGGCCCCAAGCCTGGCGGGGTCGCTAGGGGCGAGGGGGCCGGAGACTGCCGCCCTAGCGCTGCTGGTAAAGCGCTTAAGTTCGGCTGTTGTGGTGGTAGAGCCTGTTGGAGAAATGTGTGTTGTTAGATTCTGGGACAAAGACAAAACAATTTTTTTTTAAACAAACATTTGTTTAAAAAAAAAAAACAAATTGTTTTGATCAGAACAATTGTTGCCAAGTATTTTCATTAGTTATTGCTTGTAGTGGGTTGTGATAGCCTGAATCGATTGAAGTTACTACAAATAAATTATATCTGTAGTATGTGATTCGCATTACTAAATGAGGCTGGAAAAAAAAACTAGATTTTGTACACTTCCATCTGATATACCGGGTAGTTTTACTGATGCTGGAGTTATAGTCATCTGCCCAGCCTTTTCCCAAATATGTTGAGATTGGCTTCCAGTCTAACCAGGTGCAGCTGAATACCAGTATTTTACATGAAGCGAGGTCCCTATCTGACCTCCACAACCTAGTTACTGGGGTAATACGATACCCCTTGGTCAGACTGGTTGTCAAACTATAGGGCTTCTGACTACCCGTAAAGAATGTCAAAGCTCTAAAAATGACAGGAGAGACTAACGGCTCAATGAGCGCTCCGAGGCACGGAGGGTTATCGATATGTAATAATGGTCACCCATTCACAAACCGACCTATCCTTCGATTAGCCCGTGCGGCTGTTATTATTTAGCCAAAAAATCATATACTGTCCGTCCTTGTCTAACGGGGGCCCATTATGCCTGTACCTCTGGATAATTAGTTCCACTACCAAACTTGCTAGCTCACTAATCCTTTTGACACTCCAGTAGGCGCGCGTTCTACCATTGTAGCACGCACTCCTAGAATTTGAGCGCAAATTGAAGGTCACTCACGGACACACTACTCATAGTATTCCTCTACATTACGTTACATATTCCTTGTGCCTCATTTAGTTTCATAATAAAGCCTTCTTGATCATGAAAGCATATTTTTAACTATTCATGAAACTTTCCTTAAAAAATCTTTACATTATAAGTGCTCTACATAAGTAGAGCACGCGAGCAATAACGTTCCAAGTTGAGGCACGCCTACTGGACTGTTAGGGTGCGTTTCCACAGAAGCGGAGCTGGGCGGAGCGGAGCGGAGACGTGTAGGAAACGTCCAATCACAGCCGAGACGATTGACGCGATGAGGATTTCAACCATTGTGATTAGTCGATTCCTGCACGTCTCTGCTCCGCTTCGCCCAGCTCCGCTTCTGAGGAAACGCACCCTTAACTAAATGACAACTTTGATAGCTAAAGCCCAGGAGTAGAGCTAGGAATATGTTCAGCAGAATATTTCCACCGCATAATTTGTATCAACTATAAAAAAATTCTTTATAAATATTTACTTCTATACAACATGTAACGTTAAATGCGCAAAACCTCACGACACCCCAACTGATTTTTAATACAATTAGACTTATTTCAGAGAGAAAATAAGTCATTAAAAAAATTGTAAAGGTTTTATGTGCTGTTTTAGTTTTACTGGCCATTCTGATTGTTTCTTGCGTCTGCGACGACGCTTTATCGAGGGAGGAGTCGCCGAGCCGCTGCGCCGCGCTGACATTGGGTTGCTTGACCTATTAATAAATAGACACGGCAACGTTTTTAATGAAGATTTTTTGAAAAATGTTACCTATATTAAAAAGTAGTTCAATTAATTCTGCTCGTTATTCTGATCAAACTATTTTCAGGTTTTGCGCATTTAACGTTACACGTTGTAGAAAACCCTTGTCGACGAAGACATTTGACATGTGCTACCAACCCGTACTGGGCCCACGTGGTGGATTATGGCCCACTCCCACTCACCGAGAGGAGGCCTGTGTCCCATCCCAGCAGTGGGAACATTATAGGGTGATTATACATAATAAAACTAAGTTAATGTACTACAAAAGACAACAGTCCTAACCTTTGCTTGTACTATTACATAACGAAGACAACACAATTATTACATAAACAAATGACCATTAAACATAATATTCACTTGATTATTGTTTACATTTCGATAATGCAGGTCATGGATAAGCTATCTATGATCAAAGTTATTCAGACTATCGCTAAGGCTACGGACACGAAGTCAGCGGGCGCGGGGAGCGGCGCGGCAACGCAGACCCGCCGGGTAATTGACAACATTTCATATTTTTAACCTGCATGTATTATTACGTTATATAAAAGTAAATAGAAATCTAAGGCACCCGTATTTTTCCGTTTTTCGAAATTATGTACTTTTCATTCATAATTTCAACTTTGAAATTCGGTGTATTCTAAAAAGTCGTAAGCGCCAAATGACGTCATGCTTACGGTGGAATGGCGATAAAACCTTTGCTTTACTATGATGTGACCCGTCAAAAACACTGTTAAATGTCACTGTCATAATATCACTTGTCTCAGAATTTGTCAGAAAAAAGCGCTAAAAAGTGTGTGGTTTGTGGTACGTAGTTTATAAAAATCATTGTTATTTAGTTACTTACATTGAGATGATCTTCGCATACATATATAACGCGTTTAGGACATGATATACCCACAGCATTGCACCACTCTTTTTTTGCTGAGCTGGGCACCGCAAAAAATACTTTTTGAGTACCTACTTTTATTGTATTTGCAGACTAGTACAAAACAATATTTTGGTTCCTTCATTGGCGTATATTTTTCATTTGGATCCATTTCATTGACGAAATATCAACAAAAACTGATAATATTATAGCGTGTCGAGTTGATAAGAAAAATAAATTGTTCAATTCAATATTTTGTTTTTGTTTTATGGTGACATTGACATATTTGACATGTCTTGTTTGACATGTAATGTTTTCATCGAAGACATTGGAATGCGCAATGGTAACTACCCCATTCCACCATTTATGTGACGTCATCACATGTTTTTTGATTATCATTTTTTTTCTCAGAAATGAAGAAATAAAAAAATAAAAAATAAATATATTTGAACTCAGGAGACGAAAATAAAGAAATGGTATTTTTGTTTTAAGGTCGTGTCAGATTTGAAATGTTGTCAATTGCGTAACATACTATCAGTAGCAATGGGTTTTATTTTTACAGTTCAACAACATTCATTGCGTTATTTACGTTGTTGAGCGGGACTTTTCCAACATATGGAGCAATAAAATAAGTAAAAAAAAATTTGATTAGTGTGTTACGCAATTAGGGTGCTGGTATCGAAGCCAGCGGACAAATCACGCGGCGCTAGAGCGGCGTAGTGTTGTGTTATGAGAAATTAAGTGTCTTTGTTCGCGAAAGAAATGTCTAAACAGCGACTAAAACTTTTTTTTGATACAACATTTTAAAACGCCTGTCGTTAAAAAGCAAAAAAAAAACTAAATGCAGACACTACGTCAATGCATACGCGCGGGCACCGCTAGACTGGTGCGCATCGCTCGTACGCCGTTCCTCGCGCCGCTGCCTTCGAGGCCAATTCCACATAAATCTTTGCGTTGGAACGAACCGCTCCAAGCCGCCACAGACGCTCCTCGTCCGTTGACTTCGTGTCCGTAGCCTAACCCTTAAATGCATGATTTATTATATCGTATTGCAAAAAAACGCATATTGTATAGGTATTAATCAATAGAATTTAGAAAAAATAAATATATTATTATTAATAATATTCTATTTAATATTCATAGAGTAAATATATTGTTTTGACAAAAAATTTATATAAAAAAAAAAACAACCGACTTCCAAAAAAACACTACAAAGTGAAAAATAATTTTAATTTTGGAAGTCGGTGTCGTTGGTTCCGTATTTTGGTTTTTTGACACCGACTTCCGAAATTAAAATTATTTTTCACTTTGTAGTGTTTTTTTGGAAGTCGGTTGTTTTTTTTTTTATATAAATTTTTTTATTTTTCACTTTTTAGTTATATCTACCCCAATCAAATTCATATAAACACTACTTGCTATGTAAATATCAGTGACAGGAAGCTGCATCTGCGTTTATAGGGTACAGACGTGATGTTATGTTGTGCGATTGCGTAAACAATGCATACATATGCGATAGCAGCAATCGCGGTTGTTTTACTGGTATTAATTATTATTATAATAAAAAAAATTATAACCTTTGTAGTGAGTACAGGCGTGATATCATGTTGTGTGATGGTGTAAACAATGCTTAGATATGCTATAATCGCGGTTAATCTGCTGTTATTTATTGAAGAGTTCCCCCGATTTCTACAAGATCCCTTCATCAGATATTGAAATGGTGGCAATGGGACCACACGGGAAGCACCAGCTTTCAAATAAAAAAAGAATAATGAAAATCGGTTCACCCAGTCGGTTATTATGAGGTAAAAAACATAAAAAAAAAAAAAAAAAAAAAACAGTCGAATTGATAACCTCCTCCTTTTTTTGAAGTCGGTTAAAAAGAGGTGCGTTCAGAAACTCACAGCTATCACATTCTTAAAAAAATTAAATGACGTACTTTGTTGCCATATGGCAACATTTTCCAAAGTACTTTCGTATTTTATTTTTATTTTCCTACTACAATGATCTCTCGAAAATGTCCCATAAGACCCTAATAATAAGATATTCTTTCATATCAGGACGATCTGTACAAAAATAGCTCATGTCCAGGGGTATAGTCAGTCAGCTAGGTGATAGCCGGCTGTCAGCCCAGATTGCTTCGGCCGATGATGAACCCAAAACGTATGGAGAAGGCACAAGGGTATGTCATACTTTCACGGCACAAAGCACGGAGAAGTCTCGGCAAGTCTGCAGGTCGTAGATACGAATAGGTTCACACCGGCACTTTAGTTCGCGTGTGAATAGTATTTTATCACCACTGTTCTCAATAGCGCAGGAAAAGGTGAAGGAAAACATCGTGAGGAAACGAAATGTTCTAGAACCGAAAACTCGAAGACACGTGACGTCCACCAATCCGCACTGCCTCTCACAGAGGAATCCCAGCTGTAGGAACCGTATAGGCTATTTTATGCTAGTACATCTACTCGCCTTAAGCCTCTGCGGCTGCGGCGGCGGCTGCTTGGCTGCGTACTGCACGGCGCTGGTCTTCAAGTAGTTGATGACGGGCCCGCCGCCCGGGGGCCGCGCGTTAGTGCGGGCGAAGCTGCCGCTGCCGACCGAGAGGAGCGTTGTTGGACCGGCCGGGGAGCGGATGTCTGTTGGAGAAAATTAGGGTTATAATGTGACGAATATATTGTATGACTATTTTTTTCTTGTCCGAATGATTTTATTTGAGAGGCCCGTGGCTAAATAATTATTATTTAGCCACAATCCCCCTCGTGGCTAAATAATAATTATTTAGCCACGGGCTCCTCAAATAAAATCAATCGGACAAGAAAAAAATAGTTATTTTAATAGATAATCTGATCGAAGCTTTTTTCTGTAAATCAACAATGGCGACATCAGGAAATTTATGTCCAGATTTTTGGGAAAACCCTAATAGTTAATTGTTAATAATAAAAAAAAAACGAAGTTAAAAAAAAATCCTTCGTCCGATTGATTTTAGGTGAATCTCCAAGGATTTGTGATGGTCACTGCAAGGCACTCCTTATGGAACAGGGTCCGAAACACAGCTATAACTTTTTAATTATTTTTTTTTTCAAATTTTCGTGATCGTTTCCGTTCCGGTTTTCGTTTTCGTAATTTTCGTCGAGTTGAAACATAATAATAATAATAATAATTGAAATTGAGTTACTGACAAGAAAAAATTATTGAAAATTCTCAATTTTTCGTGCCTCAAACTACCCCTAACCCCTCAAGACGGTGCCGCCGTAAGAACTTACCTAATATCTGCGGTTGGGCCGACTGGGCCAAAGTGTGCATATTGCTTGCACCTGCTTGTTGAATCTGTAACAAAGAATAATAATAAATTAACAATTATTTTAAAAAAAGTCTGCTACATTTTCTATTGACAGTTAAACACTGGCAGAAATAAACTAAAACGCAGCATGAAAGCAGATACGGAAATAATAAACAGTCTTATTCTTTTTCACATAAAAGGCAGTACCTAAGTAATAGGGGCCTTAGTATGTTAATCAATCAAGTCGAAAAGTTCTTTGAAAAAAAATTTTTTTTCTAGGTTCCATTTGTTTGTATTAACGGTACCTAAGAGCGTTCATCCCGCGCAGGCTAGTAACGTCGCAATTCTGGTTGTTTTTCGTGATTATTTCATTAAATTTGAACCTAAGTACCATTTTTTACATCCAAGTACTAGATCGTTGGTATTTTTTATAAGTGTGTATGCTATTTTTTTAGTTAATTTGCGCATAAAAATTGCAGACATTATGCATAATACATGTCGAATACAGAACGTCCTTTATTGAAAAGTCGGTTAATTGAAAACAACGGTCCAAATACTAGATCGAAGTTATTTTGCGCATAAAAATTGCAGACATCATCATCATGCATACATGTCGAATACAGAACCTCCTCTATTAAAGTGAGTTAAATGAAAACAGCGGTAATTCTACGCATATCACCTTAGTACCTATCATAAACAAAAATGTTTAAAAAATAGCTGTGTTTACAAGTAATACCAGGTGGATATATCCAAGGCCGCAACGGAATAACAACTATTTCGAAGCCAGCAGCGTTGGCGTTCTAGTTATTTTTAACTTCATGAGTCATTTTTAGTTTGTCGTATTGGCTGATATAGGCATCTTGTTTTCTGTTGAAGATAGTTTACGTGAAAGTATGTGTTGAAAGGTTACCGAGTATTTTGATCTTAGGCTTGATTGTAAAAAGTTTTTGAAAACTAATAGTATTTTCCTTTGTCTGTATGTGAGCTAGTTCTAATTTGTTAATTATTTTGCATGCAAGGTAGCGCGAACGTTGAAATCAATGTTTAGTCTATGGCCGCAGCATGTTGCACTGTGGTTGCGATCGGATACCGCATGCGGGCGCGCCAGTCAGTTTTTTTTTTTTTTTTTTTGTATTTCGGACTGCACTAATTTTGTCCTTTCCTGGCGACATTGCTGGCGCACAAGCGCATGCGGGGACCATACCAGAACATTAACGGAAACACCGTGACTTTTGTCCTAAAAAAATATGTAATGTGAAACATCACAGAGCACTTATATCACAGTCTACTTTTTCTAAAAAGTTATTTTTCGGTAAATCTTTAATGTAAATAAAGGTCACCCTACAAGGAAAAGGGACATCCGTAAGCGCGTGTGTCAATAAACGTATCATAACAAAACATTGGGAAAACCAAGTGAGTAACACAGTTAGAATGAAATATTTTGGCACTTTGACACGTTTTCTTTAGTCAAAGAATCTGTGCCAATTTAAAACTACGATATCTGGGTCAAGCAGAGTAACGTTATATGTATTTATGCTTTAGAACAAGTTGTCTTTGTTAATTTAATCATGAATATTGAGAGACAAGCGATCGCAGTGATCGCTGCGGATCGGTAAGCGTAGTGTGGGACGGCCCCCAGCTAGAAGGACGGACGAAAGGTGACAGTGATCGCCGCGGAGCGGATCGGCAAGCGCAGTGCGGGACGGCCCCCAGCTTGATGGACGGACAAAACGACGCTCTGGCTCAGCCATCTTTATGTCGTCACCTTTCTGGGTGCGGAAGACGGAGGACAGGGTGTTGTGGCGCAGCATGGGAGAAGCCTTGTCCAGCAGTAGACTGCGATAGGCTGGGTTGATTGTTTGATTGAGAGACAAATTGGATCGGCATCAGCGTTTTCTCTAGTATACTCGTACTTTCACTGGTGCAGATGGCACTTCTCTTTGGCAAAAATACCACGTTGTCATAATCAGTGCATATGCTAGTAAAAATATATACAACATTATTTTTAGTATACTGCAAACCTAAATATAGTTTGTTCAGAATAAGTAACTGAATCGATTCCAATAGTTTTTACACCATGTTATATTTTGTCCCAAAAATATTTTAAAATGGTTAAAAGTTGGACACCGAGCGACACTAAGTAAATATCCGCAATCATATGCGCACAACACAGGTCACAGCCGGTCGGCCGGCGGCGCGTGTTAAGTGGTAACCAACTTTTTGTACGGACAATGAATTAACATAACAAGCTTATAACTTCATGATTTTTAATGTTACAGTTTTGAAATTTTGTACATAGATTCTTTACATAAAAAAAATTTTATATAAAAAAAAACAACCGACTTCCAAAAAAACACTACAAAGTGAAAAATAATTTTAATTTTGGAAGTCGGTGTCGTTGGTTCCGCATTTTGGTTTTTTGACACCGACTTCCGAAATTAAAATTATTTTTCACTTTGTAGTGTTTTTTTGGAAGTCGGTTGTTTTTTTTTATATAAAATTTTTTATTTTTCACTTTTTAGTTATATCTACCCCAATCAAATTCATATAAACACTACTTGCTATGTAAATATCAGTGATATGATATAGCAACAATCGCGGTTAATCTGCTGTTATTTATTGAAGAGTTCCCCCGATTTCTACAAGATCCCATCATCAGATATTGAAATGGTGGCAATGGGACCACACGGGAAGCACTAGCTTTCAAATAAAAAAAGAATCATGAAAATCGGTTCACCCAGTCGGTTATTATGAGGTAACAAACATAAAAAAAAAAAAAAAAAAAAAAAAAATACAGTCGAATTGATAACCTCCTCCTTTTTTTGAAGTCGGTTAAAAATACTAGACATGTGTTTCGGGTTTGCCATATACTAAAAAATAATGTTGTTTATCTATACAACGTGTAACGTTAAATGCGCAAAACCTCAGACACCCCAACTGATTTTTAATTCAATTGAGCTATTTCAGAGACAATAAGTCATTAAAAAAAATTGTAAAGGTTTTATGTGCTTTTTTAGTTTTACTGGCCATTCTGATCGTTTCTTGCGTCTGCGACGACGCTTTACCGAGGGAGGAATCGTCACCGGGCCGCTGCGCCGCGCTGACATTGGCTTGCTTGACCTATTAATAAATAGACACGGCAACGTTTTTAATGAAGATTTTTTGAAAAATGTGACCTATATTAAAAAGTGGTTCAATTAATTCTGCTCGTTATTCTGATCAAACTATTTTCAGGTTTTGCGCATTTAACGTTACACGTTGTATACTAATACCATAACATCGCCTGCCCGCGCTATTACTTTGTTTTCGCTAAGCGTTCGTTGTGATTTTTTTCCTTTTGCTCGGCTCCTTAGTGTCCTAGCATAACGTTATTTATGTTTTGATTTCAAGCAATTTTGTCCTATTGCAAATTATGAAAATACCGTCCCTTCTTTAACTTTTGGACAGGTAGTTAGTAAATATTTTTAAACGCATATAAGTTTTTTTTTTTTTTTAAAACAGAAGCCAGATGATTCTCTCATTAAAAACGAGACAAAAGCCATTAATCAGTTGAGTATCTAATGACATTCGTTGCATATTTTTTTTATCTTCGCCCACGTAACCGTACACAAAATACAAAGTGTAAAATTCTACACTATTCCATGTTCAATTAGCTCCTACGCCGGCGATGATAAGGCAACACAAACAAGACGTTTACACCTCTAGGTCGATACATCGATATCGTGTCGATAACCCCGCCTTGTTTATAGTCTTATGCACATCACTATCTGCACTGTAATGTTGTAGTTTTGCTCCTTATTATGGTAATGTACTTGACTGTTGAATGAGAGTAAATACCGTTTCTTAGTTTTTTATGTTACTAGCTGTTACAGGCGACTTGGTCTGCGTGCATTCTGCAGATATCCAAGATTAAAAGTAGCCTATGTCACCCCGCAGGTCCCAGGCTACAATTTATTTCATAAAAATCGGTTCAGTGGTTAGGCGTGAAAAGGTAACGGACGGTTTCGTAATTATAATATTAGGATGGATTTTGTCCACACGTGACATCTGCCAACCTGGACGGACTGGCAGGTACTAGACCTGCCAGTCCATCATTATCATAAAAGATGATTTCTAAAAATTACTTGTATTAACATTTTCGGCACACTGCAAGTCGTGTAGTACTGTGCAATGCTTCCAATGCTAACTTGATATACCCCCTTGTACGCAGTTGTCAAACCTATTGAGGTTAGCAACGGGATGGGGGGGATAGAGAATTAAGTAATGTGTAGATTCTAAGACAAATTATCTTCCTTCTGGGACAGTCGGGTAAGATTTTTATAGAACTGAGTACTACTTCTTAATCTACAGACCAACCTTTTGGCTCTCGAGTGTCATTGAGAGGGAAGTGCTGTTGGGAAACATTTGTGATACACAAATAAATTTCCCTTCCACATTTAACCCGTCTTCTTTCAAAGTAAGAGTGAACAGGCATCTTATGGACACGCTCGTTCCATCATAGACCTCATCCATCGCTTTCCATCAGGCGTGATGGAGGACAAGAGCAGGACCATACAGAAAAAAAAATTAAAGTGTCTGTTTGTACTGTCGAAATAACAGCTTTTTTACTAAATGCATGTGAATGTACAGTCAGCTATAGCAATTAGCTGACAGACCTTTGCATAAATGGTTGAGATTTTTTAGAATACGTATCGATAGCATTTTATAATTCTTTTATATTTTATTTACTTTGCTCAAATAAATATAAAATTTAATCTCCACCATTTATGCAAAGGTGGGTAAGCCAATTGCTATAACTGACTGTACATACGGTACTTACTCGTATAACATTAACATCTTTTTTTTTGGTGTCTGTTTGTTCGTTCCTGCTAATCCTCCGAAACGGCTGGACAGATTTTGATGAAATTTGGTTAGGGGATACTTTGAACCCTGCGGGAGGACATGGGCTACTTTTATCGTACATACCACGCGGGTGAAGCCGCGTGCGGGAGAGCTAGTGTTTTGTAAAATTTTATTGAAAAAACAAGATGGCGATTTTGGCTATGTGCTAAAAGTACCGCACACACACGTACTGTCGTATATTTTAGTCCTGAACATAGGTGTTCTACCGGCTAAACATGGTCATAAGAGTATTTTTGCCATAATCATCAATTCCGAATAGTTATTTGCAAATTTTCATTATCATTACTCTTGACAAACATTGGAAATACATATTTCCTGCTTTTCCACCGTTCATTTCTGCCGTAGTCGAATGAAAATATTATTTATTTCTTTCAGACATAAATCTAGTCCAGTTTTACACTCATACATTTAAATTATGTACTATTTTAATTCTAAGCATAAAAACCCAAAATAAAATTGTGATTAATTAATACATTTAAATATTTAACAAATTACTAAAAAAAAAATTAAGATTGTCAAAAAATTATAAATAATATGTCAAAATCGTATAAAATAATAAAATGTCTAATATAAATTTGTCAAATTGTATAAAAGTTATAAAAATGTCAAAATATTAAAAATAAAAATGGAAGTGTCTTGTTCTTTACTTAGAATCTTACTATGACGCGACATTCTATTTGAAAGCCTCCATTTTACTTAGTAACTTGATTCGTTACATAAAAACCTTACATAGAAGTTTTAATTTCGTTTATTTGACAAAAAACGTTGCTTAGCTATTACGACAAGGAAATTCAGACAATACATAACTCTTATTACATAAAAACGTAAATAGAAATATCAAGTTACTGTTTCTCCGTAATTTGTGAAGTTTATGATGCTTGAAGGGTTAAGCAGAGTTAGGAATATTGCGATGAAATTACGAAAACTGCCACGGGTGGCGATTTTGGACATTAAGATTTTTCAAGTTATTCTGGTTTCTAAAAATCCATCAATCAGCACTTCCCCAAAACGCCCGCCCGCAGCAAACTCCACAGCAGCAAAGCTGTCTGTTCAGTTAGAATCTGTTCAGATATGTTCTTCAAGACGCCGAACTACGTAACAGGCGTCCAAACTAGCGTTCTTGGATCTCACGACGCTGATACGAAACGGAGGTACGGTACGGACAAAAAACATACCTGTACACAGCTTTGGACGCCCGTTCGATACGTTCAAGACGCCGAAGAAGAACATACTATCTGGACACAGCTTTGGACGCCTTTTCGGTACGGTACGGTAGTACGGCGTCTTGATACGGTCAAGACGCCGAAGAACATATCTGGAAACAGCTTAAGGCTACGTTGTAATGACAGTAATTACTTACATCACATATTAAGCCCGTAAACTTCCACTGTTGGACATAGCTGCAATGTTGAACTAATATAGGGGACTTGCTTTTGATCCCAACTTCGTTCAACACGTTGGGAGGTCGGAAATTATCCACGATAACGTACTACCCGAACAAAAAGTATCCTATGTCCTAGCCCAGGTCATAGTCTTCTTCAAAATTTCATTCAAATTCGCTCAGCCGCTAAGGACAGACGGAAGTACTTTCCTATTTATAATGTTAGTATGCATATGGGACTTTAATCACCATGCTTGAAAGGTGGATTGGTGATCGCAGTTTCTTGTTATTAGCAGGCAGGACGATGCTGCCTATCCTCATGAGATACAATCGTCTTTGTTATGATAATACAGTTAGTACACTAGTTGGCTTAGCTTACAGCGAAGAAATACATTGTGAGGACACCTGGACTTTGTTGTTAATCAGTTGAAGAGCACTGAAGGAGACACAATAGAAGTTTTGTTGTTATAACGTCTGGGGGGGTTCTGTGTTCCTCAAAGTGTAAAAAATCGTCATTAAGAATTGAGAAAAAGCGATGTTCAATGTTTTTCTTTCTTTATAAAATGCCTTTACGCTGCAGTGGAAAGTGACAGGCTGCCAATATTCCGGTACAGAAAATCGTCAACATGTAGTGAGCCAATGAGTCTGGTGACCAATGCTTGTTCCTAATCTATAGGAGGAAAGGCCTTTGTGTGCTTGGATTTTATTTAAATGGACTCCGCAACCGTGTAGTTTCTTGTCGGCTCTTCTCCATGGGAAACGACTAATTGGAACCGTGCGCCTAGCTTCTGACGTTTCATAACTGCCCAGGCTTAAGTGAAATAAAATATTTTGATTTTGGTAAAATCAAGTCTTCTTCACACTAGGCTGACGTCAAAATTACATGAGACATAACTGGGAAGTAGAAGTGGCGCAACAAACTCCCCAAATAATAAAGATAGGAATGATTGTTCGTAGGCTCCATGTTAAGCAGCTTATTTGCAAAGTAGCTGGTGCATGCTGACCGAGGAACGAGTTAAAAGGCGTGCGACTGAAGAGGTCTTTACTCCGTGGGACAGTGACAAGCTGATATATTTCGTCACATATGACGTTCCCAACCAAACTACAGTCAGTAGTTTTCAGTGTCATTGCACCCTATTGAGTTGTCGCCAAGGATAGCTCCGATACGGTGCGGACAGAATAGACAACGTTTTGGTAAGTTTCCAATTTAGATACACATGAAGAAAATGATAACGCTTTAGTATTACTGACGTGTTTGGTTTAAATGGAAGTCAATGAGCTTTTATGTATGAAACATTATTTGAAGATTGTCTTCAATAATTTCTATAAGACCAAAAACCAACCCGCACTGGGCCCGCGTGGAGGGTGGGTTACGGGCCTCTTACAGAGTTGGCCTGTGTCCCAGCAGTGGGAACATTGTAGGCTCATTTTTGGAAGCAGTTGACTGCTATAAGCTCGTGATGATAAACAAAAATTATAAGCAATTTTGTAAATATTACAGAAATTGGGAATTTTGGGATAAAGCCTGGAACAAAATTTCGGCTACCAGCTCTCCGAGATGGAGCTTGCCTTCTCTTCGGCTTGATAAATAAAGACTTGTGTTTAGAAGTAGTTTACCGAAGTGGATTTTACTCTATAATTTTCAGGTACAAGGCACAGGAACGGGTTCGTACAGGTGGCCATGTGTAGTTAAAAAAACAGATATGGAAGAACCTGGTGTTGTGGTGCGACTTGGGAGAGACCTACGCCCAACAGTGGTTGCTTGTTGCGATAGCATGAGTTGGTCGATTTGGGGACCAACTATTTTTTAATCGACTTCAAAAAGGAGGATTTTATCAATTCGGATGTTTATACTTTTTTTTTTCATCATAATGTGGAAATCCCAATAAAAACCGCTCCCACCAGGTTTGTTTTTGGAAGACAAACCCGCCTCGTACTCCTAAATAAAATCTACGTCCGGGAAAACATATATTCCTTTTCCTCATTGGCGAATAACCGTCACAGTAGTGCCGATAACATTCAGAAGAGCCTTCAACTTATACGAAACGCTGATGGCTATCAAAATAGGTACGCTTATTAGCGTGTTACTGATAACATTATAAATACTACGATACAAAAACATTAAAAGAAACTATGTTGGGGTCGGCTTCCAGTTTAACCGGGTGCAGCTGAATACCAGTATTTTACATGGAGCGACTGCCTATCTGACCTCCACAGCCCAGCTACTGGGTAATACGATACCCCTTGGTAAGACTGGTTCTCAGACTCAGGCATCTGACGACCCGTAACGACTGTCAAAGATCCACGAATGACCAACGGCTTAACGGGCTTTCCGAGGCACGGAGGGGTCTCGGTATGTAAAGATGGTCACCCATCCACAGATCCTGATAGATCGACTTGTGCGACTGTTATTATTTAGCCACGGGCCCCTAGAAGTCATGAATAATTGTTTTTCTAAATAAAAATGCTATCATAGCTACACAGGGTTGCAGGGACCTCGACGCGCAAACTGTTACCATGAATTCAGCACATAGCAATTTTAGACGCAGCATAGCAATTTTACGTCGGTTATCGAAAACATCTTTTCTCTTTAGGTATACATACCTAATATTATAGTTTACGCATAAGAAATCTGTCTTCCATAATTAATTTAACGTTTGTTCTGTATTTACACGCGACCTACTTGCCACCAACCGTTACATACAACTGTAAAATATAAATCAAACTATAAACGTCACGTTAATGATTCGCGATTCCTGTAACTAACGGATCGTTGTCGCTCAAGCACTTTGAATCTTTGGCAAAATTAGTCTAGTCTTTCATCTTTCAGAAGAACAGGTGACAATTCCTTTATACAACGTGTAACGTTAAATGCGCAAAACCTCAGACACCCCAACTGATTTTTAATTCAATTGACCTATTTCAGAGAGAAAATAAGTCATTTAAAAAATTGTAAAGGTTTTATGTGCTGTTTTAGTTTTACTGGCCATTCTGATCGTTTCTTGCGTCTGCGACGACGCTTTATCGAGGGAAGAGTCGTCACCGGGCCGCTGCGCCGCGCTGACATTGGGTTGCTTGACCTATTAATAAATAGACACGGCAACGATTTTAATGAAGATTTTTGAAAAGTGTGACCCTTATTAAAAAGTAGTTCAATTAATTCTGCTCGTTATTCTGATCAAACTATTTTCAGGTTTTGCGCATTTAACGTTACACGTTGTATTGGACACCATAAATTATTACCACCATAAATTTTATTACTTATTTTCTCTCTGAAATAGGTCAATTGAATTAAAAATCAGTTGGGGTGTCTGAGGTTTTGCGCATTTAACGTTACACGTTGTATATGGACAAAGCCCCATAAAGGGTTAACTTAGTGCCAGGCTATTGTGACAACAAAACCGGTTTATTCTGGTTAGAAACCGAGTTATTATTCATTTTTAATAAATCTTACCTGCGATTGATTCTGGGGAGGCATGGGCGAGGGCTCATCAGGCCCCAGCCTCGGGACACCTGTCCGTTTCATCATCTTTGATGATCAGCGATTTCCCATCACACGATCACCTGGAAATACAGAAAATTATATTATAAGTATTTTTATCAACAGATATACTTAAGTAATTTAGTAAGTATAAAAATGTAATGCAATCTTTTTGTGGTATAGTTTATTAGATTTTCTGTAGACTCTTTGAGATATTTATAAGTTTGAGAGTTTGTTTAACACTAGTTCGTCACCAGATAGATTAAAATATGAAACAATGAAACAGAATTAGTAAATTCCTTGCACATTTTAACTAATCTGGAGGTGGTGAAAAAGACTATTAATTTAAGCTCAATTTAACCCAGCGTCATTGTGGTAGAAAATAGTTACATGGACGTTGAGGTGGGTCAATATTACCCATATACTTAACACATGGTATTTCCATAATTTTTAAGTATATTCGTAAGCTGTGTCATTATCTCAGTATAAAGGTATTCTGGATTTGATAATGAAACAGAAAAATAATAATTCAGAAATGTTTAATTGATTTTAATCAACTTCTAAAATAACTAAAAAATTACAAAAAAAAAAAAAAAAAATGTACAGACGCCAGCACATCAAGCTACCCGAAACTGTCAGATTTTCCCAATCAACTTTGAACCTTATGCTCTAGCGCTAAAGTTGAAAATCTACTAAAGAAATCTGACAGATTGTAGTAGCTTGATGTGCTGGCGTCTGTACAATATTGGCTCCAGCTACTAGACAGAACGGCAACAATGTCGCGCGCGCACTTTAAAAAATACTAGAAATTTTAAACCAGCCGGGTAAGATTCTTTGGTACTCAACAAAACTTTTTTTATAAAAAAAAATAACCAACTTCCAAAAAAACACTACAAACTGAAAAATAAATTTAATTTTGGAACTTGGTGTTGTTGGTTCTGCATTTTGAAAAAAAAAAAAAAATAGAAACATCCAAATGATAACCGCCTCCTTTTTGAAGTTGGTTAAAAATGATCCTAATACTGCATATTTACTTAAGGTCTAGCAAGTACTACTAACAACTATTGTGGACCAAAAAGTTGACTTTTTTAAATAAATGTATGCCATGTAAAGAGTCCTTAAGTTTCTTTTGCTAAATAAAAGCTGGGAAAAGGCTGAACTGATTTTTGTTAGCTTTAACAATAAGGTATTACCTAATGACCATGTGGCAAACCACATGTCAATAAAGATGTCTTCAATAATTAAAAAAACATATTAATCTAATTAATGATTTCCTAATCTTTATGACTACCTATAAGTGTCTTCAGCTGATAATAAAATCAATATTATAAGAACCTAGCCTCGCATGCTTTCTGTTTATCAAATGTTTACTATCCTTCCAGAAAGCATGTGGCCAGACATGCTTTCTGGAAGGTTAAGTAACACAAAGAGTATAGGGAGATGTCAAACTTATCGGACAGATCTTTTGCAGGTGTTTTGAAGAAACTAGGAGACCTAAATTACTTCTGGACGGAGGTGGACGGATTGAAATGACCAGCGAAGGCTGCCATGGCCCACATACATTAGTAGACTGATGGACTAAGTGTGGAAGCTAATCCCAACATAAATACAACATGGAAACTGTTAGAGCGATTTGATTGACTTTTGTAATTTTTTCAGTGGTTGAAATTACCACATTCAAGTTTTTTTTTTCGTGTTGATAATTGTTTCAAAAACTGGTGGCCAGTGTTTTGTTTAATTTGTATTAACATTTTCGGCACACTGCAAGTCGTGTAGTACTGTGCAATGCTTCCAATGCTAACTTGATATACCCCCTTGTACGCAGTCATCAAACCTATTGAGGTTAGCAACGGGATGGGGGGGATATGGGTTAAACGCATTTTAAACCATGGAAATACCTAACTATTCTAACCTATGCTTTGTGCCGGTATTTCGATGATAGATTGTTTGCTTCCTATTAAGTAAAAAGAAACCTAAATTTGGTAAAAAAAAAAACTAGGCTCTTTTCTAGACAACTATCACACATGATAAGCATAAAGATGGTGCATGCAGCGTGCTTGGCTTGGAGTAGGTACCTAACCTATATAATCATGACTTGATTGAAGTCACATGGGCGAATCTCACAGTGCACTTCACTTTTATGTTCCTGGATATTCGTTAGAGTTACACATGCGTCCCACTTAGAATATTTGACAGAATGAGAAATACTAACACCGCCGTTTTGGTAGTGTCCTTACTTCAAATATATGTCACTCAGTAATTTGTTTCTGACATAAACCAAAGCCCACTGACCCAAGGTTGTCGTTGTGTATGTCGGGCCCGAGTATCCAAAAAAGCTGATAAACTAATGACATTTGATAAATTTCCGCGCCTACTCCATTTTAATGAAGACTAAACATCACTTTGAACTTTTTACTATAAAAACTGTAAATTAGGAACCAACTGTTGTCGAAAACGTGGAAACTAATGATTATTGTACAGTTTTGTACACGGAAACAACATGCTTCAAGAAACACTGATAAAATTAATGAAAAACGCGTCCGTATTATAGGTTAGGCTTATTACGCGCATGTGATTATAGAAATAACGATTTTTCTGCGATAAATGCTTCTTTCAATACGTAAACTATTTCCAACAAGACTCACAAGTTGTCAGTACTCGAATTATTACAGCTCACTAACGAATCTAGTTCATCGATCCGATAGTTGCTGAATAAATAACAAGTTACAATAACCGCGCCCGCCATTTTCACATGCGGATTGTGGTTGTTTTGTTTTAATTATTTAACTACAGTACTGTCAACGCATGTAATTAATTGTTGCTATTGATGAAAGGATTATGTAACTCACCATCTGATTTATAAATGAATAATTTATATATAATTATTCATAAAATAGAGGTTATTTAAAATTTGAGTAAAAAAATCAAAAATGAAAAAAAAATGTATTGTGAAATGACGTCACGTCCTGAATTTAAATCATTGAACATTCCACTTTCTTACAACTTCAACATTTTTAGCATACCGTTCAGGGTCAAAGTAATAAAAACGACACAATATTTCGCAAATAACATGAATTTATCGAATAACTGGATTGGATAACACCAACACCAATAAAGAAACGAAATATGCAACGTGACTAACAACGTAGTACGGTGAATGTCTAAAGCTTTTATAAACATATTACGCAACTAAAACACGAAAAAGGTACTTGAAAGCTAGGAGGCGAGGAGCATTCGAATTTGGAATTTCGAATCTCCGGTCACAGCACCCACACAGGTTTCGTTCAGAAACCGGTCCGGCAGAGACGACGATGACACAAACTCGTACTTATTTATAGCGGAAAACGTACACAAATCGATAACACCCTAGCTAGCTGCACAACAGCGACCGGGCCGGCGCAAATTACCTACTCGCTCAAACTTTCAAGTCTGCAGCGCAGGCCACTAAACAATACCGAGTACAAGAGAATTATATTAAAGACCCGCCTTTTTTACATGGCCACGTTCTGAAATCTTCAATTTAGATATCGGACTCGCCTCTTTCACGGTAGCCACAAAAATCTTTAGGTATTATTATTTCTACAATGAATCATAGCGAGCGGATCTCGTTTGAAGAAAAAGTTAAAGGCGGTTAAGGATAATCATCTTTCAGAATAGAGCGGTAAAGTCCGGTTTGCATCGGGCCGGGGGAAACGAGGACGGCGCGGCGGTATTCGTCACCGACGTAGAAAATGGCGACTAAATACCAACAATTACACAGCACGACTCACCGAACGTCAATGCGAATCAATGTTGCACGAAGGAGAACAGAAGTCAACCCAGTTTACTGGACGAGGAGATGTGAGCTCCTATCTATCTGTTTTAATTCAGATAACTATTGGCCTCGAACGCATCGATGTCAAAAAGTAACAAAAAGAGTACATACCGTTGAATATTAAATGCTGACACGTCGGTATCTTCAATTACATGTAGAAAACGCCTTTTATAACTCAAAAAACAGTTTCGAGACAATGAGTAAAGATAATAGCGCGTCACGGCTTGCTCCGAGCGAGCACATTCGTGCGCCTCCAAATAGCGCAACGGCGCAACTTTTTCGAGCGCGGCGTCAACACGGTCAGGTGGGCGAGGTTGCGACACTGCCATAGCGCTATCTCGCTCGCGCTGTATGCTATCTCTTTCGCACCCGCGATACTGACGCGCTGGGACTGGAGGGACGCAAGCGGAGCCCTTCCTCGGACAAACGTCGCGCACCGAGCTGCGCGGCCGACTGACTGCTCAACAGCGCCTCCAACTGCGGCGGCCCGACCGAGAATCGAGCTTGAGCCACTAGACGGAACGGCAACGCCGCCATAGAAATAATAGCGAGCGAAACGGACTTGCAACGATATGAAATGCCACGAACCACCGCCGCGGCACTGGCGGACCAAAACAAAATCTCCTTTCTCTAAAATTATACAACAGTCGGTATTGAGAGCACACCCGGGCCACTCGGCGTCTATTTCCCGCCAAAAACAATGCATTTATTAAATAAAACTAGATTGAGGAAATGCACAAAGGAATACAATTATTTGTTGAGACATAGTTCCTGATCAATTTCAGTAAGCTTAGCCTACTGAAGTATGGATTTTTGTGCTTCCTACTGAAGTACAGACATAGTTAGGTACGTGTATGGATGGATCAAACCGTATGTAGCTTGACAACAAGCGGGGAGGTATTGGTGAGGGGAATAATAAAATCACTGCAGTGAATCAGAAAATGGAAGCGAGTGAATTAGACATTTGTAATGACATGTGAAGACGTTCGTTTCTTGATTGTTATGTTAAAAATGGGATAAAATAAGAGAAGACTGATTAGTGCAAGATTTATTACAGGTTGCTAGGTGTTATGAAGAACGGTAGGTATGAACATCGATTGCAAGATGTAATGGACAGAATTCTGATTGTTACAAAAAATTAAGCTGTTTGTATAGAAAAATGAGAAAACACAGTTGCCTTTCATTTTTTTTTTAATCACCTAAAAGGGTTCATATGGGTCAAAACAGAAAATAAACAAATTGCAAATATTATGTTATTTTATTTTCATTAAGATTTTTCTATTCATTTTAGCTGCCTGTCGTATGGTTCAGCAAAACCTAAAAATATTTGGTCAGTGTATTAAAATATTCAATAAATAAAAAATAAAAAAATAATCTACACAGTTGAATAACTAACTACATAATCATATTGAAAATACTACAACTACCACTAATTACAAAATAATCAATCTAAAATAAGCAAAATGGTGTATAAGCTTAAATTTGAGCCATTTATCTAATGGTTAAAAATTTGACTGAGAATGAAAATTAAATCAATCCAATAGATATGAATATCTACGTTCTAAAACAAATCCCGATAAATGACCTTGGTAAAAAGAACATTGGGGTCCTAAACAATGAAGAAATGAACGAAGTAAGAAGTAACCGACCAAAACAGCAAGCTATGATACTTGACAATGCTATGCTAGAAAATACAAGAAATACTGCAAATCAACCTATATATTCTAAGTTACCGTGATAACAAGTAATGGAATTTAATTATTAAGTGTGAACTAATGATGAGAAACATGAATCAAAAATGGAAACATGCACCCAGAATCGATATTGGTAAAGGTACACCGTTTTGGAAATAAAAAGTGGACTAATCTAAATCAAAGGAATACAATTAGAAACACACTTATCATTTCAATCTAGCTATCTTTAATATTTTTTCAAAGCTTGTCCATATTTAGCATGATTTCTAAAATTCACCATGACTGCTACATTTTGTTTTGCCAAGTCATGCGTTGGTGAGACGATTAAATGGCAAATGCCATGTTTTAGAAAGAATGTAAAGGTCAGAAGGTGGTACCTTTGCCAAGAAAAATATAGGTAATCTAAGGGTGTGATAGATTATGAACTAGCTGCAAGTGTGTTTTCTTTATTTGTTTTCGATTAACTGTCATTAGGTTCTGATAGCCTATAAAACCTATTTCGTACGTAAATATCAATTAATTAAAACGCAACATAAACCGTTCCGATTATGACTACCAGTTCTGTAACCCACAATATGTAGGTGCATTGAAAACAGGTTCTAATTCTAAGCCGTTTTCATAGTAGCCCACAAACTCTTCAATCGAATGTAAGCTTTTCATCCAAGGAGTTTATAATTATCAATATCTTTTGAGGAAGGGTTAATAGTTAATACTGCCATCTCAGGACCTCTTAACTTTTACAGGTACCATTCAATCTGTTAGTCCAGATATATTTATCTTATCGTGAGATAGGTTTATCTTTTCAAGATCGTTTTCCTCTATTTTTCTACATCGGAACGTGCCTTTGGTTATTTCCAAGATTAAAAAATATAGATCTTGCATTCTTTACAAGCACCAGCATTCTTTACAAAAACCAGAATAACTTAAACAGATTTTTAGTCACAAGAATCTTTGGACCGACTAGCCCAGGATGTTTTGACAGTCCATAGATTTTTATTACAATATACTTCAATACAAATCTATGTGTATATCATTGCCCATTTCATCCATACGTTAATTGCAAACCAAGGTGCAAAATTGCTCCCATCGAACCCCTTCCAAATGTCATAGTGACCTATTTGCATTAACAACTCTTTCGGGTCCTTTACAATAGCTCCATTGAGCCATGTTCAACGTCCATCACGCATGGGTCACTCATCACTGATTTTATTCATAGAAAGGGGATAACAAAGAAGTTTTTATTCTACCAAAGGATAAAATAAGAATCATTCCAGTCGACAATTAAAGAAGCCATATTATGCATTGAATTAAAGATAGCTGCATTGAAACTCGGCATTCAATTAGATGTCAAAAACCTCCATCAAGATCAGGCAAAGGAAAAATGTGGTAGGTATTTATCGAAACGAGAGTTTTGCACGTCATTATCACCTTCAGTTGTAATTGTAAGCTAAGGGGGAATGAGTCGGCAAAGGAACTCGAAAAGGTTATGAAAGATTAAGACAAACAAGAAAAATCCTGGCAATGTGTCGAAAAGACCAAAAATGTAAAAAAAAAAAATATGAAAAATGTTATTTTTTTCATCAGAAAAAAACAAGAATAACACAAAGGAAGTATAAGAAAAGAGTTTTGAAACATATCTGAAGTAATTAATTTGCAAGAATAATAAAATTTCGCCAGGGCAACTATCAGCTGATACATGACGCTTGTTGCCCATACAAGACCTTTCCCAACGTGTGAAGATAATAAACGTAGCATGCTAATATATTTATCAACGCAGATGTTTATTTTTAATTCGTACTATTTGTTGAATCTATTTCAAGTCATGAATGCAACTACAGTTCGAGGACCTCAATTTGAAATTCCATCCATTCTAATAGGTAACAATTAACCAACTAAACAATCTTATGATGAAACAACACGCAAAATATGTAGATAAAGAAAACATACCCATTTCTCAATTTAAATAAATCCTTTATGAATATACAATATTTGTCCGTTGAGACCCGGAGTGATGTAAACATAGGTATATACAGATTATGACCGCACCATTATTTTATCTATTTAAGGCCCTCGTCCACTCAATAACAACCTAGTTGGTTTGTCGGTTTATGTGTATGTGTACGCAGTAAACAGGTATCAACAGACAACACTGGCACACCAAGTATTAACCTCAATTAGCTCATCCATGTGTGAGTGATACACACCATCTCACGTTATTACTAAAATTTAATTACAACACCAATACGCTGGCATTAAAGTATTGAACTCGTTTATCGTTTATATTAAATTTATCCCATTGTTAAGCGGAGTATACAAAACGTATAGCCTTGAAACTTCTTATCGAACAAGTGAGTCGACTGACGACTACACACAATAAAATTACGACCTGTGAAGCGCGACGTTGCCAACATTCAGCGCGCTACTGCGTCTTAATTTTACGAACCCGCCGCCATTTTGTTTCCGTTTATCAGATGCAACTTGCGAATGATGATGCTCGATTTATTCTCTTTTTCTTAAGGCCAACAGATTCATAGATAAAACACATTTAAAGAAAGCTAGTTAGCTAGTAACCGCACTTTCCCGCATCAAAAACCACGCATGTTACGTAACTTTAGTAAGATGTCTAGATGTAAAATGCATGAGGTTAACTCTCACATCGAGTACAATGCAGGCAGAAAGTTCAAGATATCTCAATAGCGAATATCGGATATGCTGTAGATGTCTAGATCATCGAGATCGCAAGCGTACCCTAGCCATACCTAGGTATTTATGTAGGGGGCAAAGTGTCGGCGCAATATGGTTGCATACGTACTTTGAGAGGTTCGTGAGCCAGCGCCGGGTGCGGGGCGTTCGCCCCGTGCTGCCAGGGTAGCCCTCCGGCCGACTCACAACCAGATACATCACAAATACGGTCATTTTCAACGCAAATTCCGCGGTATCGATCACGCACAGACGCCATTTTGAACCGACACTGAGCGCGGACGAGCGCGCGACGTTGCCACGTCGCACGTTTCCAATCCGCACTTCTATTTCTGTCGCCCTCCCCCCGCGCACCGTGACGCCGGAGGTCGCCAAACAGCGCTCGACAAAACATTCACGATTTCAATTTATACATCAACTTCGCGGGTTCTTATTTGAAAAACTCATGATCTAGTAGGCCTTCGGATCCGGCAGGCACGGGCGGAGGGAGGGGAGGAGTGGCCGAGTGAAGGGGAAGGGGGGGGGGGGGGTGTTATAACAGCGTTTCCAATGATAAGATAGTACTTATAGACATCGTATAGATGTACATGAATTGTAATATATCGTCCAAGCGCGCCCGGCTTTCACCAAAGAGCTGAGCGAGGCGCGGCCCCGCAGGACCGCGCCGACATGTGCCATTGGCCACCGCAGAGATCGATAGACAAACACCGACGAGGACGCCGACCTACATACGATACTGAGCCTTACCGCGGTAATAATAGATGTCGTATTCGTCCGATAGTGACTATAAACAAACTACCGCACGAGCACACTGACGTCGTCCACGTAGATACGCACGAACACAGGCGTTGTGAAAACGACGCGAGCAAGCGACGAGCTGCGCGACCTACCAATGTATACCATCATTGTATTATGGCACTTTTCTAGAGTCGAAATTCCTGTGCCGCGTCGCGCCCAGCGCGCCCTACCGAAGGACAAAGGGACGATTTCACACGGAAAACAAAGGGAAACGCCGGTCCACGGATAATAACACATTTTTTGTTTGATAAATTAACTTTTTAACAAGTTTTTATCGGGTGGCAGCGCGTTGCCAAGTCGTCAGGTTGCGCTGATCGCGCGCTCTCTCATTATGAAAATCGTGATTTTCTAACTGCATATGACGCAGTCGATTGATAAGATGATTTTTTGAAAGGTTACATAAAATATGCAATAACTACACTCGACTGAGTGAGTAGCGTATGGTCATGGCACAGGTGCACCGGACAAGTCGTAACAGGCAATATGGCATTATCCATCATTATTATTATGTCTATTTCGCTACCACACGTACTACACAAACGAAAGCAATCAAAATCAACTAAAAAGACCAGATAATAAGCTTGGATAGGAAAAGACGCAATCTGTCAAGCAGTCACTTACCTGAATTTTTACACGAAACGTGCGTATTTCTTCACAGAACTCACTGGAACGTCACTCCGAGACGATGCAATAGTAATATTCAAGGTATTTTAAGGTTTTTAAACAATTTGATGTGCATAAAAAAATTATACATGCCGTTAGGCAAACGTCCCGCGCGCATAGAGACCGATTGCGAACTGTTGGTAAGTTTGGTTTGGTTGGGTCGGTTGATAGGTGGGGGGCGGCGGGCGGAAAACCGGAGAACGGGCAATCGAGGGAGTCAGAAAGGGCAAAATTTTAATAATTTTAAACTGATTTACATTGCTAAACTAGTAACCAACAAACCGTTAAAAATTATAAAATGTTTTTTGGACCCGTTACATTCAATAATAAATCCAGCTCATGTGATAAAAATGTGATAAGTGATTGTCTTGACATTGATGTTTTTCCTGTTTCGAACTCTTCGGAACTACACACACATAGACAAAAACCAAAAACACAATGATTTATTGACACAGTGCTGCCGAATGAAAAATAGTATGGTGTTTACAGAGCCATTTATTTATATTTAAATTTGAAAGTTACTATTTCAAATAAAAACGTGTAATGCTGGCTAAATAAGGAATTCATAGCGGTTTTGGTCGAAATTTCACTCAACTTTGGAATATCATTTAATTTTCGGAGATAAAATTCCAAAGAAGGTCTTTATCTCCTCTTTTTAATCATAATTTACGGCAAAACAACAAAAAAATATAGCCCTTCGAATGCATGTGAGCTGTTACTACTAGCACTGGCACAATGATATTTAGTCTGTTTATACCTGTCAGAAACCAACCAATGAAAATGAAGTACTTCATAAAAAAAATATTACATATTCTCGACCAATCAGAATAGAGATCGTGTATGACAGAAAAAAGATAAACTTCTTCAACACGTATTGAAAATTTCCCGACATTTATCCGGATTTTCTTGTAAATTAAACACATAATTGGGCTAGTTAGATAATAAAGAGTTAAAGATGCAACCGACAACCCTTTTCTTTGCGCTTACATTTTTTATTGTAACAGTAACTGCACGAATAGACCCCAAAAACTTGAAGTGTTTAGGTGTGTATATTTACCGAAATGTATAAAATTATTTTTTATAGATTTGATGGTTAATTGAAATTATCTTGTTATTTCAGTGTGCCGGACGACCTTCGAGGAGCTTAACGATGTGATAAAAAAAGTAGATAAATGGAAAAAAGTTGATGTAAGTAATACATTTTAATGACCCAACTTCAGTTCATAGTTTTACTAGCATATTATTCGATCACTGCAAGTTATTTAAACGTTTAAAGTAGTGTAGATATTATACCCATTTATTGTATGTCATACAAATGCCTTTTTAATTACAACATGACAACCAATTAGTAATAAATTGTTCTGAAGACAAAACTACATTAAATTGTAAATATGTACTTAATTAACTTCATTTATAAGTTTCTTAAATTATCACCCCTGTAGTCTCATATGGTAAACCATAGATAAATTCCATTCTAAAAAGCAAAATATTTAAGTATGGTAAAACGGGGTGAACAAGAAATGCAGGGGTGAATCGGGACAAAATGATAAAATGGATTTTAGCATTGAAATAATATCGTTTTTTGCCAATAGGTACCTAATTTCTTATTTTAGGACATATGTTTAGCTTATAATATTTGTTACCTTACTTTTGTACTTTTTCTTTGCTTATGTTATTGTTCTCGGGGTGGAAAATCCTCATGGATGTCCAACGACTTGGGGCGGGCGGTGGGGTCTGTCAGACTTACTGACTAAAAACCACCCCAGTGTTCCCTCTCTCACCTACGCCGAGGGTCGCGGGAACGAACGATACTTCCGCAACCCCCGGCTGGTGCTGGCCTCCTCGTGTCAGGGGTGGGGAGTGAACCTAACCTAACCTAACCCTTAGGTAGTTACAGGTGTGATGTTGTGTGACGACTAGACGACAAAATGTACAATTTACAATGGCCACAAAAAATTAGCTGACATTTTCCCACTGCAGCTGTGACACACCACATTATGATTTAAAATTCTAGTGATGCAAATGTCTGAACTGCTATGACGTTGGTATTGACTAATTCAACTACCTTTGACTTATCATAAAAAATAATCAAGTAATCGTTTAGCTGTATCTGATCATCATCATCTGCCTAGCCTTGTCCCAGCCATGTTGCGGTCGGCTTCCAGTCTAACCAGATACAGCTGAATACCAGTATTTTACATGGAGCGACTGCCTATCTGACCTCCACAACCCAGTGACTGGGTAATACGATACCCTTTGGTAAGACTGGTTGTCAGACTTTCAGGCTTCTGACTACCCGTAACGACTGTCAAAGATCCATGGATGACAGTCGGGACCAGCGGCTTACGTGCATTCCGAGGCACAGAGGGGTCTCGGTATGTAAAGATAGTCACCCATCCACAGACCAACCGCGGCAAGCTTAGCTTAACCTGATCGATCGACCTGTGCGGTTGTTATTATTTAGCCACGGACCCCTCGTAGCTTAGGCCCTTGTACCTGATATTGTTTTTATTTTAAGTGATGATATGGCATCACTTTTAGAGGCCACTGTATGTACTAAGATAAAGAGAAAAAAAGAAAGAAAGAAGAAAGAAAATACATTGAATTGAAATAAATTGAATTGAATTGAATAAATCAAACGAAAATTGAATTTTTGAATGGATTAAGGACACACTTGTCTGCTGCCCTTAGGGAAATGAAAACCCAAAAAATCTAAATAAATTAATTGATTATTTCAGGTTGGCAACTTCAGAATGGACGCGAGTGGCAACACCATGCAGGAGAAGGTTCCTGCTCACCGCTCAGCCGTATACATCTCCGAAGTGATTGATGAAATCTGTGAGTAGGCTTTATATTATTTTTTATGATTTTCATGTGTTTTATTTTGATTTATTTTAATATTTTGTACTTGTCAAACAAGTTGTACCTAGATAACAAGTGAATGATGTGGTCTCCTATAATTGGAAGCGCACACTTGAATTTGTCCCTGTCTATGTTAACGTGCCTGTAATGAGAGCTATCGTGTATGAATTCGCCGCTAGGCTAGAGGCGCTAGTATAGCGTGAGGTCTCCGAAATGTCAAATGTTACTTTGTTTGTGGCTGGGGTACGTAGATTTATTTCTAATTAGAATAATGTTGTGAATATTTTGCAATACCTGAGATTAATTATGGCAAATTTGGTACGGGTCAATGAATTTAGAAGCTAGATTTTTTTAGAGCTCCAAGGGACCATAGGCCTATGTATTTGATATTAATTTCAACTTGAGACCCTTTTTCTCAGTAACACGTGGAGGTATCCACGTGTTACTGAGAAAAAGGGTCTTGACAGACTGACAGACAGACAGACAACCAAGTGATCCTATAAGGGTTCCGTTTTTTCTTTTTGAGCTACGGAACCCTAAAAATACAATAATTAGTTTAAATTAAATTGATTTTATTTTTACCCGATATAAATTAAAATTGGGAAGGTAAAAATGGGTATAAATGGGAATTTACCCAAAGTCTGGGATTTTACCGGTTATATGCCCATCTCTAATCTGGTATTCAGCTATTGCGCAATGCAAAAAGAAATAAACAGTCCTACTATTTTGGGTGCTGAGACCCAAAGGCACAAACGTATAGAGGTATGAGGAAAGGGTGTAAAGTTCACTCATACTCTATAGAAATGTGAGGATCCTCCCACCAGACGGGTGTCGTGTCTGGTGGGCTACTGACTAACGATTGATGCCGGGACACCAAACCATTGAATGGATTTCGATAAAATTTGGCAAGGAGATGAATGGCATCCTAGGGAAGGACATAGCGGCGGTGTAGTATCAATATCATCATCATCTGCCTGCCTTTTCCCAACTATGTTGGGGTCGGCTTCCAGTCTAACCGGATGCAGCTGAATACCAGTATTTTACATGGAGCGACTGCCTATCTGACCTCCACAACCCAGTTACTGGGTAATACGATACCCCTAGGTAAGACTGGTTGTCAGATTTTCGGGCTTCTGACACCCGTAACGACTGTCAAAGATCTACGAATGACAGCCGGGACCAACGGCTTAACGTGCTTTCCGAGGCACGGAGGGGTATGTAAAGATGGTCACCCATCGACAGACCAACCGCGGCAAGCGTAGCTTAACCTGATCGATCGACCTGTGCGGCTGTTATTATTTAGCCACGGGCCCCTCTGTAGTATCAATATCAAATAACTACAAAACCATGATTTACAGGAAGCGAAAAAAAAGTTTCATTTCTATAGTTTTTAATGCCGTCACCGTTGATAGGGTTTTTGTCCCATTTCATGCAGATTTTTTTTTCATGCAGATTTTTTTTTTTGCATTAGCACGTTCCCTCGGGTTAATTTCCGACATCCACGCGGGTAAACCCACGGGCAGAAGCTAGTAGAACATTTAAGAAAGCGATGACGAAACAAAAGAAAACAGATTTTATCAACTCATTCATTCTGCAAGTAACAACACTAGCTGAAGTCGTTGACCCAAAAAAAAAACATCAAATCTTTGTTATTTTATCGTGTTAAGATATCGATACCTATCACGTCTGCAAAGTTTCGCTAGCTAATTTAATTTGACCCTGTATGGTCTTGTGGAGCAACATGTTTACCAATTCCTTTCTTGACATGTTCCAGGCAAAAAAATGGACGACTACGTGCGTGTGTACTACAAGTCTACGAACAAGCTAGCCATCATGCAGCTCATCACGAAGGAAGGAGGAATGAACCCTGAGTTCTCCAAGACCAAGTTTGTGACTGACGACGATTTGAACAAGAGTTTGGAGTATTACGTAAGTATCATTTAATTTTGATGTCGGGCTGTTGTACAGACGCCAGCACATCAAGCTACTACAATCTGTCAAATTTCTTTAATAGATTTTCAACTTTATTGCTAAGAAATTCGGTTCAAGGTGGATCGGGAAAATTTGACAGTTTCGGGTAGCTTGATTTGCTGGCGTCTGTACATACAAGGTGAAAACGACAATACAACAATAAACGAAAACACTAGGAATACTAATGCGTTAGTATTCCTAGTGTATTATAATACTAATGCATTAATTTCAACGTTAGGATTTGTAGGTTCCAGCAAATTTACCGTTAAAAAAGAATTTAGTCATAAGGAAGTCTCTGATTTCCGTCTCTGTTCTTGAAACTTTAGGTAAATATACTCAGCAGCGTATTCCGATGACTGCTAATTACGAGTACAGTGGACCCCCGGTAATCCGACAAACGTTTTGCAGGGCAGTGTCGAACTATCGAATTTGTCGGATTATATAGTACTGCCTATAAGACCCCCTATAGTCTGGAATTTAGCGAAGATCTACATTAGCGAAGACATGTCGACAAGACATATCATGTCTACATGTCGGATTACAGGCGGTGCCGGATCAGACAGGGCCCGGATTACTGGGGGTCCACTATATGTACAGTTGCATACAAGACTACCTACACCCGTGATATGAATCCTCTATAAAAAGTTCTGAAGCCACAGGCTGTTGTACAGTTTTGTAAGAACTCTATGTAAATTCATGGAAAGTTTAATTGCTGAGTATCTAATACAAACAAACTATGTATTAATTTTTTGCAATACTAGTGTCGAACAAAAATGGCTGGATACGACATGAATTCGAATAACCTATAAGTTTTATTTTTAATTACGGTCTTTGGTAGTGAAACGCGCGTGCATGACATTGTTCTTTTTTTTCTACACTTTTTTTATAAAGAGGAACGATTTCGATTGTTTGTTTGTATTGAATAGGCTCCGAAACTACTGGACGATTTGAAAAATTGTTTTACCATTAGAAGCCTACATTATCCCTGATGAACATAGGCTACTTTTTACCGCGGGAAAATGCTTGAATGAAGCATTTATGAATTATCCTTCCGTATCTTTTTCACATAACTTCTAAGCGGCTGAACCGATTGGGTTGAAATTTTATATGGGTATTTCGATGGTTTCCTGGATTATTTTAAAAATACAATTGGACCCGGTAGGTGGCACTGCTGTCGGTATGTCAACTACTAAACGGATTGACCGATTGGGTTGAAATTTTGTATGTGTATTTCCTTGGTTTCACAGGCACGAATGTATTAAGCCTACCTAATCTATGTTTCTATACATATATAAATAAACCAATTACATTAACCACATTATTTAAGCAACATATTTTTAAACGGCGGGAATTCCGAATTCTACGCAAACGAAGTTGCGGGCGGATGCTAGTAATCTATAAAGATACCACGAATTGAGTATTGAGAATATGGCAGTTTGATGTGTAAGGAAGGGATCGAAAAGCAAAGGAATTGCATAATGAAATTTAGTACAACATTATAACACTGGTTGTTTTAATGTTGGCAATAAGCTAACTGTTTCTGACACTTTTATAGAGTATTTAGCTTGGGTGAAATAGTGCCAATGACACACATGAAAAAAGTGTTTATCTACTAAACACTTTTTCATTGGCACTATTATTTCTACATTTTGTACAGTACATACATTAACTCAAAAGATTTTGTCCGTTTTAGTCTTCGCACTGTGTTTGGTCTAACAGCCTCGATGTTCACATGTCGGTGGAGTGTCGGTGTTCATGGGCCTCAGCAAATTTTTGGGTTATGATGGTGACGGGTTCCATTATTAGGTCATGATGGAGGTCGTCATTTCTTATACAACGTATAACGTTAAATGCGCAAAACCTCAGACACGCCAACTGATTTTTAATTCAATTGACCTATTTCAGAGAGAAAATAAAACATTAAAATTTTTTAAAAGGTTTTATGTGCTGTTTTAGTTTTGCTGTTCATTCTGATCGTTTCTTGCGTCTGCGACGACGCTTTATCGAGGGACGAGTCGTCACCGGGCCGCTGCGCCGCGCTGACATTGGGTTGCTTGACCTATTAATAAATAGACACGGCAACGTTTTTAATGAAGATTTTTTGAAAAATGTGACCTATTTTAAAAAGTGGTTCAATTAATCCTGCTCGTTATTCTGATCAAACTATTTTCAGGTTTTGCGCATTTAACGTTACACGTTGTATACCAGGGCGCATTAACAATATTCCTGAGTACCTTATGCTGGAAAGTTTGTATAATTTTGATGTTTGTCGGCTTAGTACAGCTCCAAAGTTGGATGTCATAATTATGTCCATATTGGCATAAGGATTTTTTTTTTATATGCTTATACTGCATGATTTTTTTATAGGCTCCAAATTTTTACAGGGTGTTTTTTTTTTTTTTTTGGGGTGGGAAATTATCAAATAACTTCTCCCGTTCTGGGCGGAACGGGAAGGTGTGTCAGACTTTTACTGACTTAAACCCACCCGTGTTCCTTCAGTTGCCTGTTCCACAGGCCACGGTAACTCTTTCGAACAACCCGCGACCCTGGCAAACAGACTGTTCTACTCATGAATATGAACAACTTTCACTATGGGACCTACTCTGAAATCACGGAAACAAAATCAGCTGTTTAATACAAAAGTTCAATACCTACTTGACCAAAATGTATGAAACAGCTGATGTTTTTCGTGATCTCAGATTTGGTTCCATAGTGAAAGTTGTTCATATTCATGGGTAGAACAACCTGTAAAAATTTGGAGGCGGTAAAAAAAAACATGCTGTGTAATAAAATATTATTGGGCAGGAACCCTTTTTTTTAGCGAGAAGTTAAACTTTAAACTGTTCTCCTGTAAAGTTAGCCCAATGACGCTCAGTTCATTTTGCCTTTCAACCGTCAACATCATCATCTGCAACCACCCAACTATGTTAGGTTCGGCATCCAGTCTAACCGGATGCAGCTGAATACCAGTATTTTACATGGAGCGACTGCCTATCTGACCTCCACAACCCAGTTACTGGGTAATACGATACCCCTAGGTAAGACTGGTTGTCAGACTTTCGGGCTTCTGACTACCCGTAACGACTGTCAAAGATCTACGAATGACAGCCGGGACCAACGGCTTAACGTGCTTTCCGAGGCACGGAGGGGTCTCGGTATGTAAAGATGGTCACCCATCCACAGACAAACCGCGGCAAGCGTAGCTTAACCTGATCGATCAACCTGTGCCGCTGTTATTATTTAGCCACGGGCCCCTCCAACCGTCGATATACATAATTTGAACCACCTATAATTTTTGAGTTAATATTATTATTGTGATGTAATTTCCAGTGCGAGCGCATGTTCGAGGAGAATGAGGACGAGATCACGTCGCTGTACAAGAACAGGCCTGATGATGATGTCATGCCTGATGCCGAGAGAGAGGTAACATATGTCTATGCATTTATTTATTAAATTAGCAGCAGTCAAGAAAATTGAATTGCGTGCTCAGTACAAAAATCAATTATGTAACATAAAATGTAAGACTGCTTTGATGTACAGATGCCAGCACATCATGTTACTACAATCTGTCAAATTTCTTTAATAGATTTTCAACTTTATTGCTAAAATATAAGGTTCAAAGTTGATTGGGAAAATTTGACAGTTTCGGGTAGCTTGATGTGCGGGCGTCTGTACAAAAGCTTTTTCGGAATTGCTCCTAGAATATATAACAACATTCCTAATTCCATAAGGATAATGCCATTGTCAAAATTTAAAATCATACTATACAGAAACTTCTTCTTGACAATAGACGAGTTTTTAAACGATAAAGAGTTATAATAAAATTATTAATGCTGTATTTATAATTTTGATATCCGTAATTTTTTTTTTTTGCTAATAATAGAATGTTTCTTTTTGTTAACGACATTTTTTTTAGCATATTTAAATTGTATGTTACCATTGTTGTATGTCTTAAGACAAAACATAGCGTACTATTTTATATAGGGTGACTGGTAATTAGTGATCGATACTTAAACACATGATTCTACTCATGACAACAAACAACTTTTACTATGGGACCAAACCTGAAATCGCGAAAAAAAAAAATCAGCTATTCCCTACATTTATGTTCGTAGGAGTCGTCAAAATGTAGGGAACAGCTCGGATTTGGTCCCATAGTAAAAGTTGTTTGTTGTCATGAGTAGAATCATGTGTTTAAGTATCGATCACTAATTACCAGTCATCCTATATTATGTATGACCTATTGTATACCTATGTTTCACAAATAAACTTTATGATTATGTCTTAAATAACACATAATCCGCCTTTGATGTTTCCTCTGCTAGGACACAGGCCTCCTCCCTTCGAGAGGGAGTGGGCTGTAATTATAGAATATAATCCCGGGATCCTAATCCCGGGATTGCCACCGAATTGCCCGAATTGCCCCTCCCGAAAATCCCGAGATTGGCCAAGTATAGTCACGGGATTTTCGGGGTCAGAAAACGACCGAAATCTCGGGATCCCGAGATTAGGATTCTTTTTTTTAATTATATCTCTTTTCACAGATCTGTTTCAATCACGCCAAGTACTGCGAAGAATGGATGCTGCCCAACGACGAAGACACAACATGGACGCAGGAGATGGAAGCTGCGTACGTTAAGGTAAGCAACTCAACTCAACTCAAACTCAAAGCATTTATTTCAATTAAACCAGTTACACGCACTTTTGAACTGTCAAAGAGTCGGCCAATTAGAAAGTGGAAGCTATAATCAAATTATTAATTCACTGGAGTAATCTGACGTTTATGATGTTACCATTTTCTGATGAAAATAAAATAGTGTTGTGACAAGAAGATTCATTTATTTATTTATTTTACTTTTCGCACACAAAAAAGGTACAAAGGCGGACTTAATGCCTTAGGCATTCTCTACCAGTCAACCAAGGGTTGTGAAGAGACTAGATGGCAGGTGCTTTGGTTGAACCGAACAATGATAAAAAAAAAAAAAAACTATTAAAATTGTTGAATTATAAGTGAAAAAAACGTACACTAATACAAAATATATATAATATACATACATACTATATACTATAATATATACTTATCATAATTATATACAACGTGTAACGTTAAATGCGCAAAACCTGAAAATAGTTTGATCAGAATAACGAGCAGAATTAATTGAACCACTTTTTAATATAGGTCACATTTTTCAAAATATCTTCATTAAAAACGTTGCCGTGTCTATTTATTAATAGGTCAAGCAACCCAATGTCAACGCGGCGCAGCGGCCCAGTGACGTTTCCTCCCTCGGTAAAGCGCAACGCGCTCCTCGGTAAGCGGTCTCGGTAACGCAAGAGACGATCAGAATGGCCAGTAAAACTAAAACAACACATGAAACCTTTACAATTTTTTTAATGACTTATTTTCTCTCTGAAATAGGTCAATTGAATTAAAAATCAGTTGGGGTGTCTGAGGTTTTGCGCATTTAACGTTACACGTTGTATATATATATACATGAACAAAATCAAGGGAGATGACTCTACACTATTACGTTTTGAAAATAACTCCGCAACTTCCGCTTAAATGCATACCGACTGGTGGCCGTCCTGATATCAAGAGGAAGCGCATTCCAAAGAAGAACGGACTGAATATGAGACGAAGAATGTACAAAGTCAGAAGTATGAGAAGGACAGAGTAAGAGAAGATTGACATCAATCACTCGCTCATTCACTCTCGTTACCAGGGGCGTAGCTACCGCTGTATCAGCCGTATCAATGATACGGGGCCCCCGAGCTACAGGGCCCCCAACGCGACGTGTGTAACCAATTTGTTTTTAAATAATATACAGAACCTGAAATTCTTGTTGACCACTAAGAGGCCTGTAATGAATGAATATCCAATGAAAATATTAACAATATCGTTTTATTAGCTTATGGCTTTTAAGAGCGGTGGCACAGTGGTAACGGCCCCGACTTACGAATTGTAGGTTGTGGGTTCGAACCCAGACAGGCGCTTTAATTTTGAAACAATGCCCTCATTTAGAGTTTCACCACACTCGGGTAAGAAGAGCCCCCTACAAATTTTGATACATGGCCCCTTTAGGACAAGCTACGCCACTGCTCGTTACGTTCTAAATCAAATCACATTATTTTATTTATATTAATAAGGAATCTTCCAGCCTAGTTTTGTTTAATCGATATAAAAATATTAGTAGTAATACCTTTATAGGCCGATTGATGATGATTTTCAAAAAGCGAATTATATAAAATGAAATAAAAATGCATACGGTTGAGATTGCACATTTTAGTTTCTGCTTTTATTACATGACCCACACAGCTGCTCCATCTTTCTACATCAGGGATGCACAACCACAATAAAAAAAAAAAAAAAGAAAAAATATTGTAAGCACTATGCAGTGCCACGCTTCAAATTAATAAATTCTTTTTCAATTTTAATACATTATTATCAATTCTTTATTGTCTTTAATTACCTATACTTCTGGCGGCCCACCATCAGTTCATAATTTGCCCGAGTGGCCCCTAGTCTTAATAAGTCTGTGCATCCCTGCTACATTCACGTTTTTAAATCCTTTTTCAAAAAAATTTTGGACTTCTGTCATTTTAAATGTTGTGTTGTTTCTGGCAACGTATCCTTTCGCCTGCGCCCAAACCAGCTCAATACAATTGAGCTCGCAGTGGTAAGGGGGCAGGCGTAAGACAGTGACTTTGTTTTATATGTATAGATGTTCCTATTGACTTTGTGTGAATGAGCTGAATCACAACGAACGGAACGCATCACTATTACAATAAATATGGCAACATTATTTTACAAAGTGACATTAGCATCTGTCAGTTTACTCCAGTGAATTAATAATTACACTATAGTTGCCCATTCCAAAACGTAGATCTTTATGGAGAACAACGGGCAAGAAACCCGAAGGACACTCTTTTAAATCAAGATATTTCATAATCCTGGGTACATATTCTTGTTGCTTCTATAAGAGAGAACAATGTAAAATCAATGAAATTAAAAAATAATTCAACATATAAGATTAAAAATAAGCCCTGACTGTTAAAATATGACCAGTCTCATCCGACGGCGCCCGTTCACGAACATGACGCGTGGATCAGCTCCATCCAGCTCAACCATTTTGTAGGGAACCTGATATGTATGCGGAAGGAAAGGAGTAATGAACTGACGGATAGTTGGTAGCACACTGACGTTTATTTTACACGTCAAGATGACACTATAAAAATCATAGATCGAACATAAACTATACAACAGAACCGAATAATCCAACTCACGAGCCACCATCAGCGACATTTATTTCTTAATTGTCGCAGCATCATGCTGAGATAGGAGCCTTTTGGACTCGTACAGGAGTTTGTTTTTTTTTTTTTTATAATTAAAAAAATATACAACGTGTAACGTTAAATGCGCAAAACCTCAGACACCCCAACTGATTTTTAATTCAATTTACCTATTTCAGAGAGAAAATAAGTCACTAAAAAATTGTAAAGGTTTTATGTGCTGTTTTAGTTTTACTGGCCATTCTGATCGTTTCTTGCGTCTGCTGTATCGAGGGAGGAGTCGTCACCGGGCCGCTGCGCCGCGCTGACATTATCTTGCTTGACCTATTAATAAATAGACACGGCAACGTTTTAATGAAGATTTTTTGAAAAATTTGACCTATATTAAAAAGTGGTTCAATTAATTCTGCTCGTTATTCTGATCAAACTATTTTCAGGTTTTGCGCATTTAACGTTACACGTTGTATATTCATGATTGTGATTAGTTTAGTTTGTGATCTTCCTGGTAAGAGTCACAATAAATACGTTTTCTTTCAATCATCATCATCTGCCTGCCTTTTCCAAACTATGTTGGGGTCGGCTTCCAGTCTAACCGGATGCAGCTGAATACCAGTATTTTACACGGAGCGATTGCCTATCTGACCTCCACAACCCAGTTACTGGGTAATACGATACCCCTAGGTAAGACTGGTTGTCAGACTTTCGGGCTTCTGACTACCCGTAACGACTATCAAATATCTACGAATGACAGCCGGGACCAACGGCTTAACGTGCTTTCCGAGGCACGGAGGGGTCTCGGTATGTAAAGATGGTCACCCATCCACAGACCAACCGCGACAAGCGTAGCTTAACCTGATCGATCGACCTGTGCGGCTGTTATTATTTAGCAACGGGCCCATTTCTTTTCTTTGAATAATGAATTGTATTAATTTGAATTCCCAGGTGCACGGCCCCGACCCGTACGGCTTCGGCGGGCTCCCGCCGCAGTCCCAGATGCCAGACTTCAGCGAGGACTACGACGACACCGCGGAGCAATCTGACGACTTCGACATCCCTGCCGAACTTGAGAAGGATGAGTTGTAGATAGTATATCTATAAAAATAATAATGGTGCTATAGACGGAAAAAAAAATACACGAGAGAGACGGTATGATCAGCATGGTAATAGCGTAACACACTATCAGTAGCAATGGGTTTCATTTTGACAGTTCAACAACATTCATTGCGTTATTTACGTTGTTGAGCAGACACATTTTTCGAACATATGGAGCAATGGATTAGCATGCTTCAAAATGATGAATGAGCAATGGATTAGCATGCTTCATTTATGCTTCAAAATGATTCAAATTGAGTGTAATAGTGTGTTACGTAATTAGGGTTCTGTTTACCAGCCAATATTGTATCCGGTACAGTCCTTATCCCTACTTTATGAAATGTCTTCCAACAAATTACCTATATTGTTATTCTAAAAGAGTACTTTATGAAATGTCTTCCAACAAATTACCTATATTGTTATTCTAAAAGAGTACTTTATGAAATGTCTTCCAACAGATTGCCTATATTTTTACTCTAAAATAGTAAAAATTTACTAAATTGATTTCTGCCTAATTTTTCCAGCTTGCGTAGCATGTCCAACTAAAAATAGACAATGTTCTTTCTATTCAAATCGACATCAGAAAAAAAAAAATGAAAAATATTTTTACTTCATGTACAGACGCCAGCACATCAAGCTACCCGAAACTGTCAGATTTTCCCAATCAACTTTGAACCTTATGCATTAGTGATAAAGTTGAAAATCTATTAAAGAAATCTGACAGATTGTAGTAGCTTAATGTGCTGGCGTCTGTACAATGAATTGTGTTTGGAACCTCATTTTAGGCAAACAATGCCTGTGTTAGGAGACTCCGTTCTTCCATATCTTAGATGTAGTGTTACAGTTAAAGATCTTGTTAGTGTCTTCGCCTGAGCACGGGGCGACCCGTAGATTCGCGTTTCTATGAAGACAGACATTTTTTCCATCAAGCAACAGATAGCATATTTTAAAAATCAATACAGATTTTTGTCTGAGTCCAATGTGATGACTATTTGACACTTGTTGAGAACAAATGTTTCAAACCCAAGTGTAGAGAAACATTGGTCGTCATGCTTGACTTTGTAGACTTTTGTCAAACATTTGCTCTCTTCATCGCCATGTTTATGACGGTAGAAATCTTTCTACAATCTGTCATTTTGTCTATTCTTCCGTCGAAAAAACCCTTCGTCGTCTGTTTCTATGGTGTATGGAGGTTAGAGGTAAGGAAAACCGTCTCATATGGGTGGAAAGTTGAAAGTGTCCGGCTATGAGCAGTAAATAACAGTTCCAAAATCCTCCACAGTGGCGCTAGCGTAGGCAAAGAGTATCGTATGAATGTAGCAGTTGTTGACGGATTGAAGTATGCCGAGCTAGAAAATTTAGTATTTTATTTTATACCAAACCTTAACTATTTACGTAGTCCAAAGTTCTTCTGTCCCTGTTTATTTTTCTATCATATTCTAATAACTTTTGGCGTTGTCATTGAAATTTACCCTGTTGCTACTGTGGCGCCACCTTTATTTAACGCAGTTTGACGGACATGTTTTCACAACAGGCAGTTCTTACCTCTGCCCTCCATACTATGGTGATCTTGCTACGCGTGCCGGTGTATAATATTAAGATTTCGTCCAATTCTTGCTCATTCTACCTTAGATCGTATGGCATCTATTTTAAAAGATAAATAATAGCAATAACATTTGATAAAGTCTAAAGTAAGTAAATAATAAATAAAATAAAAATGTTTATTACAATTACATACAACGAAGACACACATGACTTGGAGATCAGCTTTTAAGCAAGAAGAATGCTTGTGTTAGGTGAACTCCGCTCTTCCACTTATAAGAGGTATGCAGTTGAAAAACAAAAAAAATGTTACAATGAAATTAAAATAAAACAAAAATAAGCTAAAAGACACAAAGAAAAAAAAAAAGACACACAAAGTGAATTAAAAAATACTTCTAGACAAGTGCACCATTGTCGAACACCATCTGAGAGGCAATTCTCGTCATTCTAAGAACATTCACAGTGTGAATATTACTTCATAGAAATATCAGTTTAGGCGTTTGTAAAAACGCACATAAAAACACCACGTTTCATGTACGGAGACCCACTTTTATTTTCTAACTATATTAAAGCGGCAATAGAAATACACACTGTGAAAATTTCAACTGTCTACATATTACGGTTCATGAGATACAGCCGGACGATTGGACAGCGGAGGCTTTAGTATAACGTCCTGTTGGCAATCTTTGGGTATGGAACCCTGAAAAGTATTTCAAGAGGTAAAATATGTGTCTTTGTTCAAAGTTTTTGTTATGTTATGTAATTATAAACCATATTTGGCGTTAGTACTTATTTTAATTTATATTCAGTACCAAGTACGTAGAAATCGAGCATTTTATATAGAAGAACGCCCACGGGCAACTTTTGTCTGTGCAAACAATTTGTCTCTTACATCAAGTCTAGGGGTTTGTATGCAAGTGCGCGCACGGCGACAAAAATGTTGCCGGCTAGCCAGTTGCCGGTCAACCGAAAATTTAACAAAAAAGTAGCGTTCTTGTCGCTCCCGTGTGTGCGTCATCCAAATCTCGGTGAGGAGACAGCGACAGAGACAAAAAAGTTGCTTGCGGGCATATTCAAGTCTGAGAGCTATAGAATCCATTTCTTCATATTCTACAAAAGAATATTTATGTGCAATGAAATTATTATAATATATGTATATGTTTATCAGTTGTCTAGTACTCATAGCACAAGCTCTGCTTAGTTTGGGACTAGATGGCGTTGTGTGAAAGTTGTGGAATATTATTATTATTTCATTAATTATTCATACAAACTGTCATCATGAATTCAGCACATGATTCTAAACCCTGGCTAATTAGTAACAGCCGCACGGTCTTTACATATCAAGACCCCTCCGTGCCTCGGAAAGCACGTTAAGCCGTTGGTCCCGGCTGTCATTCGTGGATCTTTGACAGTCGTTACGGGTCGTCAGTAGCCCGAAAGTCTGACAACCAGTCTTACCAAGGGGTATCGTATTAGCCAGTAACTGGGTTGTGGAGGTCAGATAGGCAGTCGCTCCATGTAAAATACTGCTAGTTGGCTGCATCCGGTTAGACTGGAAGCCGACCCCAATATAGTTGGTAAAAATCTATGCAGATGATAGAATAGAATACTTTTTATTATGTACACCATATAAATCTAGAACTCCAGTGTAGAATTTTTTCCAGTGTTAATCTTGGTTAGATCAAGTGAGGACCATGTAGATTTTGGTCGGTTATAAAAACAAAAAGTTGTTTGCTACTAAACTTGTGGTAAACTGTCAAAATGTAACGAAACAGTTGTTTTCTCTAAACTAATATTATAAAGAGAAAGGATTTGATTTTTTGTATGTTTGTTTGTTCCGCTTTCACGCTAAAACGGCTGAACGGATTTGGATGAAATTTCGCACATGGGTAGACCATGAACTGGATTAGGACATATGTATATACTTTTTATCCCGATATACGAATAGAGGACTCAGCTTGTTTATAATAACTGAAGAAAAAAAATTATGCTGAGGGTCTGACCATGTGCTGAATTCATGGTGACAGACAGTTTGCGCGTCGATGTCCCTTGCAACTTTCTAATAAATCTTTTCTAATTTAGTATATTTATTTTGTACTTAAAAAATGTCGTTTTCTTGACGGCTGTAGACGTCGGTGGCGTGTTTGGCACGTTTTCGTTTGTCGGCTATAGCCGTCCGTGGCGGTCAAAAGGTTAAAAACCCCTTTTTGTAGCTTTTTAAGCTCACGCACAATGTTCCACTTGAAGGACTTAGTGCGGAAACAAAACCAGTAACATAGAACCCTTTTTATAGGGTTTCTGTCGAGTGCCTTATTATTATAATGTCGTGAGGAATTTAAGCCCTCAAAAAGTGCCTTCTCAGATCGCTAGTGCCTTTATAGGTTTTAGCGACGATATAAAGGGTGTTTGGTAGAAGGACCGACATAGTTTTCTTAGGGATAAGAAGTATCATAGTAGTTTTCACCCATAACAACTGTCTTATGTGTCACGGTAGGTAATTGAGATAGATAATAATAATTATGTTTCTTTTTAATCAACCGAAATGTAGTCATAATATTTTTATTTGTGGCTGTAATAGAGCGCAATAATTTTTGTTGTTATCTGCAATGTACAGACGCCAGCACGTCAAGCTACTACAATCTGTCAAATTTCTTTAATAGATTTTCAACTTTTCCGCTAAAGGATAAGGTTCAAAGCTGATTGGGAAAATTTGACAGTTTCGGTAGCTTGATGTGCTGTCGTCTGTACATTTATGTGCAATTGGTTCTAGAATTTGACATGGGTGCTTCCAAAGTCCTAAAATTGTGTTAAGGAACATAAAATTTCGATAATAAATCATAATAAAAATCAAAAATAAAACCATCTTGTGCTAGCGAATGACATCCCCAATCCATCAAAACATTCTGTCGGTCCTTCAACCAAACAACCTGTATACATTGCCATAGACTAGAAATGCAAATAAACTATATTTCGTTAAAAAACTAAGTTGTGTTAAATTGACTACACAATAGTCTAATGTGAGAATTTATGGAAATGTGTGAATTTATTATTAAATAATATTTTTGACTAAACTACCCAATATGTTTTCATTATCAAATCTATAATAATATATGTACGATCAAGACTTCTGTCTTTCTGTAAAATATACAGGGTCACATTAAATTAGCTGGCGTAAATTCATAGACATAAAGGCCTGTTCATTATTACGTAAGACAATTTTAACCACTTTCTGACACCCCCTCTGTTACATAAGAAAAAATGACTTGGATGAACTTCCCCTTTCAATCTTGCGTAAGATCAATATCTATCAAAATTACAACGAAAAAGTAGCAACAATATAAAAAAATTCTAATTTTTGCTTACTTTTATGATGTTACTTAAAAAACGTAAGAAAAATTATTAAGACTTGTTCGAACCCCCTCCCATTCAAATCTTACGTCATTAATGAACATATCGATATTGAATGACGACAAAAGAAAAAAGTTTTTTTTTTAAACTGATATTTCTAAGTAACCAAGTACAAGCAGCCATTGAGCCTGCTAACCATTGTAATTACTTAAAATTATGAGTTTTACTACATAAACTAACGGCTTCTTTAGGGGAGGTAGACACTACAAAACGCCACTTGCTACGATCATTACATACTTACCCCTTTTTCTTTGTATACGTCTGTCATACATCTGCACCCGAATTGCGTAACACAATTTCTATCACAATCTGAATGATTTTGAAGGATATTGTTCACAAACTAAACTAAATTTAAGTTCAGTGCATCTTGTTCTTTATATTTTAATAAGAAAAAGACAGAACATAAATATTAGTTTAGTCCTATCAAATTAAGATAGTCCATCGACAAGTTTAGACGTGATTAATAAATTGACTACTAAAAATACGTCAATTTACGTCAGGCGCTGACTAATTTGAGAGGACTAAATTATATTTATCTTCTGTCCTTTTCAATCCTTTGAAGCTGCATTAATATGAAAGTTATTTATATTTTAAGGGTACAGTTACCTGCAATGAGTTTTATGTTTAATTATTATGTATATCGTGATTTTATGAGTGATTTATTAATTGGTATTAAATATTTTGTTTGAAACAAGTTGTTTTATTTCTATTACAAATCTGACCGAATTTCGGTGACTGCGGCCAATTTCAATGGAGATTAGCCAAGTACACTGTAAGTAGGTTTTCATAAACACTTTTAGACCTCAAATATAATCTATGTTTTAAAATTAGATGAGGTCGGCGTTTCCTATATGACTAATCTGAGAAGAAAGGCCGAAACAAACTCAGAGGTCACAGTCTTTTAAAGTCCAGACATAATCTTGGTCAGATCATGTGAAGACCATGTAGATAGGTGTCTGAAATGGTCTTTCGAGGAAAAATCCACGCAGATTGATTGGACCTGTCCAGTCAGAGCACGCATTTGACATCTGACAAATGCGTGCTCTGACTGGACAATAACTCCTTAAATTCCGAGTTGAGCTGCACGATAACTGACAAATTATCGTGCAGCTCAACTCGGAATTTAAGGAGTTCAACGAAACGACGAACAATACCAAAGAAAGGACATTTGGCTAGGCCGCATAAAAACTAAAACTAAGAAGGAAGATAAGAAAATAGTACTGTAGTGGACTCTCTTTCTTCAGTATTATTTAAATTAAACCAATTAGCATGCACTTTTGAATTGTCAAGCGAGTCGGTCAGTCAGAATAATGAAGCTAGTTGCCGATTCCAAAACGTAATTGGTTCCTATTGGGAGAGCGGGCAAAGGAAGAACTCCATATTGTTTTACAACAATATAATTTAAAATCTATCCATACAAATAATAATTCGAAAGTAACTCTGTTTGTATGTTACCTATTCACGCCTAAACCACTCAACGGATTTCGATAATATTTGGCAAGGAGACAGATGGCACCCTGGAGAAGGACAAAGGCTACTTTTTGTCCCGAGAGCACGTTCCATTGAGATAATTTCTGACATCATATTATAAGCAGCCGACGATTCCTGGGCTGGGGACGACACGCGTCACGGTCTGTCGTCGACGTGCGTCGACGGTTGCAGTTGCCTCTGTCATCGACGCGTGTCCACAGACTAAGTAGAACTCAGATGATAATCTCTCATAGTACAGACGCCAGCACATCAAGCTACCCGAAACTGTCAGATTTTCCCAATCAATTTTGAGCCTTATGCTTTAACTATAAAGTGGTAAATCTATTAAAGAAATCTGACAGATTGTAGTAGCTTGATGTCCTGGCGTCTGTACAAAAATCGCTATAGAATCTGCACTAGGTAGGTAATGACATGTGACGTCGGTTTTTGTTTAAATTTTAACCATTTTGTCTACGATATAGCCATTACTATAAAATTGGAATTGGAACCATTTTGTCGCTCGTGTTGTGATGAGACCGGGGCTTTTTGCTAAGGCTTGTCGAGCCCAGAGTAGTGTGAATACTTGCCTTTTAAGCAAATTATGCAACTGTCAAAAAAGGGGTTCTGTATTTAACCCAAATTTTCACCCTTCAAGCTTTATAACTGAATATTAATTTCTTCCACGATTTTACAAATTCACGACATAACAACACAAAAAAAAAAAACAAAAACAAAATAAATTCAGAAGTCATACATTTTGCTGACAGACTTTGTTCGATTAAAACAACATGCCTTTTTCAGACTTCTTCTTCTTCGGACTTCTGTTCTTGAGACTAGAGAGAATTTCAGGAATAACTGAGTCTGTAAAAGTGAAGGTAAGTAAATCAAATACTTAGGAAAGCGAGTCTTAGCAGATCAGACACAAATACGGCGGGGATTGCACAGGCGACAAAGGGGAAAGGGACGAGGGGCGGTTGTTATTTTGAGAATTTGCACCCATAGATTTCCAGATGAGAAGGATTTTTTGTTCAGAGGTGAGCCATTACATTTCTCATTTGCAGCGACATCTGTAGACTACATTATGAACTATCTAGTTGTCCTTGGTTAGCAGGTCCTGTTCTTGAAACGTTATTGTTGTAGTCTTTATGACCAAAGTCGACGGCGCTTTCACGTTGTTGGTAACTTTATTGAACTGTAAAATAGATGGCGTTGGTAGTATAAAAAGTAGTATAAAAAGTAATAACCTATGACCCTGTGTCACCTGAAATAAAGGGATTATAATTATTAAAAAAAGTTACAAGTTTTATTTTTTAACCAACTTCAAAAGAGGAGGTTCTCAATTTGGATGTTTATATTTTTAATTTATTATTTTGGATTAGTTATTACCTAGGTCTCCTTTTAGCACAGAGTTGAGTTGACTGAATGCCCACTTAACTTGGAAGATCTTTCAAACCAAGTTTGCCTCACATTATTTCGGTGCCTTACTGATGTTTCGGACACAATATAGGGTGACTGGTAATTAGTGATCGATACTTAAACACATGGTCGTCAAAATGTAGGGAACATTTGATTTTTTTTCGCGATTTCAGGTTTGGTCCCATAGTAAAAGTTGTTTGTTGTCATGAGTAGAATCATGTGTTTAAGTATCGATCACTAATTACCAGTCACCCTATACAACGTGTAACGTTAAATGCGCAAAACCTGAAAATAGTTTGATCAGAATAACGAGCAGAATTAATTGAACCACTTTTTAATATAGGTCACATTTTTCAAAAAATCTTCATTAAAAACGTTGCCGTGTCTATTTATCAATAAGCAAGCGAATGTCAGCGCGGCGCAGCGGCCCGGTGACGACTCCTCCCTCGATAAAGCGTCGTCGCAGACGCAAGAAACGATCAGAATGGCCAGTAAAACTAAAACAGCACATAAAACTTTTACAATTTTTTTAATGACTTATTTTCTCTCTGAAATAGGTCAATTGGTTTAAAAATCAGTTGGGGTGTCTGAGGTATTGCGCATTTAACGTTACACGTTGTATATTCGGACACAGTGTCCGAAACGACATATTTTAATGAGATAGAGCAAGAAGCAAGCAAGTGTGGTGTGGACAGACGACCTAACTAAGGTAGCTGGTGTAGACAGGATGCGGAAGGCGGGGGACAGGGTGTTGTGGCGCAGTCTGGGAGAGGCCTATGTCCAGCAGTGGACTGCGATAGGCTGAGTTGATTGATTGATGGATTGATTGAAACATCAGTAAGCCATTTTGGTTAAGTCTTAGCCTTTTTCATTTTTTATTGCTGATTGTGCCCGCTATTGATTGACCTCCCTTTCCAAGAAGATCATAATAGCTGATTAATGGTTGACTAAATGAACTATCATAATACGTATAAATAGTCTTCACTAACATAAAATCAATGATTGCCCACTTAATAGCGCAGCGTTTTATAGCGATATCGAGTTAATGGTTTACGAGTTTTATTTTATAGTGATTGCTATAAGATGAGTAAGGGCACTGAGATTGGGGTCGTAAAATATTATTTTATACACTACTAGCATCCGCGCGCAGCTTCGCGTAGAATTCGGAATTCCCGCTGTTTAAAAATATGTTGTACTTTATGTATGTATTTATTTTATCGTGTAAATAGTACACCACAGACTACCTACAATATTTGTCTCTCCTTCCCTTTTCAATCCATCCCAAGGTTGTCTATAAAAGATCGATCTTAGCGATAAGACCGCCCATTGTGTCACCCTTTGCAAAATTTCTATATTTATGTCTGTAATCTATATACAACGTGTAACGTTAAATGCGCAAAACCTCAGACACCCCAACTGATTTTTAATTAAATTGACCTATTTCAGAGAGAAAATAAGTCATTAAAAAAATTGTATAGGTTTTATGTGCTGTTTTAGTTTTACTGGCCATTCTGATCGTTTCTTGCGTCTGCGACGACGCTTTACCGAGGGAGGAGTCGTCACCGGGCCGCTGCGCCGCGCTGACATTGGCTTGCTTGACCTATTAATAAATAGACACGGCAACGTTTTTAATGAAGATTTTTTGAAAAATTTGAGCTATATTAAAAAGTGGTTCAATTAATTCTGCTCGTTATTCTGATCAAACTATTTTCAGGTTTTGCGCATTTAACGTTACACGTTGTATATAATGTGGTTAATGTAATTGGTTTATTTATAATAATGTATAGAAAGATAGATTAGGTAGGCTTAATACATTCGTGTCTGTGAAACCATGGAAATACACATACAAAATTTCAACCTAATCGGTCAAGCCGTTTAGTAGTTGACATACCGACAGCAGCGCCACCTACCGGATCCAATTATATTTTTAAAATAATCCAGGAAACCATCGAAATACCTATATAAAATTTCAAACCAATCGGTTCAGCCGTTTAGAAGTTATGTGAAAAAGATAAGTACGGAACGATAATTCTTACTACCCGTTGTCCTATTACCCGTTTTCCCGTAGGAATGAGGCATTTTCCCGCGGTAAAAAGTAGCCTATGTTCATCAGGGATAATGTCGGCTTCTAATGGTAAAACAATTTTTCAAATCAGTCTAGTAGTTTCGGAGCCTATTCAATACAGACAAACAATCAAATCTTTCCTCTTTATAATATTAGTGTAGACAAGAGCAGTCGAGAGTTTTATCATTTACGAGGTACTATCAAATGGGTATTTAATCTATCTTTTATGTAGAAGGTCCTATTATCTAAAGGTTTTTCTTCTCTCTCTAATCTCGGCACTATACTGGGTCAAATAAAATTAGCTAGCGAAACTGCAGACGTGATGAGTAGGTATCGATATCTAAACACGCCCCACATCCCCACGTCACGACTGTTCACAGTTTACGCAATAAAAAGTTTTAACTGATATTTCATATGACCCCATAAAAAAAAAATCGTCAAATTGATTTATTTTTTGTCTTATCGTGTTGAGAACTTGAGACATCGATAGCCAGCACGTCTGCGGAGTTTTGCTAGCTAATTTTATTTGAACCTGTATAGCTAGATAAAGCCACTGAGCCACAGAGAGAGCCAGGCAGTTGGAAGAAACTTGACTGGAATTTTTAAATCCAAGGTACAAAACCACCAAAAACTACCCATAAAACTTCTCATCGTGATAATATGTATGATTGACAAAGGAACAGTTTGTGCAGAACGAGAAACGTGCTGTATGGAGCTGACTGTAAGCACAGAATAAGTATATAATACTACTACTATAAGTAGGGGGAGCCAACATTTCATTGTGTCGCACAATTAGTTATTGGCCCACAAGGAAGACGCTTTTACTAAAATTGTTTTTACGAAATGACCATAAAGTATTATTATTATATTTCAGTTTTATATTGTTAACTAGCGACCCGCCCCGGCTTCGCACGGGTGCAATGGAGAAACACTGATAATTTTAGAGCCATTATTTCTCGTAAAAAGTATAGGATAAAAAATGGTTATTGTGGGTTATCCCTAAGAGATAGACATATAGCATCGCGGACTTTTTTGTAGACCTTTTTAAGGTGTACAATACTGTAGTACCTACATTATTTTGATCTATCTCGACGGGTTCAGCCAGCGTTTACAATGTAAGCGCAAAAAAATGTGTTTATTTACGACATTACATTAGAAACCTCTAAAATTACCAGTGTTTCGCTACTATATTATGCATGTATTATACATATAAACCTTCCTCTTGAATCACTCTATCTATTAAAAAAAACCGCATCAAAATCCGTGGCGTAGTTTTAAAGATCTAAGCATATATAGGGACAGACAGACAGGAAAGCGACTTTGTTTTATACTATGTAGTGATTTACATTAGGTATGCGTTGAAATTTTTTTTTTTCCCAATCTAATGTAAAGAAAATCACGTACTACCGAAAATAACAAGATAACGAATTCAAATCAATACAAAAGGAGCGGGAAAACCAATCCAATATGGCCGATTTGCGATCTCTTTCGACCGCCATTAAAATATTTGAGAAAGATCGTTATCAAACTTTTATATTCATACAACAATTGATGAATGTACCAATTTCGACTGAAATAAGGTCTAATTTGGCATGTGTAGACGGTAAATATATATGTGCTATATGTAAGTGCCTGCCACAAGTCAAGTCGGAAATCGGAAAACATTATACAGATTAAATTTGGCCGGAATTATATAGAGTTGCTGAATAGTCTATGAAAAATTGTTTTAATTGATAATCCCAGGGCCTAGGCCAATACTATGAGACAACACAAGATCACGCCTGTATCCTCAAAGGTTAGGCAGAGGTGTCCCCATAATAGACCACCTACATTTCACGTCCCATGTAATAAGAGGCGAGCGTTTTGCATCAACCGGACTCCAGGCTACTGAGAAGTTTCAGATGGAAAACCTAATAACACTTTGCCCGAAACGGTAATGGAACCCAGGACCTCATGTTCAGACATAGAGCTTGACCAACGAAGCAGTTAAGCGCATTCTAATCAAAGATAATATTACAAACAACCTAAGCATTTTAAAGAGAACCCAAAAATATTAAACAAAGGTGGTATAAACATCTCTATAAAATCACCAAATACACTTAATTCAGTGACTAAAGAAATCCGTATCCTCCGCCGCGCTCGTACAAAGGCAGATCTACATAAAAACACCATACCATCAACATACGGGCCGGTTAAAAGTTTGTCAAATTGTCTGTGAACGAGATCGCTGGGTGGGTCGCTCGCTGAATTAAATCAATTAAGTGTTAGCGTAAATTGGAGGGGCTTGTGGCTAAGTAATAACAGCAGCACGGGTCCATCGATCGTTACGCTTGCCGCGGTTGGTCCGTCGCTGGGTCTTTCCTCCGTGCCTCGGAACGCACGTTATGCCGTTGGTCCCGGCTGTTTTTCGTGGATTTTTGACAGTCGTTACGGGTCGCCAGAAGCCCGAAAGTCTGACAACCAGTCTTACCAAGGGTTATCGTATTACCCAGTGATTGGGTTGTAGAGGTTAGATAGGCAGTCGCTCCGTGTAAAATACTGGTATTCAGCTCCATCCGGTTACACTGGAAGCCGACCCCAACATAGTTGGGAAGAGGCTAGGCAGATGATGAAATGTTAGTGTAATTAATAGGAATCTATCTATGAAAAGAAAGAAAGAAGAAAGAAAATACTTACGTTTACTTGCGGCAAACATGACGCATCAACCCCACAACAACACAAACACAAAAAAAAATAAATAGTATAATAGGTAATAATATAATAAGTAACATAGGTTTATAATAAAAAAAAGTTTAGTTTTATTTATTTCACTAGTTCATGTTGTATTCATGAGTCCCATCGCTAGATGGCGTTAGTCGTGATTTAATAGCACTCTTTCTCGCTTGGACAGAGACAAGTACTTATAAAAAAAAAAAATCTGGTATTGGTTTTTGGAATACAATTCTGGAAGTTGGTTTCCTGATAGAAGATAAATAAAAAAGTATCAAGGACCACACATAATTCAATTATTCGTAACCTATCATTCGTCAAAGCTCATAAGTCTGCTTAACCCCCACAAATTACGCACTTTGAATATCAACGAATAGCATAAACAAAGGGTATATTCCTTCCGCGCCGCCGGGCAACGGTAACTGCCCACTCAGCCTAAGGAAACGAATGAAGCAAAAATGTTTATGATACATTAGCCAAATTACGACTGCAAATGTTACATGTGTGATTTGTTTGTGTTTATCGCGTGAGTTTGGATTTTTAGCTGCTGAAGCGATGTTGAAGCGATGATTTGGCTCGACATTATTCGGTTCTTTTTAAATTATTTTTCGAAGATCCGCTAAATACAGCAAACATTTTGTGATTATGTCCCTCGTTGTCTCTTGAGCTAAGCAATGAGGCAAGATCTGAGAGCAAGGGCACGTCCTACAATTGTAGAACCATGCTCCTATTCAGGTACCTACCACCTACCCACCTAGCCAATTAGTGATCCTTTGTTTCTTTTCTTTGAAACAATTGCCTTGATCTCCTGCTTTTTCCAAACTTTGCTTTGCCCAACCTTTCAGCGCAACTTTCCTCTCGCTACAAAAGTACCAGACAAAGTATAGCAGCGCTAAAATCGCTGCAGAGTCCACAAACAGCAATATGTTAACGTAGTATGTAAGTAATGAGAGTAATTTAGCTAAAAGCCCGCGAAACGCGGCCAAAGTGGTCGTAACAATAAAAGTGGCGATAAATTTGTAACACCGCCATCTAGCAGTCACTAGTTCATGTTGTATTCATGAGACCCGTCGCTAGATGGCGTTAGTCGTGATTTAATTCTGTCCAGCCTTTGTATGTGAAATGGAGTGGGGAATTAATTTATTAAGTATAACGTCTTTTGTTTAGTGCTTGATTATATTTTTATTGCTTTATTTACAAGATGTTTTGTGTTTTAAGGGAGTGCAACAATCAAAGAGGTCGCACGCAGTAATATATGCGCGTTATAATGGGAGGACGTGCCGACGTGGTATCGGCCGCACTTGATGATGGGGTCCGCTAGGCATGGCGGGCCGATACCAGTCGGGGTGCGGCGAATGTACTAGTATCTCCCGGGCCCCAGACTCATGGTACTGGAGGGAACCGTGGGGTTTTAGTCGGTAAGAGTCTGACATACCTAACCCTCCGTTCGTCCCAGACGGAGGGTTAGGTATGTCATCCATGATAATTTCCCTCAGAAAGGTTACATTGTTGTTACTTGTGTCTCTTTTAAACCAAAAATTGTACCCTTTTGGGAGAAATAATTATTATTTTCTTTCCTTTAATATCGAAGTTTGAATGAGCATAGATTCAATCGTCAGCTGATTCTTTTGTACCCAAGTCCCAAACTTACCAGTACTTTCTGACTGTAATTCAAAAATTTCTTGTCTCGATCACTCCTACTCCGTGTTAAGTATTTCATGCGCATATAATATACCATAGACAACCGAAGTGTGAATGTAGAACGCTTGGAACAGAGTAGAGTATGCACGAGAGGACACAGCTCGCTATCATAATGAAGACATTCCTGCATTGTTAGAATTTTTGAATAAAAGTACTTACTTACATATGTGATTTAAGCCCGTTTCTCTGGTGGTCAACTGGTCATGCTACGCTTTGGCGGATAAAGTACTTAAGTACTTTACCGTAGGCATTTTTTAGCAAAGGGTTTGCCCTACAAAGTCCGTAGTTTTTGACGAAAAAACGAATGTCGTAGTTCGTATAAGTACTAAAACTTTTGTAGCACCTTAGCGTGACGTTGGCTGTTGGAACATGACAGTTATAAATAAACTATAATAATTTAGTTACTTGGTCTAAGTAAGTTCAACAGTGGATTACCATTACCAATGTAATCATTTAAGGCTGGATTGTTTAATTCCAAATCAGCTAATCGAATCCCAAAAAACAAATATTGTCCTTTTTCATACAATCAAGTCAGCCTATCGCAGTCAACTGCTGGACGTAGGCAGGCCCCAGGCTGCGCCAAAACACCCTCTCCTCCGCCATCCGCATCCAGTCTGTCCAAGCCACCTTCTTTAGGTCGTCGTTCCATCTGGCTGGGGAGCATTTTTTGGGAAGTTTTTTTGGTGCCAACTATTTTTAATAACCTTCCAGTTGATATAAGCAGCTGTGTAACGAAAACCTCCTTTAAAAAGAAATTACATAAGTATGTCTTTAATATATATTGTCAGGGCCTCACTGTTGCGAATATTTAAAGAAAAAAGAAAATAGCACCTTTGTCTGATTTAATATTGAACGCAATAGTTTTTAAGTATTTTCTTTTTGTTTTATTTTGTTTTACCATTTAGTTTTTTTCAGATTTTGTTTGAAAAAGTGTCACTAAAAATATATATATTTAAATAAAAATGTAAAACGGAGCTACGTCTGCCAACAAACTGCTTTGCAGTTTGGCAGAGGTAAGAAATATGTACTGTAAAGTATTACTGGGAATAAACACTTTTTCATTTTTTTTTTCCTTCCACTCCAGGACTCGTCTGCTCCACTGGTCATCGGTCCTTCGACAAACATGGCCAGCCCACTGCCACTTCAGTTTGCTTACTCTGCAAGCTAGATCGGTAGCTCCGGTTCTTTTCCGGATTATTTCATACAAAAATAACAAAGCATTTAAAACAATGTGTCTTATCCACTCTAGTCTAGTCGCACCGCAAACGGGCAATCAGCGAGCGATCGCCAACACGACAACACCCCTCCCCGCCCCGTTTACCCGCCGGCGCTCCTTGATTCCAAATTCAATTTGCACCAATCAACGGCCGCCGTCTTCCCGCCTTCCCGCGACGTGACGAGCTGTTGTTTTTTTTTAAATATCGTCCCTATTGTCTTTGATTGTTTGCGGTTGGTGTAATGTCTTTTGTTGTTTTTGGACCGTTTTTGGACGAATGTAATTTTTTTATTATGGTTCTAGTAAATTATGTTTTGTTTCGTAGAATAATGGTAGGAGGAAATTCGTTATTTCTTGATAAAAAAAATGATCAAAAAGAACTAGGCACAGTTTTGGCTAGTTAGAAACACGGATTAAGATAGAAGTTAAATCCTCATAATAAAACTGAAGAGTTTGTTTGAACGCGATAATTTCTGTAACTTACAGTCGGATTTGAAGAATCGTTTTGCATATGATAGCTCTATTCTTGAGAAAGGCTATTCTATAAGTAAGTAAGTACCTAAGTTTGTTTAAACATGGTGTACATGACACATTGCATGCAGGATAATAGTGGTATAGAGAAAAGTTCTAACATGTTCAGCCGCATATCGTGGCGTACAAATTGGTAGTGAGAGATGGTGCATAAACCGTGATAATATTAATCAAAATTACATTTCATCATTATTCATTAAATATTAGTTATAATTACAATTCAATAAGCATATTTTTAGATACAATCCAACGCAAAGTAGTCATTAAATAAAATGGTCAATAATAATATGAATTACTTAATGTCATTAAAAATTTCAATTCCAAATTACAAATATAAAAAAAAAAAAAAACTATAGGCCATTTAACATCACGTTATATCACGTTCGTATCATCACGTTATATATACAAGGTGTAACTTAAATAACGCACAACTTCTTAAGGGGTCATTGTACTCATCATTATGAACAACTTTTACTATGGGACCAAACCGGAAATCGCGAAAAAAAAATCAGCTGTTCTCTACATTTTGACGAGTTATGCGAACATAAATGTAGGGAACAGCTGATTTTTATTTCGCGATTTCAGGTTTGGTCCCATAGTAAAAGTTGTTCATAATGATGAGTACAATGACCCCTTAAGAGGTTGTGCGTTATTTAAGTTACACCTTGTATAGGCCATTTAACATCACGTTATATCACGTTCCTATCATCACGTTATATATATAGGCCATTTAACATCACGTTATATCACGTTCGTATCATCACGTTATATATATAGGCCATTTAACATCACGTTAGGACCCTTAGGAACCGAACAAAAAGAAAAAGAGTCAGGAAGAACGCTAAGCGGTGCGATGCGACGGAGTGTGTCGTCACGCGCACGAAGTCCGGACAGAAGCTAGTACATGATCTATTTGAATGAAAACCCGAATACAAAAGATACGTTGAATAATTTTTTGAGGAAAACTCTAGTTGGGGAAAGGCTGAAAAACGCCATTTTCTTGGAGAAAATTGGAGAAAAAGCGGATCGTGCGAGTTAATGATGTTCTTTTAAGCCAAAGGGGATTGCCAGGGTGGGAAACAGCACCTTTATTTATAAACGTTGCTTGCAATGAATGTTGTTGAACTGTCAAAATGTATGTATGTATATTATATATATTTTGTATTAGTGTACGTTTTTTTAATTTATAATTCAACAATTTTAATAGTTTTTTTTATCATTGTTTGGTTCAACCAAAGCACCTGCCATCTAATCTCTTCACCACCCTTGGTTGACTGGTAGAGAATGCCTAAGGCATTAAGTCCGCCTTTGTACCTTTTGTGCGAGAAGTTTAAATAAATAAATAAAATAAAACCCATTGCTACTGATAGTGTTATACAATGAGGGTTTTCTGAAATGACGTTCACTAGGTGGCAGCACTGAGACGTCCGGTCCGAGCACCTGTCGACAGTGTCAAAGCGCCTATATTTTCTTTAGTCCTGACTGAATGAAAAACGAATGAATGAAACGAATGATGAACGTCATCATATATTTTAAATTCATTGTCGAAATGGAAGACCCCTTGCCAAAGTGGCGCCAACTGGTGGCGTTAATTTTTATGAAAACCCTCATTACCCCGTAGACTTTAGACCAAGGTCGAAAGAGCTGGAAGTCATGGGGGGAGGACTTTGCCCAGTAGCGGGATGCTGCAGGCTAACTGTAGTAGTACACGAAGAGAAAATTCTTAGAAAAAATACTGTGCTCGTCACTGTAAACTGAGTGCAAGTGACATCTACAGAAAATTTTCTGAGTGAGATTGGGAAAAATTCACTATTTGTCCAATAAATTTTGCTGTACAGCATAAGAATTTTTACCGTGCTAGCATGGTAATTTTTCCATTACCACTCAAATGCACTCAGATTATGAGACAGCACAGTAATTTTTCTAAGATTTTTCTCTGCGTGTAGTAAACGTCTCTTTTCGTACATTTTTTAACGCGGGGAGAGGGGAGGGGAGGGGAGTGGAGGGGAGGGCTTGTGGCTAAGTAATAACAGCCGCACGGGTCGATCGATCAGGTTAAGCTACGCTTGTCGCGGTTGGTCCGTGGATGGGTGACTATCTTCACATACCAAGACCCCTCCGTGCCTCGGAAAGCACGTTAAGCCGTTGCTCCCGGCTTTCATTCGTGGACCTTTGACAGTCGTTACGGGTCGTCAGTAGCCCGAAAGTCTGACAAACAGTCTTACCAAGGGGTATCTTATTACCCAGTAACTGGGTTGTGGAGTTCAGATAGGCAGTCGCTCCATGTAAAATACTGGTATTCAGCTGCATCCGGTTAGACTGGAAGCCGACCCCAACATAGTTGGGAAAAGGCTAGGCAGATGATGGCTTGCTTACAGGTAAGTAGTGATTTGCGACTTAACAGTACCTAGTAGTAATAAACGTCTCATAACTTTATTAATTAATTACTTTATTAAAACTTTATGCACAAGTAAAAAAAGTACTGTACAAAGGCGGACTTAATGCCTGAGGCATTTTCTACCAGTCAACCTTAGGGTGATGCAGAGACAAAATATCTTAGGTGTAACATACGGGATAGATAGCTAGGAAATTACTATACAATACAAGAATAATTAATAACAATACATAGATAGATACATATATACATACATATAAACAAAATAAACCCCTAGTAGATGTTTTAACACAGTTTTTGGGCAGTCGAGTAAAGAAGGAACAGTGTTATGTGTTACAGAATATGACGGATAGATTGATAAATATCGGCATAAAGAATGTTTTTATTTTATTTTAATTCTCACGTGGAATTCGTTGCATTTTGAGTAGGTTTAATTAGTGGTGATGTAAACAATATGAATGAATCTCAGGTAATTTGCAATTCAGGAACCTCCGGACTGATTCATAAATCAGTCGTCAGTGTTTCTTTTAATAAACTTTTTTTTTGCACTGGGTATGCGAGCACAAAATAAAATTAAACAACATATGTAGGATAAATTTTTAACCATATGATTGTAGACCACCTAGCGTAGACATTTTTGCTCGGTCATAAAAAAAATGAGTTGTTCCATACGGTTTGACTGCGTAGGTATTGCGCTTTTTTATGAAACAGCAGATTCTTTTTTGATACCTAAACGACGAAAAAGTCTACGCTGGGTCCTACAAACGTATGCTGAATTCACGGTTACAGTTTGCGCGCTGGTTAAAAATGTATTCTGTATAAGGCTGATACATTATAGTTAACATGAAAAATAAATTACAAATTAAAATCTAAAGATGACAAGAACGCATGATTCTATAAGAAAAAAAAAGACTAAAAAAATAAGTGTAAGAGACAGAGAGAGAGAGTTATATATCTGTTTTCTCTCTCATGTTACGAAATGTGCCAAATCGTGATGCGTCTTTAGAATATTCACCGTCCATACGTTTTTGGACTAAATGTGCAATTGTCCCCAACAAAAAAGCCATATTTTAAAAGAATACGTTTTTCTTTTCATTTTTTATTATGGAACTCTTGTAATTTGACTGAGAAGGTTCGGTACCTTCTCAGTCAAGTTACAAGAGTTCGAAATATCACTTGTTCATACTCATTTGATACGTGTTTAAGAGATGATGAAGAGTCTGACCCTACAGTGACCGTTCAGATTTGATCCCATACTGAAAAGTGAAAATATAAAAAAAAAATGAAAAAAAAAAATGTATCTACTGCAATATAAAAAAAAAAAAAATTGGCACTTGCATTATCTTCTTTCACTCTCAATTCTCGAATCGTCGTCTAACAAGTTTCACAAAAAAAAAACATTAATAGACGCTCATAAAAAATCATGTCATTTAGAAGTCAAAAAGCGCGCGAACGCGTACCGAAAATGGCCGCCGCAGCCTAGAGCGGGGTGTCGTTACAATACCAAATATCAAATATTGATATTCGCTCCTCGATTTTGTATTCTGTTTGAATTTGTAGATACTATTTGCACTTCTACTTGCTACAGTTTTGCGTCTGTCATCATTGTTTGACGTTCTATAGAACTGTGGGTGCCACAGATTATAGAACGTCAAACAATGCTTGTATGCTTGTATGCTATAGAGAAGATAGAGATATTGTGGTGATTTCTAGATGGAATAAAAATATTTCAACTAGTACCTATTTAATAAAATGGCTATTGTCATGTGGTTACTGCCACGCCTACCTGCACCCTTATTGCGTAACACACTATTACTCTAAATTTGAATAATTTTGTAGCATATTGCTAATCCATTGCTCCATTTGTTCGAAAAATGTGTCTGCTCATCAACGTAAATAACGCAATGAATGTTGCTGAACTGTCAAAATTAAACCCATTGCTACTGATAGTGTGTTACGCAATTCGCAAATAGGCAGTCGCTCCATGTAAAATACTGGTATTCAGCTGCGTCCGGTTAGACTGGAAGCCGACCCCAACATAGTTGGGAAAAGGCTAGGCAGATGCTGAATTTTTTAATCACGTCTAAACTTGTCTATGGAGTATCTTAATTTGATAGGACTAAACTAATATTTATCATCTGTCCTTTTCTTTATGAAATAGAAAGAAAAAGATGCACTGAACTTAAATTTAGTTTACAAGGGAATCGGCGCCTATGTCTATTCTTAATAATATTCAAACACGAGAAAAAGGGACTGGTTCTAGACCCGTTCACTTGCCTATTTAGGGCACCTCCCATTTTAATCCAGGCATCCTCCTAGAACAGCCGGTCGATTCTGGAAAAATCTCACCGTGATAACTAAGGTGAAGTGAGCTTAGAGTGAGCTGAGAGTCATGCTGATGCTAGAGATTGACACTTTTGACGACCCACTCGACGCTCACCTCACCCAAGTTACGGTGATATGGTTACAGAATCGCACGGCTGAAGTTAAAAGGCCCTGAAACAGTCTCAAGTTATCGACGTCGGTATCGGTGGCTGCAAACAGCGGTAAGTTGTTTAAACAAAAGGCATCAATCACTGCCGACACGCCCCCCGGCGGTAACTATAGTCCGGGCGAAAAGTTGCGAACGAAAAACAAAAGTGGATCGAAGATTTTTATATGAGTCTGGCAGACCTACTTTCGCGCCATTTTGTATTTTTTTTTTCAAAATGGCGGCCACGCATGAAATATATTATATTAATCGATAGCTGACATCAATGCATACGGAAAATATACTAGAACCAAACCCCGTAAAGAGGCACATTTCCGAGATATTAACGTTCAAAGTTAATCACGTGACATCCATACTTTTTTTAAACTTGCTTACATCTCGTTGCATAGATGTTTGAAATAACTACTCTGAATGTTTAACTCTTAAATGCATCGTGATGGAAATTTCCATCAACCAATCCAATGCCATATTTTCGTTTCCACAGAGCACGGGGATTCCCCAATTGTTAGAGATATTCAATTCATTTTGTTCCCAGTAGATTCGTTCTGATTACATAAAGATGTAAATTTCCATCAGGCCATTTAAAAAATAAAAAGTGTTTAATATGAATATATTTTTTTAAATATTTTTTCCTTACTATAGAGCTAATGTTACGTCCAAATAAAATATAATTTGCTTAAAAAGTAAAAATCATGCAATTAAGGGTTAACATAATTAAACATCAATGCAGCAGTGTTACGCGCTACAGCTGCAAGCTACGCTCTCCGTGCTACGCGCTACAGTTACAAGCTACGCGCTCCGTGCTACGCGCTATAGCTACAAGCTACGCTACATGTAACGCGCCACGTGCTACGAATTTTGTGCTACATTAAAAAATGATGCTACGCGGAAATTGCTACACGCTACGTGAATCATGTGAATATATTTAATTGATACACAAATTTTGTTTTGTCTACGTTTATCCAATCTCAACGGAGACCAGCCTTCGGCGCGGGAAATGTTTTAGTGCACAAGTGTCTTCGCAGATACAGGTGCGCTCTCTCTTCCCTCACTCTTATTATCCAATGGGACGGCACGCAATCCGACACGACCAGAAAGAGATTTGGCGTAGGACGTCTTAACGTGCTTTCCGTTTCACGTGGGTTAACCCCCCCCCCCCCATTTCCAATAACAATTTGCATGAACTGGGAATCGAACCCAGGACCACAACCTCTGCAGTCGCGCTTGCAACCACGAGACCAATGGGGCAGTTGCCAACGTTTATACAACGATCAAAAAAGTGTGTAAAATTTATACCACCGTCACTTTTAAGTATTTAGTTAGTACTAGGTTTACGATGAACAGGATAATTCACCCTATTCAAAATTGGAAATTCCAATCATCCAAGCCGTACTATGAATACAGGCCGCTATCCATAACAGGCACCGTGCGAGCGAGACGGCACTACTTCCCTCTCGCTCTCCGACGGGTACAGAATACAGAGCGGTTGAGTTTTTCCACACCAATTTATACTGCCAACATCACTTCAGAATATAAGGTGACTGTGGCTTAGGGAAAATGTCGGATAGTCCCGAATCTTTTCGTGAGTGGTTTTTGTTTTGTGTTAGTTGTGAGTTGTGACACTGTGTGATTTAAGAATCGTGACTGGGCAGTTATGTACAAAATCAAAAGTCATTTATTCAAACTAGGCTGAGAATCACCACTTTTCGAACGTCAAAATTACATAAGACAGTCCCCCAAAACGCCCGCCCTTCACCACTTCCTAATGATTTCGCTGGGGAGAAGAAGTGGCGCAACAAACTCCCCAGCAGCACAGCTATCTGTTCAGTTACATAAACTTGCTTCTATACAATAGTAGGTATGCAAAGTAATCGACATTACGAGACACAGAAAATTAAATTAAATTATTTGCCATATGTCATATGTCAGCTAGCCACGCCAATATACCAACAAATATAATGAAAACTATAAGCACTCAAGCAAAATAAAAAATACCTAAAAATATTAATCTAAACAAAGTTTTATATCTAAATAAAAGCCTCCAGGAATAAAGGGCGTGACAATTTACACATTTATGTAACTACATATTTATTATCTACTATTAGTTATTACCATCACATACTCAAAAACAAAAATTAACTATATATTAATTATGTATTTGACAATTTGTATGCCAATTGGCAAAACATAGCTCACTACCTAATTTGTAAGATCTTATGTCATTATTATTACCTATGTTTCACAAATAAATGATTTTGATTTGATTTGATTTTTGCACGCAAATATTTTTCGGCTTCGTCTTTTGCAGCACCTTTCTCAATTTGATTTCCCTTTATATCATCGTCATCATTTCTGCCGAAAGACACCACCACTTCTACCGGTTCTGTGCTTCTCGCATTAATGATAAATGATAAATGATTTATTTTCTGTAAGTAGGTTTGTACAAACACTTTTACATGTCAATCATATTTTTTTAAACTAGATGAGGTCGGCGTTTCCTATCTGACTACTCTGAGAAGAAAGGCCGAAACAAACTCAGAGGTCACAGTCTCTTTTAAAGTCCAGACATAATCTTGGTCAGATCATGTGAAGCCCATGTAGATTGGTGTCTGAAATGGTCTTTTGAGTAAAGAACCATCGGATCTCCGCGGCCTTCACCAAGGTCGTCGACCCACCTTGTGGAAGGCCTTGCAACGCTACGTATTTCGGTATGAGGTCACCACTCCAGAACCTTTCGGCCTCATAGCATAACGATTCACAACCATCCTATCGTATCGAAAATGACTCATTTCGATAACCTGATTTGCCTTGCAAACAAAAAACAAACAGCTGTCGGAAGATAGCGATCGTCTATTTAATTTACACTGACAAAATTTTCGGGGTTTGGACTTGTGAACAGCGCAGATTGATATAAATAAATAAATAATAATATTCCACAACTTTCACACAACGCCATGTAGTCCCAAACTAAGCAGAGCTTGTGCTATGAGTACTAGACAACTGATAAACATACATATATGATAATGTGAATTTTCAGAATACTGAAAATATCTGTAGTAACTACAGATTTTTTCAGTATTCTGAAAATTTACATTATTGTGACTTAAGGCTGTTTGCATGTTATGCTCCTCATATATTTCTAAATACATATGTATCATAGATAAATTACACCCAGACAAAGAACAAATGATCGTGCTCATCACACAAAAATTTGTCCTGGGTGGGAATCGAACCCACGACCTTGAGTATAGTAGTCAGGGCCACTGACCACTAGACCAACAGGCCTGCCAAATATTCCCTGGTGCCTGATGTTCTATTGATTGATGTTCGATACGCTACGGAAGCGTATCGAGTGGTTATGAATTATAGAGGAACTCAAAGCATCCATCTCCATTGCCCTTTGGCCTCTTTACATAAAGATTTACAATTCAGCACCCTGATTACGTAACACATTATTAATCTCGATTTGAATCATTTTGAAGGATATTGCTAATCCATTGCTTCTTAATGTGCGATACATTTGTTTGCTATAATGCAATGAATGTTCTTGAACTGTCAAAATGAAAACGATTGTTACTGCTAGTGCATTACGCAATCGACCCGTAGATTACTTAGTTAATTTCGAGATAGTACTTTATTTCTGTTCGAATGCTGCAAAAATGAGGTTTCTCGACACGAAATAACTGAATTCAAAGTCACTCTGTGCAACCGCAAAGGAAGGCTCTGTTATCCATTGATTAGCTTAAAGCCCATTCCATTTTAAACATTTACCAGAAAAAATCATCATCAGCAAAACATATCATATTAATATAAATAATTATATTTATTCATCATTACCAAAGCACCTGCCATCTAATCTCTTCACCACCCTTGGTTGACTGGTAGAGAATGCCTAAGGCATTAAGTCCGCCTTTGCACCTTTTTGTGTGCGAAAAGTTTAAATAAAAAATAATAAAATAAAGGTTTCGCATCGTCAAAGCTTCCTAACATTTTTATCCTTTCTTTTCTCTCTCTGTCTATATTCACCCTACACCTCCCTCATTCCCCCCTCGGCTTAATTTAGTGTTGTAAGCGAACCGTTACCAGTCGCATGCTATTTAACTGTTCCTACTAGTAGATATAGTTCGTGTTTATATGTTTACTAGCTTCACCACGCGACTTCGTCTGCGTGAAATTTCTTATTCCCCCACCCCGTCGCATCGCATCGCCTCGCCTATCCGCGCTGTTAACTCGTTTTCTTTCTGACTTTTTTTTCGTGCTCGGCTCGTAATGGTTCTAGCGTGATGTAAATAGCCTTCCTCAAGAATTGGACTATTATATGCACATAAATATGTTTTCAAATCCGACCGGTAGTTCCAGAGATTAGCGCATTCAAGCAAACAAATTCTTCAGCTTAATATTAATATAAATACTGCATAATTTCTCTCCAAATTTTTACAGGCTGTTCTACTTATGAATATGAACCACTTTCACTATGGGATCAACTGTGAGATCACGAAAAAAATCAGCTGTTTCGTACATTTTGGTCAAGTAGGTATGTACATATTAAACTTTTGTATTAATATAATAATAATAAAACTTTATTTCGGGTGGCATAGACCCATAGAAACCTTTACCGAATTATACAGCAAATTTTTTTTTTCAGAGTTGGTCCCATAGTGAAAGTTGTTCATATTCAATTTGGAGACTGTAAAAAAAACACCCCGTAGATAGATATACAGGCTGTTTGGTAGAAGGGCCGACACAATTTTCCTAGTTCAATTTTCATATTATCCTAGCTTTCACCCATAATACCTGTCTTAAGTGTCACGGTAGGTAATTCAGATAGTAATATCTTTCTTTTTAATCACCCGAAATATCGTCACAACTTTGTTGTTTGCAGAGCGCAATCATTTTTGGTGTTATACGAGTATGCAATGCAAATGTATGTAGAGTTGGTTCTAGAAAATGACTTAGGTGCTTCCAAAGACGTAAAATCGTGTTAGGGACAAAATAAATTCTAATAAACAAAATCATAATAAAAATGAGAAATAAACAATTTTGTGCTAGCAAAAGACATGTCCAATCCCTCAAAAAATTGTGTCGGTCCTTCTACCAAACACCCTGTAGAGAGACAAGCCTTGAAAATAGTTTGAAATCGACCAATTGACTGCTGGAACGATACAACACTCGATACTCGATCATTTATTACATTCCTCAATGGCTCAATGGCTCAGGTGGTAAATAAGTAATAATTAAAATAATTTAAAAATGTCCAATTTATAAATTGTCTTATCATAATTGTAAAAATACTGTCCGAACATTCCTTCAAAATAAAACCTACGACGAAACAGAATATTTTATAATTTAATTAAGTTATGACAAGTTTGTGTATTGTACCACTCACCCAAAACAGACTCACACTAACCCAATCCCCTTACGTACGCTCGCTTACACAGCCACACGGTCAGGCACGCTTACACAGCCGCACGTTCACGCACTGCACACACACACACACACACACACACACACACACACACACACACACACACACACACACACACACACGCATATACAGACCCACATACGCACACACAGCGCGCACGCACACACACAGACAGACATACACAGCACTCACGCACACACACACACAATGCGCTTGCGCACTAATACCCTGTTATTTCTATTCCGCGGTAATACTTGTAACTGTACTTAAAAATATTCACTTTTCAAAATAAAATTGTAATACAATTAGAGGGGATCGGCACTGTTACTCCTTAATACAGGCTGTCATAGCCTAGCAAGGAGAGCAGCACGTCACCCACTTGATTACTAGAGATGTAATACTACCCACTTTGTAAAAACTGTTACATGTACTACAATCTGTTTTATGTACAAATAAAGATTATTATTATTATTATTATTATTATTATAATAAGTAATAAACATTTGTTGTAACAATCTTGGATCCTGTCGGGCAAAGCAGAAGAAAAATTTGAAGGAAGAGTACTTATTTTTTATTACATGCAAACTAACCTAATCTATGTAAAATTTAAGCTAAGATTTTTTTATTTTTTTATATTTAAATAATGTTTATTTCTGTAAATTAAAATAATAAGTGAGCAAATAACAACTAATACCTAATTAATACTAAAAAATATACATATACATATTATACAACATGTAACGTTAAATGCGCAAATCCTGAAAATGGTTTGATCAGAATAACGAGCAGAATTAATTGAACCACTTTTTAATATAGGTCACATTTTTCAAAAAATCTTAAAAACGTTGCCGTGTCTATTTATTAATAGGTCAAGCAAGCCAATGTCAGCGCGGCGCAGCGGCCCGGTGACGACTCCTCCCTCGGTAAAGCGTCTTCGCAGACGCAAGAAACGATCAGAATGGCCAGTAAAACTAAAACAGCACATAAACCTTTACAATTTTTTTAATGACTTATTTTCTCTCTGAAATAGGTCAATTGAATTAAAAATCAGTTGGGGTGTCTGAGGTTTTGCGCATTTAACGTTACACGTTGTATTATTTGTATATTGATCAGCCGGTCGATTCTGGAAAAATCTCACCGTGATAACTAAGGTGAAGTGAGCTTAGAGTGAGCTGTGAGTCATACTCATGCTATGGATTGACACTATTGACGACTCACTCCACGTTCACTTCACCCACGTTTTCACGGTGAGATGGTTACAGAATCGCACGGCAGAATATGATTGTTTACCGTAAAACGGGGTGAATAGGGATGCAGGGGTGAATCGGGACGAAACTTTAAAGTGGATTTTAACATTGAAATAATATAGTTTTTTTGCCAAAAAGGTCTCTAATGTGTTTACTATATTATAATTAACGATTAAGTGTCCCTGTTGGCAAAAAAACTATATTATTTCAATGTTAAAATCCACTTTAAAGTATCGTCCCGATTCACCCCTGCATCCCTATTCACCCCGTTTTACTGTATGTGCGGCTGGCCTAACCAATTTACGCCCGACGTATCTTCCGTCAGATGTGCAACTACCCCTAGGAAATATGCTGCCATTGAAATTTTCGTTTGCAAATAATAACAGCCGCACGGCTCGATCTTCTAGGTTAAGCAATATTTGCCGAGGTCGGTCCGCTGATGGGAGAACATCCATTACTTATCAAGAATCCTCCGTGCTACGTTAAGCCGTTGATACCAGCTGTCATTTGTAGATCTTTGACAGTCGTTACGGGTAGTCAGAAGCCCGAAAGTCTGACAACCAGTTTTATCAATGGATCGATCCCTTGGTAAAACTGGTATTGATGTTTGCCGGATACTGCAAACGGGATGCTTGTGTGAATATGTATATTTAAACACGTACACAGCTAAACGGGATCCTGCAAAAAACGGGATCTTGCCGTGGGAAAGGGCCCTTAGTCCGGTTAATCGAGTTTCCACTGTATACAACGTGTAACGTTAAATGCGCATAGCCTGAAAATAGTTTGATCAGAGTAACGAGCAGAATTAATTGAACCACTTTTTAATATAGGTCATATAAAAAAAAAAATCTTTATTAAAAACGTTGCCGTGTCTATTTATTAATAGGTCAAGCAACCCAATGTCAATGTGGCGCAGTGGCCTAGTGACGACTCCTCCCTCGATAAAGCGTCGTCGCGGACGCAAGAAACGATCAGAATGGCCAGTAAAACTAAAACAGCACATAAAACCTTTACAATTTTTTAATGACTATAATATATACTATAATTTATACTATATTTACCTTTACAATTTAGTTATATATTTTTGTTACTATAATGTTATTAGTCTGTAAGCTTTCCTAAAATAAAAAAAAAAAAATAAAAAAAAAAAATGACTTATTTTCTCTCTGAAATAGGTCAATTGAATTAAAAATCAGTTGGGGTGTCTGAGGTGTTGCGCATTTAACGTTACACGATGTATGGGACATAACTGGTGGAATTTGGGTGGGTGTAGGTACACCTCTGCTCAACCCTTCCGGGAAACAGGACGTGATGTAATACTTACGGAATACTATCAAGGGAATAAAACGACAAAGTCCAACATATCAACTATATCTTTATTTATAATTTGCATATAATTTATTATCTATTATTTACGATTATTATTTACTAGTATGGTACAGGACTCCACTTAAAACATATACACTTTTAATATTATTTTTGACAGATACAGCTCAGGCCAGAATAAAATACCTTCTTTTATACAATATGATCATATTAGCTAATATTCTTAGAGTGAACGGTAAAAAACGTCCATAATAACTTGTCTTTTTAGAGTTGTCGGAGAGACTGGTGGTTTTATAATAGTTTATGTGTTCTTGGCAGACGGGAAAATGCTGTTTTCTCGGAAAATCTTTTAGGAGCATTTGGTATAGGGTTTAAAAAATGGTAGGCTCTGTTTCCTGCTTGCGTAGCACGACCAATTCTATCTCTATTCTATCAAGAATAGACAAAGTTCTTTCTAACCAACTCGATATCTCTTCTGTCCGAGCACAGCGCGACCCGTAGAATCGGGTTTCTATGAAGACAAAGACACATTTATTCTTTCCATAGCAACGGGGAGCCGGGAAGCCCGAAAGTCTGACAACCAGTCTTACCAAGGGGTATCGTATTACCCAGTAACTGGGTTGTGGAGGTCAGATAGGCAGTCGCTCCATGTAAAATACTGGTATTCAGCTGCATCCGGATGATGATGATGAGCAACGGGGAGCCAATTTTAGATTCTTGTCCAAATGTTTCTACCCCCAAGTGTCAAAAGTAGAGAAAAAATTGGTCATCATGGCTTGACATTGTAGACTTTTGTCGACTGAAGAATAGAGAAACATTTCTTATCTACATCGCCATACTTAAGACGTAGAAATCTTTCTACGATCTGTCATTTTGTCTACTCTTCCGTCGACAAAACCCGTTACTATGGTGGTCATGCTACGCGTGCTGAAACTGGCCGGGATGATTGGAATCACAATAGGTATTGGTTTACTGTGGACCGCGTATCGGCAAGCGTAGTGTGGGACGCCCCCCAGCTAGATGGACGGACGACCTAAAGAAGGTGGCTGGGGTAGACTGGATGCGGAAGGCGGAGGACAGGGTGTTGTGGCGCAGTCTGGGAGAGGCCAGTGTCCAGCAGTGGACTGCGATAGGCTGAGTTCATTGATTTATGGTTTACTGCAAATTTATTTAGGCCTGAATTGTACCTCTTGTCACTGGTTAAAGTATTTTATTAATGCTACGTATAAATTATTATTTAGTACTAAGTTAAGGTTCGGCCATACTTGCGCAGTTTTGTTATGTGATGTTACAAATTACAAAATGGCCGCTGAACCATGGCTGGTCCGAACTTTGTGCAGAAGGCGGTGCAATATAACATGTTTTAGGAACCAAATGGTGACATGAGGCGAGTGTAAGTGAGAGAACAAGCGCGGAACTTCGGAGTGCTTATTTTCAGACCGATGATGTGTCTGCGGCCATATTATCAGTACACTTAATTTTCATGCGATCACAGATTTTTAAGGAAAAAAAAAAAACTTAATAAATAATTAGCCTCCAATTAATTGTTACTTAATTTAATATTATTCCTACTGCACTCTTATTGCGTAACACTCTACGAATCACAATCTGACTTATTTTGAAGGATATTGCTAATCCATTGCTTCATATGTTCAAAAAATTTGTCTGCTCAACAACGTAAATAACGCAATGAATGTTGATGAACTGTCAAAATGAAAGCCATTCCTACTGTCAGTATGGTACGCAATTACCCCGCTGGTCTATTCTGTAAAAATCTCACCGTGAAAATATAGCTGAAGTGAGCTGTCATACCTCCTGATGCTAGGGATTGACACTATTGACAGCTCATTTCACCTAAGTTTTCACGAGGAGGTTCTTACAAAATGCAGGGAGATTTAATATTTAAGAAAATTTGGTTACATCGAAAGGTTTGTTAAACTATTAGGGTACCTACGCAATGGAATAGCAATGATGACCATTCAATTCGAAAGTTTATAGGAAAGTAATATTTAGTGAATAATTCTGGGAAATATTAAAAAATACATGAAAATTGGGTTTCTCAAATCCCATGAATTTTCGTCTAAGCTTTATGGGGTGCTTAATTGGTGCAAATTGGTCACACTATCACGTCCTGAAAGGAATAGGTACGTTAACTTACAAGTCATCCTGTAGAGCGACTGAACAAATAAATAAATAAAAATAAAAAAATTAATATTACGGTTTCAATTATAATAGAATTCTTGCACAAAAGCATGGCCAGTAGCTAATCTTAAAACTATCTATAATTACATTTATACAAAATGGCGTATCCGTTAGTAACTTAAAAACAATAATACTGTTCGGAAAGATGTCTTATTTGTTAGTTTTTACATTATAACTAATAATACTCGTACCTACCTAAATACTGACTTGTTTCCTTACACATATAAAGTGAATTCGTGAAATCAAAGTTTTAAGAGAAAATAAAACTTTTTAGTTTTTTCTAAGGCTACGTACGCACTGACGGGTTGCTTGTGTAGCGCCTAGACTCTAGGCGCTAACCAAACTATCCGGCAGTGCGTAGGCTCTATGCCCTAGAGCCTAGTGACTTAAAGTCCTTCAATCAGTGCAGTCATCATCATCTGCCTAGCCTTTTCCCAACTGTGCTGGGGTCGGCTTCTAGTCTAACCGGATGCAGCTGAATACCAGTATTTTACATGGAGCGACTGCCTATCTGACCTCCACAACCCAGTTACTGGGTAATACGATACCCCTAGGTAAGACTGGTTGTCAGACTTTCGGGTTTCTGACTACCCGTAACGACTGTCAAAGATCTACGAATGACAGCCGGGACCAACGGCTTAACGTGCTTTCCGAGGCACGGAGGGGTCTCGATATGTAAAGATGGTCACCCATACACAGACCAACCGCGGCAAGCGTAGCTTAACCTGATCGATCGACCTGTGCGGCTGTTATTATTTAGCCACGGGCCCTTCAATCAGTGCAGTGTGGTTGCATAAATTCTAGTGTTCTTTTCAGTTCGGTATTCGCAAGGTGACTTTCTAGGCTCTAGGCGTTAAACAAGCCACCTGCCACAGCGTACGTAGCATTACAGAAAAATAGATACTTGGCAGACAATGAAAAAGCAGTTTGCAGACATAATTTTAACAGAACTGCTCAATGCATCTATCGGGAAGATCGGACAAATTGTAGATGGCGTGACCATAGCTAGGTTCCTGCGGCCTATAATAAATTTGACATTTCGTTCATTCATTTCAGTTCATTCGTGCGTTTAGTTTTATTTCCTCTATCGTTATTTTCAAGTATTTGACATGGAAAGTGTCAAAATTTAAAATCTGAAATATAACCTCGAACTCTATTTAGTAATAGCTTTTAGTCACAATCTTCTTATTTTATGGAATGGTGGACTACAATTTCGTAGTAATATTGAAGAACACAAAAAAATGAAATTAACTCACCTCACGCCTTGTACCTATTGGGAACTAGCTATGACAGCGCTATTTTGACAGTTTGCCTGCCCTATAAAATAAATAATGGTGCATAATTATTGTGAATTAGGGATTACTTTGTAGTGAAAACTTCGTGAGGAAACCGGCATGTCCTAGAATAAAAAATTCGAAGACATGTGACATCTACCAACCCGCACTGGGCCCACGTGGTGGATTATAGCCCAATCCCTCTCGAAGAGAGGAGGCCTGTCCCCCAGCAGTGGGAAGATATAGGCTGATTATATATGTAGACATTAAAAGTGAAGGAATTGTAAACGAAGAAACATTCTACAATAATATGCACCGACCCTTACAATATAACTAGATTTGGCCTGCATCAGTCCTTATAATAATGTTAAAATAGTATGTAATCTAATAGGACATGATGTGCTGGACATTCATCCAAAAATAAAGCGCTATATCGAGTCAAATTAAATTGGTTAGAGAAACTCCGCGGACGTGAAGGGTATCGAACCCATCACGTCTACGGAGCTTTTGAGAATCTAAACATGATAAAACAAAATAATAAATTAGTTTGATGATTTTTTTGAGGGGCCCTGCCGCGACAAAAGATGGTCGCATTTCTGTTGAAATGCGACCATCGAATCTACGGTTGAAATCTTTGATTTGAAGGCGAATTCCCGCAATTAACACTAGATTGCCCAAGGAAGTCATTTTGACTGCTTTTTAATTTCAATTAGAAAAACAATTACGTATATAATGACACAATTTCTTACAATTTTGTGAGTTTTTGTACAACATATAAATGCGTTTATTAATAATTGTAGTTACCTCCCCCCTCCTTCATTTCCGTTATGTGTGTTTTATCTATATTGCCCAAAAGCAGTGATTTTGACTGCATTTGGGCAATATACTAAGTTTCAGTCTTTCTAGTGTTAAAAACGCTCAAAATCTAGTCTCAGTTTCATTTCAGTGACGATCAATGTCAAAAATTTGTCAAAAATGTAGGCAAATTAGAGGCATTTTTGACAGATTGAGACTGAGATCAGAATATGAACGTTCTTAAAATTACGAGAATTGCCGCTCTGAAGTCACTATCTTACTTGGCTTCAGTTTTTCAGTCAAAAACATTTGAAAGTCAATAGGAAAACGAATTTAACGCTTACGTTATTAGATTACACATTACAATAATAATTATTATTTACATTATTAACTATTATTTAACAATAAATGTAGAAATATACACTATTCTTGACTAGTAAGGGTATACTAACTTAGTTATAGACTATTACTTAATTTTAGTTCATATATTTTAGTTAGTATACGTTCTGCGGTCCATTCTGACATTTTCTTTAGCGAGATAGAATATTAAAAAAAAAGATCCGTCGTTTTTTATTAAGGAACTTTTTTACACTGATTATACATACCTATATTTATGGTAGAAAACCAATTGTCTATTACTTGGAAAAGTCCGTAAAAGATTTTCAATATTCAAGAAACTAACAGATGAATAAAAAACGAAAAGATAATTTACTCTCATACCACGTACGGCCTAAACATATCCATAGGCCTTCCTCCATCTTGATTCATAACGACCAAACCGCGCCTATTTTCCATATTCGAATTAAAATTCGCTGCAGCCATCGCTCTTTCTCTCTCTAACGCAATAATTCTATCCCTGTCTAACATAGGTTTGACAGCTGTCAAATCTCCCGCCATCGGGGATGGCTTTTCTTGTTCATTTTGTATTTCTTTTGTTTTTTTTTCTTCAGTCTGTGGTGTGTCCTTGTTTTTGGAGTCTTGTTGGGCTTTTTTTGAACGTTTCCACTTCATTCTTCTGTTTTGGAACCAGATTTTTACCTGTGGACAAAACAAATCCTGGTTAATGTGGGCAAAACATTATACGTATCTGATTAGTGGTGGTCCTAATTTTCAAACGACTTTGAAAAATATTATGGAAATCAGGAAAACCTTGTATTAAAGTTTTATGAATTAAACAAAGGATATTTTTAAATTTAAATAAGTTTCAACATTTTTACAAACAAAAATACAGGTAATATAGGTTTTGTGGCATGTAATAAATATTTCAGGCGACATTTCATATGTTTGTCCCATCTAAAACCCATATTTCCGCCCCCTAGCCTATAAAACCATGTAAGTACCTAAAACCCACGCAGTATAAATCCAAACAGGTGTAAATATCGTATAAATTTCTAAGACCCACCCCAAGGGTGTGAGATTAATCTTTAAACCTTTGTAAACCTGCAAAGCCGTAACGCTTACGATTCCACCCTTGTAATCTTAACATACATTTGTAAGCACAAATCCGCCATGTTGACAGGTGTTGGCGCCAAAACAAATGTCAAAATTGGGCTGTTTGCAGTGTCTGTGATCGGTGTTGATATTAGAATACTATTTAGAGTGTGTTGGTTTTATATAATTTAGTGATTGATTCATTTAATTTGAAAAGGTATGCAGTAATCATTTATATTTTATTCTGTTGTGACTGTTTTTAGGGTTCCGTACGTCCGAATAAAAAAACGGAACCCTTATAGGATCACTTGTGTGTCCGCCTGTCCGTCCATCACAGTCAATTATCTCCGAATCTACTAGACCGATTAAGTTGAAATTTGGTACACATATCGATTTCTGTGACCCAAACGCAGAGGTGTGACGTGAGTAGACGAAATCTGTACATGGGGGTCACTTTTGGGGGCAAGACGGAAAATTAAAAAAATAATAATTCAAAACTGCATCGTGTGACATATCAAATGAAAGGAATTGTTGTGAGGATTTCAAATATATTGGATTTCAAATATTGTTGTGAGGATTTTTTTGTAATTTTAAAATAAATACTTTCCAAGTTATTCAAGAAAATAGACGAAAATTGACCATTCCCCCCTTTATCTCCTAAACTACTGAACCTAAAATTTTGAAAAAAATACAGAAATTAGTTTTCTATTTATAGATTATGGGAAAATCTATAAGAAGTCCATGATATTAAAATGACATGGTAAATCACTCAATATTTTGCGTACCAACTTACTTTTGCAGTTGGAATGTATGGGAGAACATGATTTTCAACTACAATGGTAAGTTTGTTCTTGGGATAAATTCATTCCAGCTACGGAACCCTTCATTGTGCGTGGTCGGTCACGCACATGGCCGGTTTTTTTTATGAATGAATCGATAAAGTTATAGAGATCGGGTACACTTTACGCTAATACAAATTGACCAAGCAATTTTCATAATATTAATAAAATAAAGCTGAAGAGTTTGTTTGTTTGTTTGAACGCGCTAATCTCTGGAACTACGAAGCTAGTAAATCGACAAAGTTCTAGGGATCGCTTACACTTTACAGATTAATACAGATTTTTATTTACAATGGGTGAGATGAAACTCTTGGGTACAATTAGATAATTTGGATGAAAAGAAAAAGAAAGAAAGTGTTTATTTTAAGTTTTCTGAACAAATTTTTGTTTACCTGAGTCTCAGTAAGCATCAGACTGGTGGCTACTTCGAATCTCTTAGGCCTGGAGAGGTACTTGTTCATCCGGAACTGCTTCTCCAGCTCCAGGAGTTGTTGTGACGTAAAGGCTGTGCGAGGTCTTCGAGTCTTGCCAAGAAGAGCGTGGGGAGCACCTGAGGAAGAAGGATAATGATTAGTGGTGACTGCAGAAAATTTATTTAAACATTGGGAATCGTAAGATAAGCAGTTTTTTTGCATAAGTATCTGTACAAGGGGAAAGTTACTGGAAGGATTTGAAGGAAGTCTTTGCCCAGTAGTAGATACTTTCTCGCTACTGGGAAAAGTCCTCCACCTCCTCAAACCGCACACGAGTAGGCTTACAAAAAAAGTACATATCTGGATATGTAAGGTTTTTCTAAAGTTTGTGGTTTTAAAGCCTTGGCTGTGCTTGGCCTTGACTAATTAAAGGCAATAATTTAATGGGTCAGAGAGTAGTCTTGGGCCCTTGTAAATTATCTGAAAAAAATTGCCAAGGCCCAAGACTGCAACAAAATTGGAAATCTAGCCATAAAACTTAAAAGATATTCACGAGTATTTTCTAAGTACAAAAATTTTTTTTACGCAAGTGACTGACTAATAAATATTGAAAAAGCTTTGATAAAAAAAAGTAATTTAGCACAATTAGCACATATTACCTACACCACAAAAAGGATTAAGCTGATACTGTATACTAAGCGTAATTGAATCAATCTATTCCTAGCCAATCTCAATTAATCAAATCAATAATAAAAACACGAACCACTTAACAACTATTTATTTAACCGAACGTTAATAAAACTAATTTATCGCGTCAAAGTCCCGCCGCTAAGCTTATAAAAATGATAATTAACAATTACTGTAACACGAACGCGACATTTGGCGTTGTTTGTCCAACACGATAATGTCATGAACGCATCTGTCAAATTTTGGCGCAAACCGCCATGTTTTTTTTCGGTTGTTTGATTGTTGTATTATTTTTATTGGTGGTCCTTTGGGGTGAATGGGATTAGAAGTGGTGGTAATGTGATGGTTTATGCCACTTAGTTGTATTAATAAATAAAAAGCTTTTGACAATATTTTTAGTATTTTCTCCTAAGTGATGTTGAAATTTTAGGCTAAAACTATTCGGAATTCAGTTACAAAGAGTTTTCCTTTTTACAAGCAATATAGGATTGCTTGAACTAAATATAATAAAATTAAAAATAACAGTAAGCCTCCTTTGGCCTAGAGCTTAGAGCTGACGAAGCATAAAAGTAGGAACCTATGAGATCTATAAATTTAATTTTGTCATTGTACTAATGAAAATAAAGAATCTATAAATCACAAAGTAATCTATTCCCATTTGTGAGACCATTATACGCCCACACAACGCTCAACCAAAAAGAACCCTTTCAACTTTTTTTTCTCTTACACAAAGGGCAAAAGTCAACACTCATACAGCCAAAATTAAACTTTCAATAACTTATAAATGCATTAAAACCTATATGTAGGTACAGAAAATAAATAGAAAATCGTGCTCAAGTGTCGATACATGATAAATAAATAGTTTAGTCATGTTGGCAGTACGTGACTTTCCTGTGCCCAGCTTTGGTTTGAACTTTAAAATATTGTTGGTCCCATCCTGGTAAATATATTTGCTCTCGTATAATAAAGATATAACGACTTCTTCTATTTGTTATTTATTTATAATTGGAATTGTAAATTACTATAATTTATTGGTAATTTTCATAGCTGAACTCCACGAACATGCATCGTGGAGTTTGGCCGTGTAGAGAATTTTACTATCCGATTGTGAGATCACTTGGTGAAATAAGTCCACGCAAATCCGACTGGTGGTTCCAGAGATTAGTGTGTTCAAACAGACTCTGCAGCCGGTCGATTCTGTAAAAATGTCACCGTGAAATCATAAGTGAAGTGAGCACTTAATAGTGTTAATCCCTAGAGAATGACAGCTCACTTCACCCAAGCTTTCACGGTGAGATGGTTACAGAATCGCACGGCAGCTTTATTATTAGTATAAATATACATAGATGTTTTTCATTATTCCCGATTGCGCTGTACCAAAGGGAGGAGTTTGCGTTTCTGATTTCAAGCTCTCATGCATTGTAACTCCCAGTTTTGGGTTGATAAAATCGCTAATCAGAAAATCTGCTTCAAAATTTCAAGTTAGTTGTTTCGATTATTTTGTTAACGAATGTAACAACAGCCGTTGAGAAATGGCAAGGGAGGAATCTGCTGATCAGCAGAGCGATTCTGTAACTATCTCACCGTGAAAACTTAGGTGAAGTGAGCGTGGAGTCAGCTGTCAGTGTCATTCTACCTGATACTAGGGATTGACTAAGCAATATCGAGATTTAATAATATCTTTATGCCAATTCTATTGATAATTTTATATAATTTCAAAGTTATTATTTTAGTTGTCAAAACTACACCACCACCACACCACACCCACTACCACTTGAAATTATATAAAATGATAAAAAAAATATAATAATAAAAAAAAAATATGATTAAAATCTCCATTATGATTGTAAATGTTTGCTTGGTCAATCCCTAGCATCAGTGGGATGACACTGACAGCTCACTCCACGCAAGTCTTCGCGGTGAGATTTTTACAGAATTGACATGCTGAACTAAATAAGTTAAAATATTAACTCATCGAATACCGTAATTAGAGACACAATAGAAAGACAATTGCTTGTGTCGAACTGTGTAACTTAAGACATTCAAAAGGTTAATAAGAGGTAAAATTTTGAAAAGTTATAAAATTGGAGACGTCTTGCTTTCAGAAAGTCTGAATTTCAGTGTTACTTACTAGTGAACTTAGAAACCAGTACAAACATCGATGACTCCGCAGCAAGGAGCTAGTATAAAATAAATCCGTATATTTTGTCGTCCGACATTCCCCTCTAGACTACTGAACGTTTTGTGTTATTTATACCAAAAGTTGGGACGGCGAGCTGAATGCATAGGGGCTCTACTTTGTGTTCCCTGGTTGTTACGTACCGTTCTCTTTAATGTAGGTATTACCTACTACATTCAATTTTAGGGATTTTTGGTTAGTGATTTATTTTTAACACGCTTGTCTTAATACAAATTCAAAACAAATATCGTTTTGTAAAACATTTCCACAATCCCACAAGTCAACCTTGTTGCGGCTAGAGAGGGCTCAGAGAGAGAAGATAAATATTACGCCTCTTTGCAATAACAACGTGGCATCTTTAAAAATTGCAGTTCTAGAAATATCACGTTGTCATTGCAAAGAGGCGATTAGTTTAGTCCTGTCAAATTAAGATACTCCAAGACAAATTAAGATGTGATTAAAAAATTGGCTACTAAAAAAAATAATAATACTTTTATAATACTTTATTTTTCTCCACAATAATACTCTTAATATTTACCTTATTTCTACGGTGACATATAGGAGGGGCATTATATTGTGGGAGACTGGTGCCTAAACTAGGCTCAAGGCCTGTATTTCAGGTCACCGACTAAAAAAAATACGTCAATTTACGTCAGGCGCTGACTAATTTGACAGGATTAAAGTAATATTTATCTTCTGTCCTTTTCTTAATGAAGTTGAAAGTAAAAGATGCACTGAACTTAAATTTAGTTTAGTTTGTGAATACGAGAATCGGCGCCATTGTTGCATAAAATGAATTATAATGATGCAAATGAATGTAAGTTTAGGCGAATAATGTAATACAAGAGAGCTTTGAGTCGCCTACATAACGTTAAATGTAAATAAACCTTGAGCTATTAACTGTAGTCATTGTAAGTTAATGAAACCTTCCACCAAAACTAACGTACCTACTGGCAGTCCTACTTTAATTATTGCCGTGCGATTCTGTAACCATCTCACCGTGAAAGCTTGGGTGAAGTGAGCGTGGAGTGATCTGTCATTCGCTAACAACTAACACTATTAAGTGCTCACTTCACTTATGATTTCACGGTGAGATTTTTACAGAATCGACCGGCTGTTTTACAATGACGATCCTGCCTAGTTTATAAAGCGTTGTACGTAAATAAACCCATGCCTTCTTCCCATGGTGGTAGGCAGAAACTACAGAACGCCACCTGCTACGACCCTTACGTCTTCATTTTGCTTTTATTACATTTATCTGCCGGTCGATTCTGGAAAAATCTCACCGTGATAACTAAGGTGAAGTGAGCTTAGAGTGAGCTGTGAGTCATGCTGACGCTAGGGATTGACACTATTGACGACTCAATCCACGCTCACTTCATTCAAGTTTTCACGGTGAGATAGTTACAGAATCGCACGGCTGGTCGTAGGTACACGCACGCCGGTTGCGACTTGCGAGTACCACGCGCCTGAACTTTCTGAAGAAGAACATCAACAATCACCAATAACACTATATTTTATTTTTATTTTATTTATTGAGGGATAATAAGCAGCTACAATATAAAATATGACAAGTTATGAGAATATTATATATAATATTTATATATAGGAGTATTAACAATGTCGTGGCCCACTACATTATCCGCATACTTATTACAAACAAAAATGTTGATGAGTGCCACTAAATGAGCAATAAAATGAATTAATCATTATTACATAAAAACAATACAGTAAAAATAATAAGAAGAAGAACAATAAAAGACATAGCAGAATAACAATAAGCAAAGATAGAAATATAAAATTTCAATAATGTGGTTGATGTAACTGGTTTATTTATATTTGTATAGGAACATAGATTAGGTAGGCTTAATACATTCGTGTCTGTGAAACCATGGAAATACACATACAAAATGTCAACCCAATCGGTCAAGCCGTTTAGTAGTTGATATACCGACAGCAGCGCCACCTACCGGGTCCAATTGTATTTTTAAAATAATCCAAAAACCATCGAAATACCCATATAAAATTTCAACCCAATCGGTTCAGCCGTTTAGAAGTTATGTGAAAAAGATAAGTCCGGAAGGATAACTCATACTACCCGTTGTCCTATTACCCGTTTTCCCGTAGGAATGAAGCATTTTCCCGCGGTAAAAAGTAGCCTATGTTCATCAGGGATAATGTCGGCTTCTAATGGTAAAACAATTTTTCAAATCGGTCCAGTTGTTTAGGAGCCTATTGAATACAAACAAACAATCAAATCTTTCCTCTTTATAATATTAGTGTAGATTACATAGAAGTTTCATTACGTTCCATTTGCATTTAGATTTTGAGCATATAAAAATATCAATATCAATGAAATCTTGATTATAAGAATCTACCATACGACAAATAAGGCAGCGCAAACCAGAATTAGTGCGACATATGTTGACAGCAAACAAAGTACCTGCACGAACACTACGCTTATTAACTGTGCGAGGGACTGCATGACATAATTTGCTCGCGAGGTCAATTGAGTCAAAGCCACTATGGACAATAGCATGTAGTACAGTGGCTTCCAAGAGTTTACGTCTGGATTCCAAGGTAATCTGCTTGTATTTATGTAGCAACTGAGAATACGACAAGTAAATCCCGTGACACCTACTCATATAATGCAGGGCTAGAAGAAACACGCTGAACAAAGAAATACGCACAAAGCAATTTACATTGCTTTGTGCGTAAATAGCTATATTTATTGTAACATCGTGGATACGGAAATAGAGAACTAATTCGCAGGTAGATATTATACAATTCCTTCGGTTAAAAATCTCATAAAAAGTCAGAGAAATTAACCCCTTTGTTCATAAAAGTGATTAGCGACTGTTTCACCAATTATTTTTGACGTTAAAATGTCATACATCGCTTATAAATAAACCCTTAATTGTTCAGCAAATTGAATAGCGCTTGCGAATTCAAAACTATGCACAACAAAAAATAAAATAAATCGTATATTGTAAGTAGAGCAACTTTCAGAGTGCGACGCACCCTTGGATAGATTTATAGCCTGAGCAATGAATACGTGTGCTTCTAATCTAACGGGAGGAGGTTACATTTATTGTCTATGGGCAAACGGTCTTTGGTCTGTCCTCTATTGAAAAGATGGCGGGTTTTCTTTTGCGTATCACATTTCCAATCACAATCCGAAGGATTTTGGAGGAAATTACTAATTCATTGCTTGTTAACATACAAGAATGTAAATGACACAAGGACTTTTTTTTAATTGTCAAAATGAAAGGCATTGACAATTTAAGTGTGTTACACAATTAAAGTGACTGACTTTTTGGAACCTCATAATAAGCACGCTACATGTCTCACCGTGATAACTTAGGTGAAGTGAGCTTACAGTGAGCTGTGAGTCTTGCTAGGTAATGCTAGGGATTGTCACTATTGAAGACTCACTTCACGCTCACTTCACCTTTGTTTTCACGGTGAGATATTTACAGAATAGATAGGCAGCTCTTACTTTCAAACCGCGTCAATCTGTCTCCAATACATAACCAGTTCTCCAAAACACAATATTATACGTTCGTCAAATCGCACAGTCTAGCACAATTCGGATATCAACACAATAGCGTTAACTTGCTTCGTCGAGCGCAAGACGCCAATCAGTGTAATTTGATTCCCGCCCCCCGAGCCATGACAAGCATAGCTGTATGTATGGTATATCTCTTAGGTAAATAACTTTAGGGGACTGTAAAATATTATCTGTGGTGTTTGGGATTGAAGGAGATCGCCCCGGTCAGGTTTTAGAATTTAAATCATCTTTCTATAGTGTTGTTTGTCGCTGATTTTTTCTTCTTTTGATTTTCGCCCCCGAGTAACTCACGGAGAACTTAAAATATTATCTGTGGTGTTTAGGATTGAAGGAGATCGCCTTGGTCAGTTTTGTTTTGTCAGTGGTTAGTGAGGCGGCTGCCATTTGTCGATCTTTGACAGTCACTTTCGATCACAATTCGAGAGTTTTGACGGATATTGCTAATCCATTGCTTCATAGGTTTGATAAAATCGTCTGCTCAGCAAAGTAGATGACGCAATGAACTGTCAAAATGACCATCGCCATTTTATGTGTGTTACGCAATCACCCCGCTGCTTTGCGACGGAGTATCGTGACACCCAGTAACTGGGTTGTGGGGGGTCACATAGCTAACGCTCCATATAAAGTATTGGTATTTAGTTACATCCGGCTAGACTGGAAGCTGACATAGTTGGGAAAAGGCTAGGCAGATGAATTTGGGTAGTCAACCAGCTCTCCCGGGAGTTTTTCTAAGACATTTGATTCTCGTCCCCCGAGCCATGGCAAGTCTAGCTGTGTATGTACGCTAAGATAAATAACCTTAGAGGACTGTAAAATATCATGGTGTTTGAAGATATTGTGTGAATCTGTGAAATATGAACAGCCGGTCGATTCTGTAAAAATCTCATATCAAATCATAAGTGAAGTGAGCACTTAATAGTGTTAATCCCTAGCGAATGACAGTTCACTCCACGCTCACTTCACCCAAGCTTTCACGGTGAGATGGTTACAGAATCGCACGGCAGAAGGCCCATTCCCGTTATTAAAAAAGTTAAAAATCTAGTCGGAATTTCATCTCAGCGATAATCAATGTCAAAAACTTGACAAAAGTGTGGGGAAATTAGAGGTATTTTTGACGTATTGAGACATATCAGACTGTGAACGTTCTTAAAATTACGAGAACTGCTCCTCTGATATCGATCAGTTTCATTTTAGAAATTAAAGATTACATCTGCCGTGCGATTCTGTGCTCAATTAGGGTGCTGGGACAACTATGAGCAAACTGTAACCATGAATTCAGCTAAGACGAAAAGTCTTTGTCGGTTATAAAAAAGAAATTTTGTTTCATAGACTCGCTCTTGGCCAGTTTTTTTTTTTTTCACAGATCAATATAAGTCTACGTTAGCCCAACAGACATCCACAGTCCTCAAAACCCTATAACATATGATTTGAATGTAACACTTTATTTTTATGGGGCGCCCCATCAAATAGATAGGGTCGATCATAATATCGTCATGTGGAATCCATGTCGACCCTAATTCGGTACCAAATTGATCCTATTATTATAGTGTTATTTTGGCACTTTCGCGCTTGGGCAAGTGACAATGGCGGCGTAGGGTGAACACAGGGTAAAAAAAAATTGGTTCGAATCGTGTTTTTTTGTTTTTTTTTACAAAAAGTAGTCTAGTTCAGCGACAAAAGTCGATCAGCATTTTAGTTATTAAAAGTAAGTAAATCTTATTTGTCTAAACATGGTGTACGTGATACATTGCACGCAGGATAATAATGGGATACAGAAAAGTTCTGAAATGTTTAGCCGCTAATCGTGGCGTACAAATTGGTAGGAAGAGATGTTGCATAAACCGTGATAATATTCATTTAAATTACATTTTATCGTTATTCATTAAAGATACAATTCAATGTAAAAGTAGTCATTAAATAAATTGGTCAGTACAAATGTGAATTACTGTCATTAAAAATATCAATTCCAAATTAAATCACACTAATATTATAAAGACGAAAGTTTGTGTGTGTGTAAAATAAACATTAACATGCGTGCGTGTAAATAGTACACCACAGACTACCTACAATATTTGTCTCTCCTTCCCTTTTCAATCCATCCCAAGGTTGTCTATAAAAGATCGCTCTTAGCGATAAGACCGCCCATTGTGTCACCCTTTGTGAAATTTCTATATTTATGTCTGTAATCTATATGGTGTACATAATAAAGAGTATTCTATTCTATTCTATTCTATAAAATTCAGTAAATTATAAAATTATATAAAACGATTTAAGGTCAATAGGGCACTGAGTCAAATAAATTAACTTACAGTATTTCAAATAAAAATAGTTTATAACCAGGATTAACACATAGAATACTTTTTATCCCGATATTCTTACAGGGTCAACACTTATGCGAGTGAAACTGCGGGGCGCAGCTGTATTTAAATAAAATCGGAACAAAGATCAACCGATTATTAGTTTTTTCTATTTTTATGGAATACAGAAGTGCAATGTGTCAATTGAAATTATATGTAAATGTAGCAGTGTTAATCGACTTTTGTCGCTGACCGTACCTACTTATATTTTCAAGAAATAATGTAATATTTTTGGTATCCCAGCGTTCATAACTTTAAAGAATATTAAAAGAGAAGGTGGTGTGACGATCTGATAACATTTGCAGGGCCAAGGCCAGGTTTGGAAGGAAAATGGGGAGGACTTTGCCCAACTGGCACAAAATATAGAATAACAAAAAAAAAAAGAACCTTTTGATTTCGTTTTCATTTGCCTCTATCAAGTTAAGGTCCAAGTTTCCTCATTGTTATCTTCTCCGTGTTAAGTCAATGATAACTTAAATTAGAGAAAGTAGGCACTTATTTATTTATTTATTTATTTTTATATTTATTTATTTATATATTTATCCTCCTACTGGAACGCCATTTAGCAATTACACCAACGGAGCAAAAATTTACTTAATGTGCTGCTTCCCATCCATCCTGTGCGTGGTGGACATCGAACGGGCGGCGATGGAACACGCACGCTCACACAGCGTTAGCTCAATAGTGCCATTACTCCATACAAATCGCGCACATTCTTTGCGAATTTTTTGAGATACCATTAATTTTTCAAAATAAAAGCATTAAAATTGTAAAAACGTAAAATTTGGGTGTGTCGTCCAGATTGAGAGATGTCAGTATATATACTTATGCAAGTACTACTTACATAATGATAAAACTGAAATAATCTAATTCCACTGCCCACCCCCAAATTAAAACTAACAGGAATATAAATAAAATTAATTGCAACAAACGAGTCATATGTCACCACTTTATCTCTATTACTTAACATTTACACCCTTATGCAAGAACAAATAAAGTTCATTTTACTGAAGCACTCTTCTATTTATAGTACCCTAAGGTAGCATAGAGGATTTTGAATCTTATTCTTCTTTGGATAAGGTTGAGATTACAATAGCAACGTTGAACTAGGGTTGTATATATAGGGTGATTACAATTAGTGCTATAGTAATTTAATTTGTTTATTTTTATACTCACAATCACAAATTGTGATATTTTGGTGATTGTTAAGCTGATGATTAGAGATTTAAATGTGTTGAGTTTAAAATTGTGATTGGGGTGACATTAATTATTTTATTTGTAGCGGAGTGGAGCGTTTCGTTGTAAGCTGGTTTATTTGGCACATCTAAAGCATCCACGTTTGTGTCGTTATTTATGGCCGCACGGATTGATCGATCAGGTTGAGCTACGCTTGCCGCGGTCGGTCCGTGGATGGGTGACCATATCTTTACATACCGAGACCCCTCCGTGTCTCGGAAAGCACGTTAAGCCCTTGTCTCGGCTGTCATTCGTGGTTCTTTGACAGTCGACACGGAATGTGTTTTTCTTCATTCCGTGCAGAATCTTTATATTGTAGGTCAATACAGCCGTGCGATTCTGTAACCATCTCACCCTGAAAACTTGGGTGAAGTGAGCGTGGAGTGAGTGTTCAATAGCGTCAATCCAATATCATCAACATGACTCTCAGCTCACTCTAAGCTCACTTCACCTTAGTTATCACGGCGAGATTTTTCCAGAATCGATTGGCTGATATACAACGTGTCCCAGAAATCAACGTCAAGCCGAAAACGGGCAATAGGCCAAGTCGTGACAGCTATTAGAAAAATATAAAAAAAAATCTTGGTCATGTACTTTTCGAATTATAAGCATTCAAAAATAAATCTCAAAAAGTGACACCCTGTGATGATTTTTCAAGTCCTGTGACTACATTATTAACATTTCGGTAGTTTTTTTCTCTGTGATCTAACCATGAATAACCCTTCTGTAAATTACAGTTAAAAGTTAAAACGTAACTGCCTCAGTTTTAAATTAAATGTTAGATTTTTGCCCAATATTGAATTCAAAATAATGACATCACCCAACTTTAACCGACTGTACTGAAAAAAAAATCTACTACACTATTTTGGCAAGTAACTTTAAAAGATGGCGCGTTTAGTCAGGATTCCAAAATGGTATAACACATACTAATTGCTACTTCTTAATTGAGGAAAAAAAGTACATTGTTGGTTTTAGGTGCATTTGAAATAAAATTCAGTCGTTGGATTTCTTTTATTATAATTTTTATTAAATCAGATTTACGAAGTTTTATAACAAATGTTCAAACTGTTTTCCTTCAGCTGCAATGCAAGTTCTACATCTCTTTAAAAATGATCGCGTAATAAGACGGGCGTATCTTCTTGAGTTGATGTATTCAGCGGCTTCTGCAATTCTTTGGCGCAGCTCGTCTAAATCTTGAATTGGTTTAGAGTACACTTTATCCTTTATCGTACCCCAGTAAAAAAAATCTATGGGGTTTAAATCGGGTGAACGGGCAGGCCACGAAATTGTACCACCCCGCCCAATCCACCTATCGGGGTATTCTCGATTGAGAAACTCTCGTACAGTGAGAGCATAATGCGCTGGGCAGCCATCTTGTTGATACCACATGCTGCCGTAAATGTTCAGTGGCACTTCTTCCAATAATTCTGGTAATTGGTTCTGTAAGAAGTTCAAATAACCCTGGGCATTTAAATTCTCCGGCAGCTCGATTGGACCAATAACTTTACCATTCAAAATTCCCGTCCACATATTTACTTTAAACTGGTACTGAGATCTATCTTCCCGCATCAAATTTGGATTTTCCACGTGCCATTCGTGCAAATTGTGGAGGTTCATGTAACCGTCCTTTTTAAATGTTGATTCATCGGACCATAGAATTTTTTCAAAGAATCGCGGGTCCTCTCGGTGCCTCTGCACCGACTACCCAGAGAGAGTGCGACAAAATCGTACTCTCTCTGGGTAGTCTCGGGGTAGCAGACTTTGTACTCGTCGTACATGGTATGGGTGAAACTCGTTCTTTTTTAAAATACGATGTGCAGTACTTTTGGGGACTCCTATGCTCTGTTCAATTCCACGTACTGAGATACTTCTGTCTTCTTCAACTGCTTGCAAGACTTCGGCTTCGTAGGGCATAACGGGTCTTCCCTCGCTAACCATTTGGCTAGGAAATCGACCCTCTGATAATTACCGATGCACATTAATAAATACTCGATGATCGGGATGACGCTCAGCATTCGGGTATCTCTCACGATACACTCTTGCTGCGGCATTGGCGTTGCATAAGCATTCTCCATAAATGAGATGCATGTTGGCGTATTCCTGTGCGGTGTATCGAGATGGCATGATAAAACACTACACAAACACGGGGTTGCGATTAAAACAAGTCCGGGGTTGTCAGAAACGGTGCAGATAAATCCAAATTACAATGCAAATCAAGTCCAATAAACAAAGCCACAGTTGTAAGTACGAAGTCAATACGAATACAAAAAGATGTGCAGTCAACGAAAGAGCGTAACGTACTGCAGTATTGCACAATTTGCCGACGCATCCCTGTTTAGCCAGAGTAGCGTCTCTATCTGTTTCACTCACACATATGAAATGATGTGTCAATCCGTCTCCCTCTTAGTTAGATAAAAGTAGCGTCACTATCTATCTCGCTCCCACTTGTCAAAGTAGCGTCACCTCACATTAGCTAAAATGAATCTTTCTCGCTCACACTAGTCAAAATAACGTCACTCTTCGTCTCAATCGAACTTTTATGAAATACGGCTTCATAAAAAAAAAATGTTTTTTCTCAATTAAGAAGTAGCAATTAGTATGTGTTATACCATTTTGGAATCCTGACTAAACGCGCCATATTTTAAAGTTACTTGCCAAAATAGTGTAGTAGATTTTTTTTTCAGTACAGTCGGTTAAAGTTGGTTGATGTCATTATTTTGAATTCAATATTGGGCAAAAATCTAACATTTAATTTAGAACTGAGGCAGTTACGTTTTACTTTTAACTGTAATTTACAGAAGGGTTATTCATGGTTACATCACAGAGAAAAAAACTACCGAAATGTTAATAATGTAGTCACAGGACTTGAAAAACCATCACAGGGTGTCACTTTTTGAGATTTATTTTTGAATGCTTATAATTCGAAAAGTACATGACCAAGATTTTTTTTTATATTTTTCTAATAGCTGTCACGACTTGGCCTATTGCCCGTTTTCGGCTTGACGTTGATTTCTGGGACACGTTGTATACAACGTGTAACGTTAAATGTGCAAAACCTCAGACACCCCAACTGATTTTTAATTCAATTGACCTATTTCAGGGCTATTTAAATGCGCAAAACCTGAAAATAGTTTGATCAGAATAACGAGCAGAACCACTTTTTAATATAGGTCACATTTATCAAAAAATCTTAATTAAAAACGTTGCCGTGTCTATTTATTAATAGGTCAAGCAAGCCAATGTCAGCGCTGCGCAGCGGCCCGGTGACGACTCCTCCCTCGATAAAGCGTCGTCGCAGACGCAAGAAACGATCAGAATGGCCAGTAAAAATAAAACAGCAAATAAAATCTTTACAATTTTTTTAATGACTTATTTTCTCTCTGAAATAGGTCAATTGAATTAAAAATCAGTTGGGGTGTCTGAGGTTTTGCGTGCTTTAACGTTACACGTTGTATAAAGACAGCAGTGAAACTCACCTTAAAGTATAAAATATCCCATCAAAAACCAGGGACCACATAAAATAATTTAAACATGAAATAAAATCTGCTTGAACGAAAGGATTTTCTCAAGAGTAGGGACCGACACTACAGCGCATGCGTGTACAAACCACGCCTAGCTAATATCCACCCCCTGTATGTTACGGTAAATGTATGTAGCGTTGTCCTTTCTTAAAAAGAAGGGTAAGTAGGTATTCAAGTTGAAAAGAGGCTTCACAACTACTCAAAGGGAGCCATCCTCGAGTGGTGATATTTTAATAAACACTAGCGACGCGCCCCGGCTTCGCACGGGTGCAATGGAGAAACACTGATAATTTTAGAGCCATTATTTCTCGTAAAAAGTATAGGATAAAAATGGTTATTGTGGGTTATCCCTAAGAGATAGACATATACCATCGCAGACTTTTTTGTAGAACTTTTTAAGGTGTACAATACTGTAGTACATTATTTTGATCTATCTCGACGGGTTCAGCCAGCGTTTACAATGTAAGCGCAAAAAAATGTGTTTATTTACGACATTACATTAGAAACCTCTAAAATTATCAGTGTTTCTCTACTATATTATGCATGTATTATACATATAAACCTTCCTCTTGAATCACTCTATTTATTAAATAAAACCGCATCAAAATCCGTTGCGTAGTTTTAAAGATCTAAGCATATATAGGGACAGACAGACAGGGAAGCGACTTTGTTTTATACTATGTAGTGATTGGCACCGACTTCGTTGTTCACAAACTAAACTAAATTTAAGTTCAGTGCATCTTTTTCTTTCTATTTCTTTAAGAAAAGGACAGAAGATTTTTTTTTATTTTTTTATATTCTTTATTTTATTTAGGAACTTTTGAACGGAGTTCATGCCAGTTCCATCATAACTTAATCTATGACTAATACAAGGTAATCATTATGTCTATAATAATACTAAAGAAATTATACCTACTAAGTACCACTGTTGTTATTATTAACTAATGTGTAAATCATTTTTGCCTCCTGTGACGAAGGTTGAGCAGGACAGAAGATAAATATTATTTTAGTCCTGTCAAATTAAGATAATCCATAGACAAGTTTAGACGTGATTAAAAAATTGGCTACTAAAAATACGTCAATTTACGTCAGGCGCTGATTAATTTGACAAGAAAAGATGCACTGAACTAAAATTTAGTTTAGATTTTGAACAAGAGAATCAGCGCCAGTGGCCTTCAAAAGTTAATTGACATTTTTCCACTTCAGCTGTGACACACCACCCACATTATGATTTAAAATTCTAGTGTTCCAAATGTTTGAATGGCTACTCGTATAACGTTTTTATAGACTAAAATTCAACTACCATTCACTTATCACCAGCCAGCTTTTCATTATGCACTTAGTATTAAAACAGCACACCATGCTTGCCTACAATGCCGACAACACTAACAAGAGACGGAACGATCTTGTATGCATATCTAATGCAACCTCAAAACATGTCTTTGTAGAAAGATTTTTAACATTCCTAGGCCCATTCCTGTACAATAGATTAAATAGAAAACTATGTATCTATAAACTAAATTACTATAACTGTAAAAAAATTATCCTTAAGTTTTTACTAACCCTCGACTATGCACAGACAGAAGACCTACTTATTGTCTGAAAATAAAACTGCTAACATACTATTCTACTTTTATTTATCTAAGTTTTAATTTAGTTTTTACGTTAAACTCAGTGTTAATATTCATGCATTTTCTAGCCTGAAGCACAGGTTCAACCTAGATCAGGCAAATTAGCAACTGTGCGCTATCTATTATTAAGGTATTCATTGTAAATGTATCCCCTTTTTATAAATAAACGATTTTATTATTATTATTATCAAAAAAATGTCAAGTAATCACTTAGAAGTACCTGATTTTTTATAAAATTTAACTCATAACGTGGCATCATAGCTGAAGTGGAAAAAAGTCAACTCACTTTTAGTGGGTGCTGTATTGTATGTCCGGCGCACCCTGGACATTCAGTTCCACCTTGACTCAGTTCCACGTTCTTTGATTGTTTTTGGTGATATGAAAGATGGAAGCAGACGAAGCCAGGCAATGCCCACTGGGGTTTGCAAAAAAAATGGTCTGGGTAATACAGTTACCAACAAGCTTGTTAAAAACACTTTCTCTCTCCTTAAGCATCATCATTGTATTTTCTTTGCTTATACAACGTGTAACGTTAAATGCGCAAAACCTCAGACACCCCAACTGATTTTTAATTCAATTGACCTATTTCAGAGAGAGAATAAGTCAATAAAAAAAAGGTAAAGGTTTTATGTAGTTACTGTTTTAGTTTTACTGGCCATTCTGATCGTTTCTTGCGTCTGCGACGACGCTTTATCGAGGAAGGAGTCGTCACCGGGCCGCTGCGCCGCGCTGACATTGGCTTGCTTGACCTATTAATAAATAGACACGGCAACGTTTTTAATGAAGATTTTTTTGAAAAATGTGACCTATATTAAATAGTGGTTCAATTAATTCTGCTCGTTATTCTGATCAAAATATTTTCAGCTTTTGCTCATTTAACGTTACACGTTGTATATTATATAGTTAGAATAATACAAAAAAAAGCACGCAAAGCGGAAAGCACGTAAAGTGTTGGTCCTGCGCCTGATCTCTCCTCGGTCGTGTCGGATTGCCGTCCCATCGGACTATGAGAGTAATGGAAAAGAAAGTCCACCTGCGTTGGCGCACACACTTGTGCACTATAATATCTCCTGCGTACCTGGTTAATATCTCCGTTGAGATTGGCCACCGTGACCGATCGGGAGGCTATTAGGTATTAGGTGATTCAAATATAAACAGGACTTTTTTTATTACTGGTCGCTGAGTGAAGTGACGCGCTTGGTGCTGTTGTATGTGTTAGGGGGGATCATCTAGGGGAGGGGGGTATACTGCTCCAGCTCACATTAGTTTATTGCGCGTCAGTAGCATCATGTATGAGCAGGAGGTATATAAGTCTGTTGAGCAACGACTTATCATAATTTTTTTAACACGGGAGGGCATAAAACCTTCCGAAATGTTGCATCCATTGACTCTACAGTTCGATAAGAATACGCTTTAAAGAACTCAAGTGTAGGAATGGCACAAAAAAAATTTCAAGTGGAGGACGCCGTTTTCACACTGACTAGATAGTGGAATCATTTGTGTGCAATTGGCTAAAGGCACGACCGCCTACATTCTTCGATACTGGCATCAAGAAACATCCCCTGCGCTGGGAAAAATGTGTTAATAGAAGGGGAGATTATGAAGAAAAATAAAACATATTCCTTTTTTTTACGAGTATAATAATACGTGAGTATTTTTTTTTACTTAAGTCCGGTTTATATTTGATCCACCCACGTATTTAGTTAGAAATAATAACTTACATATTACTGACAATTTATCGACTAATCAGTACAAAATCAAGCTACTCGTTATGCAAGCCTACAACAGTTAAACCCTTATCCAATATGGCGACTATCAAAAGAGCCAACTAAATAGATTCTTTACTGAAACTGTGACGTGTACCCGCGAGCCGCCCGACGGGGTGTGTTAGTGAGGGGACTATGTCGATGAGACAGATTTTCCTAAATGATAATAATAATAATAATAATAATAATTCTTTCAATAAGGATTAATCCAAAACACACAAGTACAGAAAATAAGAATAAAAAAATTAAAATAGAAGAGAAAATTATAAACATTTCCAACGTGAGGCAATTCAAAAAAGTGTTAGTGTTAATGGTGCTTGTTGTAGAACAGCTCGATATACATACATAGTTATATTGTTATAATGAGCATTATGATGGAAAAGAAGACAGAGAGAAAGAGTACAGGTCATTTTTTTTATTTCCTTCAGTAATTTCTTCATCCTCATTTTATTCGAATTTTGTTTTAGATTTAATAAGATTATTTAACTTGCTTTTATTCTAATTTCATTTTCTAATTCTATTTTTAGTGCATAATTAAATGTTTTATGTTAAATGTTAAATAGAATAGAATAGAATACTCTTTATTATGTACACAAAAAAAAAAAAAATAATTTTAGGTATTATAATTCCGTCCCCTATTGCTGCATAAAACTTGTCCAATTGTAATATGAATGGAAGCAGTCACTGGATCCTGAAATACAGGTACTCTAAACCTAGCTCTGGAGTCAGGGTCTCAATTTTTTCTGTAACCTGTTTTTATGGCAATAAAGAAATTTGTTTATTTAATTTATTTATTTATTTAATTTAGTAACTTTTCCAAATGTTACTTAATATTTTAACTTTTCTAGTTTAGTTGTTAATATTATTGTGCATGCTGTGGTTTCCCATAAGTGAAGGAGTGCACCAACTTAATTATATTGCCCTTTATTTTATGTGTGTGTATTGTATATATATTTTGTTGGAGATCCTAAATAAATTAAATAAACTGTCTTTCTCAGTGGAACCACAGCTTATGCAAATCTACATTATCAAATCATTTATCATTTATCAAAAATAAATAAGAGATACTTTTTTCCCATTTAAAAAAAAAAAAAAAAAAAAATTAGCCTTGTCACCAGAAATATCCGAAATTCTGTTGGTTGCAGGTTATAATCGGTTTTTTGGTGGTCGAAATTAAATGGGAGGGGCAAGTCCAGCATTTTTGCAACAGAAAATAAGAAAGAAAGAAAATATGTTTATTTACGGTAAACATGACGCAGAAAAAGAACACAAACACAAAACAGCACCCTAATTGCGTAACACACTATTACACTCAATTTGAATCATTTTGAAGCATATTGCTAATCCATTAAATGATAAATGATAAATGATTTATTTTCTGTAAGTAGGTTTGTACAAACACTTTTACATGTCAATCATATTTTTTAAACTAGATGAGGTCGGCGTTTCCTATCTGACTACTCTGAGAAGAAAGGCCGAAACAAACTCAGAGGTCACAGTCTCTTTTAAAGTCCAGACATAATCTTGGTCAGATCATGTGAAGACCATGTAGATTGGTGTCTGAAATGGTCTTTTGAGTAAAGAACCACACAGATTGAGCGGGCCTGTCCAGTCAGTGCACGCATTTGTCAAAAATCGTGCAGCTCAACTCAGAACTTGAGGAGCCTTACGATTCGACGAACAATACCAATGAAAGGACATTTGGGTAGGCCGCATAAATGACTCAAACTGCCAGATCATGATTAAAACTAACTAAGAAGGAAAACCGAAAAAAAGAAATGACCCACATAGTCTTCACACTCACAGTAATAATAATAAAAATAAGTTACTTTACAAAGTAAATATCCATGTCATTGTTTATATAAAATTCATCAATGTCAATGTGTATATAAAAATCCAGATATAATCTTTGAGGACCATGTAGATTGGTGTCTGAAGTGGTCTTTTGAGGAAAGAACCACACTGAGTGGACCTGTGCAGTCAGTGCACGCATTCGTCAGTAACCGTGCAGCTCTACTCAGAACTTAAGGAGCTCAACGATTCGACGAGCAATACCAAGGACAGGACATTTGTGTAGACCGCATACACCACTCAAACTGCCAGACCATGATTAAAACGGAAACAATGACCCACATAGTCCTCACATTCACAATAATTAAAATAATTAAGACTTTAAACAGTAAATGTTCATGTCATTCTGTATATAAATAGATATAAAAACCAAAGTGTAAATCAGCAAAATAAAAAATAAACAACATTCACTGTCTAGACCTATTGGAGCAGCTCAATCCCAAGCGTTTTTGTCCTCAATATAGTCTTTTACAGTATAATAGGCTTTCTGGCATAGTTTTAGCTTTATAAAAGATTTGAATTTATTAATGCTTAGTTCTTGAATGTGGCTAGGAAGTTTATTATAAAAACGTATACATTGGCATCTAAACGAGCCACCTATTTTCTTGAGCCTTGTTGTAGGAACAACATATTTGTGTTTGTTCCTAGTATTTATATTATGGATATCACTGTATTTTTTAAACAGATTAATATTTTTATGTGCATACAAAAGATTATCATAAATGTACTGAGAAGGCACAGTCATTATATTAATCTCTTTAAATTTGTCTCTGAGGGAGTGTCTGGGACTTAATTTATAAATGGAACGAATTGCCCTTTTTTGTAAAATAAAAATCGTCTGAATATCGGCGGCATTTCCCCACAACAGAATACCGTATGACATCACACTATGAAAATAACTAAAGTAAACTAAACGGGCTGTCTCTAAATCAGTTAAGTCCCGAATTTTCCTAACGGCGTATGCTGCAGAGCTAAGCTTTTTTGACAATTTATCTATATGGGGGCCCCATTGAAGCTTGGCATCCAAAGTTATGCCTAAGAATACTGTGGTATTTTCGGGTTTTAACTCTTCACCCTTTATGAGAACACTAGTTTCTACCTGTCTAACATTTGGTATAGTAAACTTAATACATTTCGTTTTTTTCCCGTTAAGAAGTAGGTTATTAACATTAAACCAGTTAACTACTTTTGCGAGGGCACTATTTATATTGTCAGTAACCAGCTGCTGACGTTTGAGTTTAAATAAAAGTGAAGTGTCATCTGCAAACAACACTATATCATGTTCATCCCTTATGAGGTAAGGCAAGTCATTTATATAAATAAGAAATAAAAATGGGCCAAGAATTGAGCCCTGGGGGACCCCCATTTTTACTACAGATCCGGGTGACCTTTTTCCGTTAACATCAACTCTCTGAATCCTATCACTTAAGTAAGAAGTAAGAAGATCCAGAGAGGCGTTCCGAATTCCGTAGTAGTGAAGTTTCCTGATTAAGGTTTCATGAAGAACACAATCGAATGCCTTGGACAAATCGCAAAAGATGCCCAAAGCATTACATTTGTCCTCCCATGCATTATAAATATGTCCTAAAAGTTCAACTCCGGCATCAGTAGTTGAACGACCCCTTGTAAACCCGAACTGTTTGTTATGCAGTAATTTATTTTTGTTAAAAAATCTTTGCATTTGGTTTAAAATAAGTTTTTCAAAAATTTTACTAAAGGTGGGTAGTACTGAAATAGGTCTATAATTAGTAGGGTCTGATGTACTACCCGATTTAAACAATGGTATGATTTTACTATGTTTCATAAGATCAGGAAACTCACCACAATCAATACAATTATTAAATATAACAGCTAAAGTAGGTGCTACAATGTTTATAATTGACTTAGCAACATCCACAGAATTGCCCCATAGATCTGCAGTCTTTTTAACATTTAACATATGAAAAGTTTTAATTACATCTGTACAGGTGACATATTCGAAGTGAAATTCAGAATCACAAACTGGAACGTTTTCTTTAAGTATAGACTCTGCAGCAGTGGGTGATGAGCTTAGAGATTTAGTAGTTGACACAGGAATCTCTGAAAAGAAATTTTCAAAGGCCGCGGCGACTTCAGAATCTGATCTAATTACATTGTCATCAATAGCAAGGCTGTAGTCACTACTTCGGTTGCATGACCTTCGTGTTTCGCTATTAATGACATTCCAAGTCATTTTAATAATGTTACTACTATTTTTAATTTTTGAACTCAAATAACGTGACTTGGCTATACTACAGACTTTTTTAAATATTTTAGAATAATTTTTAACATATAAATTAAATTCAGCAGTGTTTATACAAATCCGTTCATCATATAATTCATAAAGTGGTTCTCTACTTTTATGTATACCAATGGTGGCCCAGTCACTGAAGGAAGCGTTACTATTGACTGATAATGTCTTTGGAATGAATGTTTTATCAAATTGTGTGCAATACATATTAAAAAAATCATTATATTGTTTGTTAGGGTCATCATTAGTCAACAAAAGTGGTAATTTACTTAAGAGTTTAGTTTTAAATGTTTCTAAGCGTTTAGTTGTTTTTGGGTTAACAGTGATATCTTTTTTAATAACTTTTTTGTTTTGATTTGGAATAGTGATCAACTGTCCGCAATGATCCGAGTCTATTAAATTAATCATTTCTTTGTGGTTTGGTATAATATCTGTATAAATATTATCTAGGCATGTGGCACTAGTAGGAGTTATTCTAGTGGGCTCCGAAAATAGATTAGCAAGATTGTATGACTGAAACAAACTTATGATTTTAGTACTTAACCCAGTATTTTCTAACAAATTAACATTGAAATCACCACAAGTGATGATGGACTTGTTTGTATTACAGATTTTGTGCAACACTTCATCCATAACCTTTTCAAAACAATCATACAATCCTGAAGGAGGTCTGTACACGCTTAATATAATGAACTGCTCCAATTCTATACAGGCTATTTCAATTGTCCGCTCAACAGAGAGGCTCACAATGTCCTTTCGGTCCTTAAATTTAAGCTGGTTACTTACTAAAATTAATGAGCCACCATGTATAGCATTTACTCTGCTGAATGAACTACCAACCTGGTGATTACTAAAATTGAACATGAACTGGTGGCTTTTAAGCCAATGTTCTGTCATACAAAGAATATCTATGTTGTAACAATTTAGGAATAATTCTACTTCTAAGTCTTTGTTTAAAAATCCTTGAATGTTTTGATGCACCAGATTGATACTGTTTAATTTTTTTACACTTTCATTTGACTTATTAACAGTCTTAGTTACATTTTTGCTAGAGGTTTCCTCTATTGTCCTAATTTCTAATTTAAATGATGATTAATGTCATTAATTTTGAGCAAATTATTGACAGAATGGTTTAAAATGTCTTTGCATTGCTCAAAAGGAGCAATTTGTTTAGCCAAATTTTTGACTGAAATAGAAAAAAAATATGATAGCGACATAGCTATCTGTCTTTTGAGATAGGTGGAAAGATAGTACATAACAATATTGTATCTATCTTTTGTCAAATATAAATTACTATTAATATAATAGTTTGTGTCAATTAATTGGATTAGCTTATCATTATAAGTTAAATTATGCAATGTCATGTTTAAATCATATCTTAACCTATTTTCTTCCTGTGGCAAACTGTTACTGTAAGGGAATGTAAAAAACACAATTTTTCTTAGACTAAGGTTGCACAATGTTCTATGATATTGGAGCAATTCTCCTTTATTTAAATTTCCTCTATTTCCCATAAAAATTAATAAAGTTGTTTCCTGCTTAAAGTTACATTTAATAATTTCTTTCATAATATCAAATAAAGAACAACCAGGCATGCAGTAATTTATTACAGAGTGTCCCGGATATTCATCTGTCAACAAGTGACCTAAGTCCTTTCCAATCTCATCACAAAATAGTACAATATCATTGTTTACAATTTGTTTACACGGTATAAAGGAGCTATTAACAGAAGGAATTGGCAAATCAACACAAGGATCCGGTAATGTGGTATTGCATGTTGACAATGAATGGTCCGGTGTAGGCACATGGGATGGTATTTGACAGCGCTCACAGCTGTTAGTTTGTGAGTTCACCAGCTCATTCATTGCCAACACATATTCCCTCATTAGATCTTCAGAGGTATTATATTTGTTAGTCATTGATCTTAGTTTCTCCTGTAGATGGTCCAGTTGAGATTGCAAGTCCTGTGTGTCAATGTCGTATTTCCTAGTACTTTGCTCCAAATTAAAGGAATACATATCTAACTGTTTAAGTAAATTTAACCTTTCCCTGTTAAGTTTAACATTTTTTATAAAGAACTTTTGTCTTTTTACCATTTTTTGCGTTTTAACAATGTATTTATTAATTTTTATGTATTTTTTAAGTTTGTTTTTACTAGTGACTACCCTCACTGAGTTACATGATTTTGATTCATCATCACCTGTCAAATCAATAGTGTAAGTGGGGTTTATGGCAGAAACCATTGACGGGGCAATAGACACCAGCTCATTGAACAGACTTTGATTCAGCGAGGCTGTGATGTTAAGATTTGTAGTCTCAAGTTGTGTAATCTGACTTTGAGCCATTGCTCCATATGTTCGAAAAATGTGTCTGCTCAACAACGTAAATAACGCAATGAATGTTGTTGAACTGTCAAAATGAAACCCATTGCTGCTGATAGTGTGTGTTACGCAATTAGCCTGCAGAACAAGTTGGGGGGAAAATATACGGCCATCGCTCAGCATAATGCTACGTATGCGATACGGAGCCCCAGCGCTGGGTTTAAGCGACCGTCGGCATTTTGTTTGACCGATAACTTGTATGTGTCATGTTAGTTAAAAATAAATTAATTAAATAACAAATAAAAACAGCTTTTTAATTTATAAAACTCATTATGTTATATATTATGGAAAAAAAAAAATGAAGAGATTCACATTTTTTTTTCCCTTTAAAAAGTTCATTATATTATTTATCATCGATAAACAACAAAATCTATCGATAAAATTACACACTAACACTACCCCCTCACTCACACACGGGGATCTAATTTGGCAAGGGCTGGGCTTTGTTTGTGAGAACAAATTGGTGCCAGATAATTGGCTTAAAGTCCCCGAGGGATGGGGGAATGGGGGCCTGAGTGCCGGCGGGGGAATCACGCTTGTGATGATTAGTTCGTTTTTTAAAAAGATATTTAAGTTTAAAAGTAATCATCATTAATTTTTTTTTTTGTTGGCAAACATGGTCTGGAAGAGACAGAGCTATACACGACGTGTAGCTCTATCCTTTTCCCCACACCGAAATGACATTTAAATTATAGTGCTACTAGCTGAGCGGTTTCACCGGTATGTCTCGATCCTTAGCGAATATCGGGATTAAAAGAATCCTATGTCCTAATCCAGGTCATGGTTTACCCATGACCCAAATTTCATCCAAATCCGTTCAGCCGTTTTAGCGTGAAAGCGTAACAAACAAACATATAACAAATTATCTCTAAAACAAAACATCTTTTTTTATTTTTTATTGCTGGATAGACTCGCTCTTGACATCGTTCACGTCTGATGGAAAGCGATGGATGAGGTCTATGATGGAACGAGCGTGCCCAGAAGATGCCTAAGGCACTGGAACTCCCAGGCATCGTTGAAACACAGCAGGCTGCTTGACGCCGGACTCCGGCGGGAGGGTGGTCGCAAACCAGGGGGCGTTAACCCTACCACCGCAAGGGAATTACTACTCAATCCATTTGCCTAGTCCATACGACGGCTCCAGTCATCTTCCAGTCTAACCAGATGCTGCTGAATACCAGTATTTTACACGAAGCGACTGCCTATCTGACCTCGACAACACGATACGTCTTGGTAAGACTGGTTATCAGACATTAGGGCTTTTGACGGATAGTCAAAAGTCCAAATAGCCATCCTGTATATTATGTAGATATATGATCGCACTGCCACGGAAGTGTCTCGATATCTAATGGTCATCCATCCACGGACAGACCTCAGCTAGCTTAGCTTAACTGAAGAACTTTAATGAAGAAAAGCTTCTTTGGGCTTGCTCCACAAATATATAACAAAATAGCCGATCAAATAAAATGTATGCCATTGCAGAAGTTTAAGAAAACACTTAACGGGTTGCTACTTGAAAAATACTATTATACCATAGAAGACTTTCTTAATGACCAATCTCTACAGCGTGTAACGGAAGGGGGGTATCAACCCTGAAGGAGGTGAATGTGCTCATGAAACTCAACAACTTTCCCCAAAGAACATAGGTCGAAATATGAAAAAAAAATTTGGCCCTCCCATAGTAAATCAATCAGCTGGTAGTCAGTTTTGTAAGGGAGGGCCAAATTTTTTTTTCATATTTCGAACTATGTTCTTTGGGGAAAGTTGTTGAGTTTCATGAGCACATTCACCTCCTTCATGGTTGATACCCCCCTTCCGTTACACGCTGTATATTAATAACAGAATGCTGACATGAATATATATATATATTTTTCTTTTCTTTTGACTTTAACTTCTTACTTATCTTTAATTTTATTAGATTGACTTAAAATTTTGACATGAAATGAAATTGATTTTTATGAATAATTAAATTTAATTTTCATGCATGTGTTATTACCTACTATTAGTTATTACCATCGCAAACTCAAAAACAAAAATTAACTATATATTAATTATATATATGACAATTTGTATGCCAATTGGCAAAACATAGCGCACTACCTAATTTGTAAGATCTTATGTCATTATTATTACCTATGTTTCACAAATAATTTAGATTTTGATTTTGATTTGATTAGATTAACTTTCGATGGACTCGTGCGGCTGTTATAATTTATCCGCGAGCGCCTGCTCTCTTAAGAAAATAATCTACAGAATTAATTAAATACAAAATGGCCGCTCCGACTGGAACCACACACCATCAACAAATTACGCTCTATTCGGGACTCTGTTGGTTTTTAAATGAACTTCTGAAGCGGCCATGTAAAGATTTATCTACTAATTATATAATTGCATAATCAAGAAGTTAATTAACTATGTGTTGTGTACGACGCCGAGAGCTTTTATTTGATTATATTATTTACCTGTTTTATTACAAGAGAGGGAAAGCAGTGGTGACTGAGAGGTAACAACCACGAGTTTATACCTGGAGGCTTTTATTTAAATTCCATTTATTAATTTTTGCTTGAGTACGTATAGTTTTTTATTGTATTTCTTGGTATATTGGCGTTGCCAGCTGACATATGGCAAATAATTTAATTTAGCGTTCTGTGTCTTGTAATGTTAATTGCTTTGCATACCTTGTATTGCATTCAGTCAAGTATATTTTCTAACTGAACAGACAGCTGTGCTGCTGGGGAGTTTGTTGCGCCACTTCTTCTTCCCAGCGAAAGCACTAGGAAGTGGTGAAGGGCGGGCGTTTTGGGGGACTGTCTTTTGTAATTTTGACGTTCGAAAAGTGCTGATTCTCAGCCTAGTTTGAATAAATGACTTTTGATTTTGATTTTGATTTTGATTTTCGAGTTGAAAGTCGCAGGTTCGAACCCAAGCAGACACTTTGTGTAAATTATTTTATCACTACTGCTCTCAAAATGGTGAAGGAAAACATCGTGAGGAAACCGGCATGTCCTAGAACCAATAATGCGAAGACATGTGACATCTACCAACCCGCACTGGGCCGCGTGGTGGATTACAGCCCACGCCCTCTCACAGAGAGAAGGCGTGTGTCCCAGGAGTGGGGACAATGTAGGCTGATTGTGATTACAAGAAAGGTGGTTTATTTAAGACTAGCTTCTGCCCGCGAATTCGTCCGTGTTTTTCTTGTCCCCTCGATCCACCCCGTCGCATCGTATCGCCCGCCCGCGCTGTTACATCGTTTTCGCTTATCGTTTTTTCTAGCTTTTTTCTTTTTGTTCGGCTCCTAAAGATCGTAGCGTGATGATAAATAGCTAGTGATGATAATATTTGAAATGCCAAAATATTTTTTTTAATCCGTCTGTTAGCTCCAGAGATTAGCGCGTTCAAACAAACTTTTCAGCTTTATTATTAGTTTTAGTATACAGGAAGTAAAAATACCCATCATATAATACAAGCTGTAACTTAAATAACGCACAACCTCATAAGGGGTCATTACTCAACATTATGAACAACTTTTACTATGGGACCAAACCTGAAATCGCGAAAAAAATCTGCTGTTCCCTACATTTATGTTCACATAACTCGTCAAAATGTAAGGAAAAGGTGATTTTTTTTTTCGCGATTTCAGGTTTGGTCCCATGGTAAAAAAAAAAATCAGCTGTTCCCTACATTTATGTTCGCATAACTCGTCAAAATGTAGAGAAAAGCTGACTTTTTTTTCGCGATTTCAAGTTAGGTCCCATAGTAAAAGTTGTTCATAATGATGAGTACAATGACCCCTTATGAGGTTGTGCGTTATTTAAGTTACAACTTGTATATGTAGCCGTCAACTACGAATTCTGTACGTCAAACTAATAGTAACACTGCACAAAAATAATTGCGGGGAAACGACTTTTATTTTTGTTGTGAAAGTTTGCTGTTTGTGGTGGTGCGTAATGTAACGCACCCAAAACATTGTGCTTATGGGTGCATGCCGTGCATGCATCGGTACGGGGGTCGTGGTATTTAAAAGTTTAAAACAACTTTAAAAACATTAAAAACTGGTTTTCATAAAAAAAAAGTCTGTAAAAGTTGGAATTTTGACCTTCAATATTTCCATAACCAGAAGTTTCCCAAGTATGGTCCAGTACAAAAAAATGATTACAATGACGGGGAGAACAAGTGACTCTCGGCTTCGTTAAGTGTCTTTTTACACCTTACACAAATTACCCAACCCCTAAAAAAATCACACATTCCTACTAAAAAGATAATAATCTATCTCAATTTATCTTAACAACTAAAAAGGTCAAGCAGGGGATGACCCTAAATAGGGTGGCGGGTTTATTGCCGCCCCATATGTCGGGCCGTCGGGTAGCGGCACCTGTTAGCAATCACATAATTGAATGATTTTTATTGCTGGCCAAAGTTGGGATGCTAGACTAATCTGCCGTTAAATGTACGGTTTAAATTACGGGGGTTGCCCAGCGCTGGGTTGTGAATATTGTAATTGGGAATTAGAAATGGGGTGTTAGATTTTTAAAATGTTTAAATGACTGTTTTATTTTTGAGGAACGTGTTAGTGTCTGAAACGAATCATGGTTACAGACATTATTTCACACAGAAAAGCTATGTGTAGGCGTAAATGATGATTTGAACGCATGATTTTTCCAAATTATTTTTACATCCCTGTCCCTGTACCTATTTTTGAATTAAGACTAAACTAGAACTAAATCTATTCACGCAAATACACACGCTCGTCACATAAACTATACAGATTTAACAAATTTTCTCATGTTTTCTTTAAAGTGCATAGAAAAAAAATTAAGCGAAAGTTTTTACTATTCATAATATGCAATAATTGTGATAAAACTATAAAACAAAACATAATTTCCACCTAAAAACTACGACCACCGAAAAAAAAATGACCATCATTTTTTATTCACTGTTTTTTTCCAGCCAGTTCTTTTTCGAAAGGGGTTGACAGAAAGGGTAGGTGTCATCGCAGGTGGCAGTGTTGACTGCAAATAGTGAGGGTAGTCTACAAACAGGGGTTGATTAACTATAGTGCAGTTAAGCTGTCATGTCGGCAGGTTCGAGCATGGATGGGTTGGCAGGTTATGTTTTTGATTCAAATTTTTCTTCATAGTGTCACATAATCTATTTCAGTATGTTTTATTTTTTGTATGTTGGCACCTTGTAATTATAAATATTCATGTAATTTTTTAGCATTCAATTGTGCTTTTGTGTGTTGTGCTGTCTTTTGTGTGCACTGAATAAATGGTTTATTGAGCTGGATAGATATCTATCGAATAGCTCGGAGGAAGGCTTGTGGTTAAGTAAAAACAGCCGCACGGGTCGATCGAGCAAGTTAAGCTACGCTTGCCGCGGTTAGGTGACCATCTTCACATACCGAGACCCCTCTGTGGCTCGGAAAGCACGTTAAGCCCTTGGTCCCGGCTGTCATTGGTGGATCTTTGACAGTCGTTACGAGTCATCAGTAGCCCGAAAGTCTGACAACCAGTCTTACCAAGGGGTATCGTATTACCCAGTAAGTGGGTTATGGAGGTCAGATAGGCAGTCGGTCTATGTAAAATATAGGTGGACTTCCAGTCTAACCAGATGCAGCTGAATACCAGTATTTTACATGAAGCGACTGCCTATCTGACCTCCACAACGGCAGTAACTGAGTAATACGATACCTCTTGGTAAGACTGGTTGTTAGACTTTCGGGCTTCTGACTCTCCTTAACGACTGACAAAGGTCTAAAAATAACAGCTGGGACCAACGGTTAATCGTGCTTTCCGAGACACATTACTGCCGGTCGATTCTGTAAAAATCTCACCGTAAAATCATAAGTGAAGTGAGCACTTAATAATGTTAATCCCTAGCGAATGACAGCTCACTCCACGCTCACTTCACTCAAGCTTTCACGGTGAGATGGTTACAGAATCGCACGGCTGGTTATGTAATGGATGGCACAATAACTGCATATTACAATTTATTCAAGCTGCAACAACGCTGCAACGCGTTGCTGCAACGCGCTGCTGCAACGTGTAATTATTCATTAAGTATCAGTAAACAAACTATCATGAATTATTGTAACACAATTATCAATTAATTTGTAATCATTTATCACACGCTGTAATCATATTGACTTTCTGTTCGAATTCTCTACAGTAAGCGATGCGTACATGTACATATGTATTTAGGATACACAAACAAAAGTGACTATTTTTCTTTAGTTATGTACACAACACAAACATACATATATAAACAGACAAGATGAAAAAAAAACCGAAAACTTACAAAATTGCTTATTTTTTAAGAAAATGCCTCCAGATTCTGCGATAGGAAAGCAGATAAAGAGATACAAAACCGTGTGAGTCTTTCGAGGATTTCGAGGTTGAAACTTGAAAGTATTCCCGTTTCGGAAGAAGTAACACTCTTAACACTAGATTGCCCAAGGTAGTCATTTTGACTGCTTTTTACTCGTTAATTCAATTAGAAAAACAATTACGTCTATAATGACACAATTTCTTAGAATTTTGTGACTTTTTGTACAACATATAAATGCGTTTATTAGTAATCGTAGTTACCTCCTTCCTCCTTCATTTCCATCATATATATGTGTGTTATACCTATATTTCCCGAAAGCAGTCATTTTGACTGCATTTATAATAATATTCCACAACTTTCACACAACGCCATCTAGTCCCAAACTAAGCAGAGCTTGTGCTATGGGTACTAGACAACTGATAAACATACATATATATTTCTAAATACATACATATTATAGATAAATTACACCCAGACAAAGAACAAATGATCGTGCTCATCACACAAACATTTGTCCTAGGTGGGAATCGAACCCACGACCTTGGGCATAGCAGTCAGGGCCACTGACCACTAGACCAACAGGCCTGTCGATTTGGGCAATATAGGTATATACTAAGTTTCAGTCTTTCTAGTGATAAATGAAACTAAATACGCTTACCCCGGTACTCAGAGTCATTACTTAAAATTAATCAATCATTAACTTTAATTGACAAGTATAAATTGGAACGCAGTCAGTCAACAAAAATATGTCAGATTAAAAACATTTTTGTTGACATTTGTGCCAAGATATGCTGGTTGATAAAAGTTAATGGATGATTAATGTTAAGTGAAGTCTCTGAGTGCGGCAGTCATCATCATCATCTGCCTAGCCTCGTCCCAACTATGTTGGGGTCGGCTTCCAGTCTAACCGGATGCAGCTGAATACCAGTATTTTACATGGAGCGACTGTCTATCTGACCTCCACAACTCAGTTACTGGGTAATATGATACCCCTTGGTAAGACTGGTTGTCAGACTTTCGGGCTTCTGACGACCCGAAACGAATGTCAAAGATCCACGAATGACAGCCGGGACCAACGGCTTAACGTGCTTTCCGAGGCACGGAGGGGTCTCGGTATGTAAAGATGCTCACCCATCCACAGACCAACCGCGGCAAGCGTAGCTTAACCTGATCGATCGAACTGTGCGACTGTTATTATTTAGCCACGGGCCCCTCTTATGCGGCAGTATGACTTGTTATTTTTTCTTCATAATTTAAATGCATTATAAATATTACGAATACATTTCCAGTTCAAAATTATCGAAATTACTTCAAATCTATCACTAAACACAAATGACCCCATAAAAATAAGTGCCAGCTAATTTATTTAGTTTTATTTACCCATAACGAATGTTACCCCTGTCAACGTTACCCCTCGCATAACATTATTTACCCTAGGGCTCGTTTAGTACTGCTAATCATCTTCGACACATATGTCATCGTTTTTACGAACTAAAATCGATAAGAATTAGATTATTCGAATGTTTTCAGGGTTCCGTACGTCCGAATAAAAAAAAGACGAGTTGCACTCCGGGAGTGCCGGCAGAAGTGAAAACTTGAATATTAACGTTGTGCATTTTTGATATTTTGGAATGGTTAGGGAATCATTTTAAAACTATAAAAGTACTATCATTTATGTGATAGAATACAATATTTATTTATTGCGCTATCGTACACAAACATGACAACCGCGCCGTAGAAAGAGAGGGGGATACTTCCTCTCCTACGCCGCGCCGGCTGTCTACTCTTCATCCGTCTTACGAATTTTCGATCAGGTCACGTGTCCTGACGCGAGTTTAACATTTTTTACCCATTACAAAAAAAGTGTACAACGCCGCTAAAGAAGTTTTCACTTCAAAAAACGGTACCCTTATAGGATCACTCGTCTGTCCGTCCGTCACAGTCAATTATCTCCGAAACTACTACACCGATTAAGTTGAAATTTGGTACACATATCAATTTCTGTGACCCAAACGCAGAGGTGTGTTTGGGGGCAAGATAGAAAATTAAAAAAAAAATGCCAACTGCATCGTGTGACATATCAAATGAAAGAGCTTGTTGTGAGGATCTCAAATATATTATTTTGTAATTTTAAAATAAATAGTTTCCAAGTTATTCCAGAAAATAGACGAAAATTGACCATTCTCCTCTTATCTCCGAAATTACTGAACCTAAAATTTTGAAAAAAATAACGAAATTAGTTTTCTACGTATAGATTACGGGAAAACCTATAAGAAGTCCATGATATTAAAATAACATGGTGAATCACTCAATATTGTGCGTATCAACTTAAATTTGCAGTTGGAATGTATTGGATGAACATGATTTTCAACTACATTGTTAAGTTTGTTCTTGGGATAAATTCATTCCAGCTACGGAATCCTTCATGGTGCGTGGTCCGTCACGCACTTGGCCGGTTTTTTTTTAATGTTACTTAAGTGAAGAAATTTGCATATGGTCCTTCTAATGTTGGAAGTAGTTGCCCCCCGTGGTATCGGCCCCTCCGAAGGCGGAGGAGGGGTCGAAGAAGACGTCAGTATGACAGTCATCTCCGACTCCTCCCAGGTGGAAGCCAGCAGGCGACGGGTGCGGAGGTTTCACCCTCACCTGCATTGCACAGGCTTCCACCAGTGCCGGACGGGAATGGCCAGGTGTTCCCGGCCCATCCCGTAGCCCCCCACCCGGAGGGACATGCAGGGCCCGCTAGGTAGGCGGGCATGCGCCGGGGGGATTGTGGACGCAAAGGCTGAGCCGGATTCCCATGACCACCCCATCAAGGCGATGAGGGAACACCGCTGAGTTTTAGTAGGTATACTGCCACTCTGGCAGGGAGTCCCACATACTCCGTTCCGTCCCCCGACGAGCGGAGATGCGTAATGTCATTTCTCAGCGACAAAAAAAAAAGTTGTATCGGCCCCGACTTACGAGTTATAAGCTCGTGAGTTCGAACTTTTCTTTACTTTGTGTTAACATAAATAATTTAATCTCCGCTGCTCTCAAAACGGTGGAGGAAAACATCGTGAGGAAACCGGCATGTCCTAGAATAAAAAGAATCGAAGACATGTGACATCTATCAACCCGCACTGGGCCTGCGTGGTGGATTACGACCCACTCACTCTCACCAGGAGGACGCCTGTGTACAAGCCTCCCGGACTCAAAAAGTATCGTGTTACGTTATGTTCTCCGCTTTGAGAGTAGTTGTGATGAAATTATTGAGGGGCTTGTGGCTAAGTAATAACAGCCACACGGGTCGATCGATCAGGTTAAGCTACGCTTGCCGCAGTTAGTCCGTGGATGGGTGACCAACTTTACATACCGAGACCCCTCCGTGCCTCGGAAAGTACGTTAAGCCGTTGGTCCCGGCTGTCATTCGTGGATCTTTGACATTCGTTTCGGGTCGTCAGAAGCCCGAAAGTCTGACAACCAGTCTTACCAAGGGGTATCGTATTACCCAGTAACTGGGTTGTGGAGGTCAGATGGGCAGTCGCTCCATGTAAAATACTGGTATTCAGCTGCATCCGGTTAGACTGGAAGCCGACCCCAACATAGTTGGGAAAAGGCTAGGCAGATGATGAGTGATGAAATTATTACGTTTGCTTATTTGCCACAATCTTTAATTTGTATGACAAAGAAAATGGGATAGTCTATTCCGGACAGGTGATAAGAATATAATGTATCTTCAATTTAAGATGAAAATAATATTTGTTTCAACATCGATAGCGCGAGTGGAATGTTATTTGTCAAATAGGGTCACTGATTGCGTGATAAAAGATAAAAACTGTATTTTTTCTTATAAGTATGACAATATGATTAATATACGTATGACATGATAGTTTTTACGTTTGGATATGCCTGTCTGTGCATTTATTTTTGTATTAAGAAAGTTAATCGAAACTAACTTATTTTTTGTACAAATAAAAGTTATTTGCAAAAACGGTAAGGTAAGGAAAACATCGAGAGGAAACCAACATGTCCTAGATACAAAAATTCGAAGACATGTGACATCTACCAACCCGCACTGAGACCTCCCATTCCCTCTCACAGAGAGGAGACCTATGTCCCAGCAGAAACTGCGTAGTTTTCGTTTAAACATGTCTAACTGAGATAATTATTAGTGAAATGAATCAGTGAACTATAAACAATTACCTACTGTCATGTCATATCCATACTAGAAAGGAAGAAGAAATAAAGAAAGAAACTACATTTATTTCGCCTAAATAAGGCGAGCGCGCATCGCCGGCGCTGTGAAAAATATAGTACTTTTATTTTATTTATTAAAATATCGAAGTATCATTTTTTTTTAATTTATATTGTTTATGCAATTATTGGAGACGATTTTGGTATAAATACTAGGTGAAAATGATGTGGAAGTTCGGAGATATTCAGACTTGTTTCGAGTAGAAATTGAATTAGGTCCAGTCGTTTTTTCTTCATTTACGAGTATAAGGCATATAACAAAAATATATTCCATTATTATAAGAGTATATGATATTTGTGATATGAGAAAAATGAGAAGAGCTATAAGACACACAGTATACCTGAGAAATACACCAGATAAAAACAAATGAAAAAAGTGTAAAGTCCGATGTAAGAAATTAACAAGAAAGTGTGCCTCACGGCTGCGCCAAAAAGGCCCAGTTCAGCAAAAATATCAGGCAACTGCCTGTCGATTCTGTAAAAATCTCACCGTGAAATCATAAGTGAAGTGAGCACTCAATAGTGTTATACCTAGCGAATGACAGCTCACTCCACGCTCACTTCACCCAAGCTTTCACGGTGAGATGGTTACAGAATCGCACGGCAGGTAATAAAGCTGAAGACGTTGTTTGTTTGAACGCGCTAATTTCTGGAACTGGTACCAGTCGCTTTTGAGAAATTCTTTTTGCATTTGAAAGCCCATTTCTTGAGGAAGGCTATAAGCTATTCAAAATCAAGGTAAAAGTCTACCACCCTCAGAAGCCGATCAAAAACTAAAATAAGTCAGAAAGGACGGTAAGCTAAAACCAAGTGATAACGCGGGCAAGCGTTGCAATGCGACGCGGGGGAACAAGAAATTTCACCCGGACGTAGTCGCAGGCAGAAGCTGGTCTATACTAATATTATAAATAGGAAAGATTTGATTGTTTGTTAGTATTGAATAGGCTCCGAAACTACTGGACCGATTTGAAAAATTGTTTTACCATTAGAAGCCGACATTATCCCTGATGAACATAGGCTACTTTTTACCGCGAGAAAATGCTTCATTGCTACGGGAAAGCGGGTAATAGTAATAATATTCTACATGATCGATAGTTGTTTTGCAAAAGGCACTCAATATTTTAATTCAGGATTTGTCCTGCTACAGAGAAATCTGTGAGTCATGCGTGAAATCCGTTCTTTTGATTAAATGGAACACTTTTAATATCATCACTACATAGTATAAAACAAAGTCGCTTCCCTGTCTGTCTGTCCCTATGTATGCTTAGATCTTTAAAACTACGCAACGGATTTTGATGCGGTTTTTTTAATAGATAGAGTGATTCAAGAGAAAGGTTTATATGTATAATACATGCATAATATAGTAGAGAAACACTGATAATTTTAGAGGTTTCTAATGTAATGTCGTAAATAAACACATTTTTTTGCGCTTACATTGTAAACGCTGGCTGAACCCGTCGAGATAGATCAAAATAATGTACTACAGTATTGTACACCTTAAAAAGGTCTACAAGAAAGTCCGCGATGGTATATGTCTATCTCTTAGGGATAACCCACAATAACCATTTTTTATCCTATACTTTTTACGAGAAATAATGGCTCTAAAATTATCAGTGTTTCTCCATTGCACCCGTGGGCGGGTCGCTAGTTCAAAATAAAGATCTCCAGCCCATTTTCCGCCATGGCAACCAATCTTAGCGGAGACTAGCAATCGGTGAGGGAGATATTATAGTGGACAAGTGACACAGGTGCGATCTCTCTTCCCTCACTCTCATTACCCAATGGGACGGCAATTAGGGAATGCAATCTCGTTCTCACGAGATCTCGGCCTTTTTTAGCGAGACTGATCTCGGACGAAATCTCGGGAGTTTAACTCAATGAATGCCAATCTCGCGAGATTGGGGGTCAAGCGAGATCCCGCAAAGGAGGATGGCGAGGTTGCATGTACAATGGGACCCACTATTAGGAGTATCGTGCAGTGCGGAAACTTATAACTAGTTGTAGAACTATATAAAACTAGCAAAAAAGCAAATGGGCAGTAAGTCGTAGAGGCTGGGAGAAAAAAGATATGCAATGTAAAAGATTATAACCTAAAACGAATCTAATAGTGCTTATTTAATAATATAATACAATATCTTGTTTATGTATTATGTAGTTTCAAAAAGGTGATCAAGCAGAATAGAAATATTTACCAACACTACCATCGTGTTTCTGTATCAGTCTCTCTGGCAAAATATAGGTACTTACATACCTACTCAAAGTAAAAAATACGTCTGGAAGCTAGGAACTAGAAAATAGTGACATGGTCAAAACGAGATCTGAAAATGAAATTAATACTGTAAGCATACACTGGATTGATATAGGATGAAACTGCTCTACTCGTATAATCACCGACTTGACGACTTCTACTCCTAATACGAAACACGGTGCGTTTAATTACTGCATGATGACTTATTTTTATGTAAATAAAAATCTTTTCTAACTTTTAATTCCCATCATCTAGTGACTCAATATTTTTTATATAATCCTCTTATAAACTCTTAATTATAGTAAATATGAACTTGCAAGTGGACGTCACTTGGTTAATTTATAAATAATGTGGGTCCAAACTCGCCATCCTCCTTTATGAATAACAATACTGCGAAGTTTCGCCAACTTCGAGATCTCGCGAGATTTTCAGTTTTGTGTGTTTTTTTTGCAAATAATCACAATATTTGAATAAATTAGGACAAAAAAAAATTAATTAGCTAGCAACAACTATTAGTAAACAAAACAAATGAATGCTGATGACGCGAGATCTCGCCCCTTTTTCCTCATTCCCTAACGGCAATCCAACACGATCGGAGAGACATCAGCGTGCTTTGCGAGGCACTTTTACTGTTATTACACAACCCAACTAACAAACCAACTCTTTGAAACTTTATTATTTTAATACCACTTTGTCTCAAACTTGATCGATGATATTTATCTGGATGACAGATTAAGTTCAACTTGATTACAGATCACGTATTGTAAATACTTCCATTTGCTTCGTAAAAGATTAGATTACTGAGGAAAGAAAAATGAATGGTGTGTGTGCTGTTGCTAAATCTATATTATCTTTTTAGAGTTTTTTGTGTGAGTTTTGAGAGTATTTTTAATGTGTTGAAACATTTTTTATGCTCGTGTCTTGAACGTATTGTTATATAGGTGTCTGAAATATTAATAATGACTGAATCATTTTCAATTTAGATACAACTTTATTGTCAGTGGAGGTCAGATTTGGCGAGCGATACATCATAAACCCGAATCCCACTAGATGTACTATCGACGTGAACCGATCCCTAGCACAAGAATACTAAGCTTAGTCTAAAGTGTTAAAAACCTCTCTGATTTAGATCCACGTATAAAAACATAGATAGTTTATTTTATTATTAGTTAGTGAGTAGGTATACTAGATATATATATATAGGTGTGGTATACGTTTATATAAACTGACACATAAGCCTGTAGCTAGCTTTTGACCCCCGAAAACCTGAATAGATTTCTAAGCATACAAAAAATATCACAATATCAAGCGCCAAGTCCACCAAAATAGATAATTTCACATTACACGTGACGTTGATTTCCCTAAATACAAAATATTCGTATTAGAACTGTGTAATTTTTTTTAAATTATTTATTTAATATTTCATGCACAACATTACAGAATTAAATCCCAAGACGTAGTACAGTACGCGTCAGAGAAAACGAACCCCGCCAAGACTTAAAGAATAATCGCTCAAGCGACGGCGGGTGCGTCACGTGCCTGGCCCCGAGCAGCTCCCTCCCCGCCGCCCGCGCCGCACCCATCTCTGCCCGAGCATCCACCGATCCGACTCAAATATTATTTGTATGTTTTTAATAATTAGGTATTGTGGTATTTTTTTCGGCTTCTGGCCGAACCGTATACCAAGAATAACTTACAAAAAGACACTACGTGCCGTATAGGATACGAACCCGCATCACCAGGCGCCAGACGATCATTAAGACTGTGCCTTATACCAATAGGCTATTGGCTCAGTTAGTAATCTCAATGAAAATTCGAATAGCATTACTCCTTTTATCGAACAATTTTGATAACGGTCTAATCTTCTAGACATTAAGGTTTAAATTTCAACTTCCACCACGTGAGATACACCTACCGTCCACAACCTTGTTTTACAAAATGCAATACGTAACTCTTCAATTAACTAAAAGATAAGGTTGAAATTAGCATAGATTTCTTGTTTGGTTGAATAGATTGTGCTTGATTCCGATTGTTGCACTACCGTCATTTTACTTCAGAAACTTAACTGCTGTATGAACTGCGAGTTAAGGTTGAATTTAGAATACTTCTTCGCCCTATTTACTAAACTGTGATTGAGGGTATAATTCTTTTTCAAATCGTTTCGTTTTCGTGCCGATCAGCTTGTGTGTAATGTCTTCGTCGTAAAATTATCCAATTTACGAAGTTTTTGAGCAGTTGATTCTATTAACCGATAGTATGGTGCGATTAACAACTTTTTGAAGGCTAAAATAATTGTTGTTCTTTGGGAACAGGAACAAAGCATAAAGAAAATAGCACAAGAAATGTGGGCTTAACGGTAAGATTTACGTTATACACATATATTTATTGTTACAACCATGTTGCATTATTACTTACAAGGTGGATTTTTTATGTATTTCTAATATTATTGTTTTCATTACAGAGAAAAATAGTTCGTAGATGGATACAAAGGTATCAAGCGACGGGTGATGTGAAATGCGATCTCACCCAACTGCTTACACTAATGAATCGGAGCGACACCTTGGGACACACAAAACCTGGGAACTAATTCGAAATAGTGCTGCAAGCTTCAATATGGTTTCGGGCATGAAAAGTCTTCAAGAAGTGATAGACAGTGACTGCCATCGTCTGCGTTATTAATAGACAATTTACTCGGCAGATTGATTGTGTAACTTATCTGATAAAATTGCATTGGAACGTTTGAGCAAGTGTTAATAATTCCCAATATTTGTGGGATCATTATCTCGTAGTTAATCAAAAATAAACAACCTTTATTATTATGAATCCAGTTACTCTTGTTTACAAGTAGTCTTGTAATGTGTTAACGATGCACCATCTGACCTCACATACTTTTCTAATGCTGTGTTAAAAGGGTTATCAGAAATTGTGATAAAAGAGAAAGATGTATATTGCTATACTGTTATAGTTTAGCATGTTGGTTCTTCCTCTATAATTCACAGGCACAAATGACAACATTTCATTTTTTAACCAGGCTTTTTTCCCCATAAGATCATACAGAGTATAAAAAAATAATGTTTTTACAAGTTTGAATAAATAAATATTATAGTTATGTTACTAGAAATATCTATAAACGAACCGTTATCTAATATTAAACGGTCTACACCTCACCCAGGGTATATATTTTGTATTTAGTTAATATTGTAAGTAAATAACCCTAATTTAACACAGATAGAAAACTGTATACTCGTAATAACTGTATATGTGGATTCCTAGAAATGTAATTAATGAAATAAATGAATATTGTTTATGCAACATGCCTGGCTGTTCTTACAAACCTCATACTTAACATTTGTTTTCTTAAATATGGATGTTTTCTGAAATAAAGTTACGAAAATCACCTAATGAACTATTAAAGAAACTAAAAAAAAGAAAAAAATAAATCTCATCCGCGGATATGAACTCGTGACCATCGAATTGCTAAGCCGCAGTCCAAACCACTAGACCAACACGCCATTTACGTTATACTACGAAAAACTTAAACGTATGATATCATCATGAAAGGGGGGTCCGGTTTCTTTGAAGCTTACTGTACAGAGCAAATTACAAACTAAAAAGTGACACAAAAACAACAACATCATCTGCCTAGCCTTTCCCAACTATGTTGGGGTCGGCTTCCAGTCTAACCGGATGCAGCTGAATACCAGTATTTTACATGAAACGACTGCCTATCTGACATCCACAACCCAGTTATTGGGTAATGCGATACCCCTTGGTAAGACTGGTTGTCAGACTTTCGGGCTACTGACGACCGGTAACGTCTGTCAAAGATCCACGAATGACAGCCGGGACCAACGGGTTAACGTGCTTTCCGAGGGAAAATGTAATCAAGTGACAAAAAAATGTATAAAAACATTATTTATACTTATCTAATTATGCGTCATTTCTGTACTTATATCTACCGTATTTTTTATTTTTAAATCTATCGCTTAATATTCTGCACTTGGCTTTTATGTTTGCTTGTGTTAGTTTAGTTGAACAGTGTCATGTGTGTTTTTTATTTTAATCTAAGTATTTTCATTTCTGAATTGTTATTTTTTTTGTTTTTTTGTACGGACACTTTTAAAGTGCACGTCTTTCTAAATCGTTCTCACATGTATAATTTCAACTTGAATTATGTAACCAAAATTTTGTAACAATTTTTATGATTTAAAAGAGTGTCCGTGGAGTTTCTTGCCCGTTCTTCTCCACAGGTACCGACTACGCTTTGGAATGGGCAACTAGCTTCATATTTCTGACTGACCGACCCCTTGACAATTCAAAAGTACCTGTAATTGGTTTATTTGAAATAAATGCTTTGAGTTTGAGTTTGACTTTGAATGATTTACATAGACCAATAAATAAATATCCACCTCACAAAAGAATCTATAATTTGACGTACATAACCACGTACCTCCGAGCTCGGGTATCCTATGATAAAACATGCCAGTTCTGGCCAGCCACTCTAGTTGCATGTGATGCAGCACCCTGTCACCGGGATGGTGGAAGGCAGACGGCAGCGGGGTCCCGGGGGGCAGAGCTCCGGGCTGTGACAGCTGAGGGTAGTTGAATAGGGCTGCGGACTGCGCCGCTACGAGGGCTGGGTTTTGAGGTAGAAGACCGGGTTTTGGGATTATGCCTGTGGAGGAAAGAATCTGTTTTATACAACGTGTAACGTTAAATGCGCAAAACCTCAGACACCCCAACTGATTTTTAATTTAATTCACCTATTTCAGAGAGAAAATAAGTCATTAAAAACATTTTAAAGGTTTTATGTGCTGTTTTAGTTTTACTGGCCATTCTGATCGTTTCTTGCGTCTGCGACGACGCTTTACCGAGGGAGGAGTCATCACCGGGCCGCTGCGCCGCGCTGACATTGGCTTGCGTGACCTATTAATAAATAGACACGGCAACATTTTTAATGAAGATTTTTTGAAAAATGTGACTTATATTAAAAAGTGGTTCAATGAATACTGCTCGTTATTCTGATCAAACTATTTTCAGGTTTTGCGCATTTAACGTTAAACGTTGTATATTTTTACTTGTAATATTATAAACGCGAAAGTTTTGTGAGGATGGATCGTTACTCTTTCACGCAAATACTAGTGGGCTTATTATGAAATTTGGCACACAGTCACACAGATAGTTTATAACCCGGATCAACACATAGAAAACTATTTATCTCGATATTCTTATGGGATCGAAACTCATGCGGGGCGCTGCTAGTTCAAAAGTAAAAACCGAATGTGTTTTATTTGATTAAAAATCAAGAGACAGACGGCCATCTATCCATCCTCACAAACCTTCGCGTTTATAATATTATAACTTGTCCTTTAACACTGTAAATGTCCCAAAATGTCTTTAAAATCTCTGTTAGAAGAAGACTGACCTAAATCTAAGGTTCGGTTCAAAGATCTTTATTAATATTTTGAAAATCTTGAAAACAATGTAAAATGTTAGTAATTTAAGATTTACCAAAACAATTGTGGTAAAAAAAAATATTTCTTTTTAGAACAGATTAGCTTTTGCCGAGTAAATCTTAGGTTTTTTATTTACCACTTCTCAAGATATTACAGCAGAATAAAGTGCTGACTCATAAAACCAAAGTTAAAGATAGTACAAACGTAATTTTATTAACAAACTAGGTACGCCCCGCGGTTTCTCCTGCATAAGTGTCGATCCCATAGGAATATCGGGATAAAAAGTATCATACGTGTTAATTCCGGTTATAAACTATCTGTGTACCAAATTTTATCCAAATCCGTTCAGCCGTTTGAGCATGAAGAAGTAACAAACATACAAACACACGCACACACTCACAAACTTTCGTCTTTATAATATTAGTGTGATTGGTGTGACTTCCAAAAAACAGAAAACAAATAAAATTCAACTCACCTGGCCTATAACTTTCATACTCCTCGTTTCCCCCCTCAACCCCCGGCGAAATAGGAGGACTGTAGCTCCCAGACCGATTCCCATCATCAGACCCTGGACTCGCAGACCGACTACTCTGCCCAGACCTAGGAGTCCTCTGCCCAGACCTCGGACTCTCCCGTCCCTCACACTTATTTATCATATTCTGCTCGATTTGGGAGTCGTAATTCTCTGGGTACCTCCCTATGTAATTCTTATTATGAATGATCGTCAGATATTTCTGTTGCGCCATCTTGTCTTGCAAACTACTTTCAGGCAATTGTCTTGAGAGTAACGCGTCTATGCAGAATGACTTTTTCCCTTGGTTTAGTATAGTTTTCTCTTCGTCGATTTGTTTGTAGTATTTCATGTTTTTAGGGCTGTTGGATCGACTGTGATCTGGGTTCGATTCTGTGTCGATTTCTAGTGGTTTTTCTTGGATTTCGTTTGAGTCCCGACGGTAAATACCGTGTGGTAGGATTTGAGAAGACATTGTTTTGTTGTGGCGGCGTTTTTACATCATGTACCTGTGGGAGAATAGAAATTGTTGTTAGGATGGAGTTGTAATTAGTTTTAAATCAAAATCAAAAGTCATTTAACTATTCAAATTAGGCTAAGAATCAGCATTTATAGAAAGTCAAAGAGTAGGCTAAGAGTCAGTCGTTGAGATGACTACACACCTTATAGGACTATAAAATAAATATCAGCGCAGATATCAATTTGACTGCATGTTTTACGACACAGTGGGGAGGATAGGAAGTGGAGCATGGTTTGCGACATAGCTGCAGAATTACACTCACAATTACAATTACACTCGGTACGTAAAGATGGTCACCCATCCACAGACCAACCGTGGCAAGCGTAGCTTAACCTGATCGATTGACCTGTACGGGACCCTCAATGCCAGCAATTTTAAACTGTTACAATTCAATATACAACGTGTAACGGAAAGGGGGTATCAACCCTGAAGGAGGTGAATGTGCTCATGAAACTCAACAACTTTCCCCAAAGAACATAGGTCGAAATATGAAAAAAAAATTTGGCCCTCCCTTACAAAACTGACTACCAGCTGATTGATTTACTATGGGAGGGCCAAATTTTTTTTTCATATCTCGACCTATGTTCTTTGGGGAAAGTTGTTGAGTTTCATGAGCACATTCACCTCCTTCAGGGTTGATACCCCCTTTCCGTTACACGTTGTATATTTCGATTATAAGACTGCTACGTAGTTAGAACGTATGTCTACGAAATTCGTAGACGGTCTACGAGTCTACGCCGCTTCGCTACGCCTCGACTGCGAGATTTCATAGTGCGCTATTTCTTTATCTGGACAAAAGTATGAATATCCTAAAAGCCTGCAGGAGTTATAATAAGGTTCATATTAAAGTAGGTTACTATTCTCGAAAGCAAACAAAACAACTGGAATACAATATATAGCATAATAATCATCTGCCTAGCCTTTTCCCAACTAAGTTGGGGTTAGCTTCCAGTCTAACCATGAATGCATGATGCAGCTGAATATCAGTATTTTACATGGAGGTATTGGGTAATACAATACCCTTGGTAAGACTGATTGTCAGACTTTCGGGCCGCTGACGACCCGTAACGACTGTCAAAGATCCACGAATGACAGCCGGGACCAACGGCTTAACGTGCTTTCCGAGTCATGGAGGGATCTTGGTATGTGAAGATGGTCACCCATCCACGGACCAACCACGGCAAGCGTAGCTTAACCTGATCGATCGAGCCGTGCGGCTGTTATTACTTAGCCACAAACCCCTCATTTTCAATTCACAAATCATTTAACGAAATAAACAAATATTATAAAAATATTAAGCAAGATCCATGGCCAATCGGATCCAGCACAAATATTTGTAAAGGAACCTTCACTCCGTGTTACATTTCCAATTTCCGATATCTTTTCAACTTGTGACTTGACAATTTTTTGTAACCGATTTCAATGATGAAACAACAACGCTACGGGAACAACTTTGTAATATTGTAAAAAAATATATATATGAATAAAGATTTTGGTTTCACTGTGCCTCACTTACACGTGAGAGCAAATGCATGTGGAACGTCATAGATCTGTGTATCAATATAGTTTATTTTATGAACGTGTACTTTGCTTAGAGACTGTGACTTCTGAGTTTGTTTCGGCCTTTCTTCTCAGAGTAGTCAGATAGGAAAAGCCGACCTCATCTAGTTTAAAAAAAATGTGATTGACATGTAAAAGTATTTGTACAAACCTACTTACAGAAAATAAATCATTTATCATTTATCGTTTATCATAACACTGTTACTGCCGTTAAAGGCTCTCGCCACAGGCGCGTTATTATCGGTCGATAATATCGGATGCGTTATTGCGATAATGCGTCCCGATTCCTTACCACACAGCGGCGGTTTTATCGTCCGATATTTCCAAAGTGTGTGTTTGACCAACTCTACAGCCACCCCGCCCGCACTACGCGTTACTACGTTATTAAAGCATATGTGTGTAAGATCGTTAATACAAATTGTTGTAAGAACCAATAACGGAATATCAACGCAAGCGTCTACTTCTCTTGCGTCGTTATTATCGCAGCAGTGTGTTACTTCGTGGCCGTCCAAATACAAAATGTACTGAAAACAGATATCCCAATAACGCATCCGATATTATCGACCGATAACAACGCGTCTTTGGGGGAGAGTATTAAAAGATCACAAGAAGAAAACCAGTGTAACTTTAGATTACCAGTATTGCGTTTGGCAAACTACGTTTTTGTAAAATCAACGTTTCGCCGTGTAAACTAGAAACACTTTAAATCACTTTCGCGTTAAAAATACTGCTATTTAACTGTACCTACCTACATAGTTATTTTAGAATCAAAATTATATTATTGTCAATGTAATAATTGTCTCTATCTTAATTAATTTCATTATTGTTGTACCATTTAAATTAACTATAAACAAATAAATAAATATTATAAAGAGGAAATATTTGATTGTTTGTTTGTATTGAATAGGCTCCGAAACTATTGTACCGATTTGAAAAATTGTTTTACCATTAGAAGCCGACATTATCCCTGATGAACATAGGCTACTTTTTACCGCGGGAAAATGCTTCATTCCTACGGGAAAACGGGTAATAGGACAACGGGTAGTATGAGTTATCCTTCCGTACTTATCTTTTTCACATAACTTCTAAACGGCTGAACCGATTGAGTTGAAATTTTATATGGGTATTTCGATGGTTTCTTGGATTATTTTAAAAATACAATTGGACCCGGTAGGTGGCGCTGCTGTCGGTATGTCAATTACTAAACGGCTTGACCGATTGGGTTGAAATTTTGTATGTGTATTTCAATGGTTTCACAGACACGAATGTATTAAGCCTACCTAATCTATCTTTCTATACATTATTATAAATAAACCAATTACATTAACCACATTATTTAAGCAACGTATTTTTAAACGGCGGGAATTCCGAATTCTACGCAAACAAAGTTGCGGGCGGATGCTAGTTAATAAGAAAGGTGTATAAAACATACTATCATATACATATTAAAGCCATCTGGATGTTTTGTCAAGTCGTAAAAGCCGTGCGAAGAGGGGCGGGTCGCTAGTTAAACATACCAGCCGTGCGATTCTGTAACCATCTCACGGCGAAAGCTGGGATGAAGTGAGCTGTCGTTCGCTAGGGATTAACACTATTAAGTACTCACTTCACTTATGATTTCACGGTGAGATTTTTACAGAATCGACCGGCAGAACCCCTTACTTTTTAACAATAAAGCCACTGTTAATACCGACACGCGACAAAACCAAACAGGTACCCATTTAATAGACAGATAACGAAATATTAATAATGATAATTTTGTTAATATTGGTTATAGGTGGGGGACAGAGTGGGGGTCACCGCTTTTCGTAGTGTTTATGATAGACAACAACAACAGTAGCCTTTTTTTTTGGGTGGGAAATTATCAAATAACTTCTCCCGCTCTGGGCGGAGCGGGAGGGCGTGTCAGACTTTTACTGACTAAAACCCACCCGTGTTCCTTCAGTTGCCTGTGCCAAGGGCCACGGTACCTCTTTCGAACAACCCGCGACCCTGGCAAGCCTCGGTCCCAGCGGACCCCGTCAGTTACTGCTGACATCTCTTTGAGGCGCGCGCGGAACGCAACGCGCCGTCGCCCCGGGCCTGGTCCTTACCGGACGGCGAACTGCCCATTGCTCGCCGCCCGAACAAGAGTAGCCTTCGTACTTTGCATAAGCAGAACCGTAATCCGTCTACCATCCCACTGCTGGAACACAGACCTCCTCTCTGTGAGGGAGTCGGCTGTAATCCACCACGCGGGCCCAGTGCGGGTTGGTAGATGTCACATGTCTTCGAATCTTTGGTTCTAGGACATGCCGGTTTCCTCACGATGTTTTCCTTCACCGTTTTGAGAGCAGTGATCATATAGCCTAGCCTTTTCCCAACTATGTTGGCGTCGGCTTCCAGTCAGACCGGACGCAACTAAATACCAGTATTTTACATGGAGCGACTGCCTATCTGACCTCCACAACACCAGTCACTGGGTAATACGATACCCCTAGGTAAGACTGGTTGTCAGACTTTCGGTGTTGTGACTACCCGTAACAACTGTCAAAGATCTACGAATGACAGCTGGGACCAACGGCTTAACGTGCTTTCAGGTAAAGATGGTCACCCATCTATTGACCAGCCGCGGCAAGCGTAGCTTAACCTGATCGATCGACCTATGCGGCTGTTATTATTTAGTCACGGGCCGATACCACTGTGCCAGCACTGCTGTTCGCGGTGGATGGTGGTGGATTACGGCCCACTCCCTCTCACTGAGAGGAGGCCTGTGTCCCAGCAGTGGGAACATTATACAGGGTTATTTGTAAAACACCAACAACCGCTTAAGAGGTCATTGTACTCATCATTATGAACAACTTTTACTATGGGACCAAACAAGAAACCGCGAAAAAAAAATCAGCTGTTCCCTAAATTTTTTCCCTCGGAAAGCACGTTAAGCCGTTGGTCCCGGCTGTCATTCGTAGATCTTTGACAGTCGTTACGGGTCGTCAGAAGCCCGAAAGTCTGACAACCAGTCTTACCTAGGGGTATCGTATTACCTAGTAACTGGGCTGTGGAGGTCAGATAGGCAGTCGCTCCATGTAAAATACTGGTATTGAGCTGCATCCGGTTAGATTGGAAGCCGACCCCAACGTAGTTGGGAAAAGGCTAGGCAGATGATGATGTTCCCTACATTTTGACGACTCGTACGAACATAAATGTAGGGAACAGCTGATTTTTTTTCGCGATTTCAGGTTTGGTCCCATAGTAAAAGTTGTTCATAATGATGAGTACAATGATCTCTTAAGAGGTTGTTGGTGTTTTACAAATAACCCTGTATACTGATTATTCTTATGCTATACCATAGAAATCTTTCTACAATCTGCACCACCCTACTTGCGTAACACACTATTAGGTACTGTCAGTTTGTATCATTTTGAAGCATATTGCTAATCCATTGCTGCATATGCTCGAAAAGTGTGTCTGCTCAACAACGTAAATAACGCAATGAATGTTGTTGAACTGTCAAAATGAAACCCATTGCTACTGATAGTGTGTTACGCAATTACCCTGCTGCAATTTTGTTTCTTCCGTTGCTACGGTGATCATGCTTGATTCAAGAACGCTTCCCTGACACGAGCAAACGATAAAAAAAAGCAAACCATAAGAAAAACCACCCATTAACAGTGAATTTTTCATACTTTACCGATTCTAGAATAAATAGGACTTATTGATAAAATTAGCTCACTGATAGGCGCTAACACGCGACTAAATGTTTGATAACGGTTTATTAATATAGTGATAATGCGCTCAATCAACGGTGAGGAGCTTTTAATTAAGCACTCCAAGCTTATCTGTTAATTAAAATCTATTTTTGTTTGTAGATTAATTAACTGGAACTTGGTGATTGATTTTTGTTTTATTTTTTAGTACCTACTTAGGCATAAAAAGGGGGAATCTCTAAGGGCCGGTTGTTTTAACCCTTAACTGCATCGTGATTGAAATTTCCATCAACCAATCCAATGCCATATTTTCGTTTCCACAGAGCACGGGGATTCCCCAATTGTTAGAGACATTCAATTCATTTTGTTCCCAGTAGATTCGTTCTGATTACATAAAGATGTAAATTTCTACCAGGCCATTTAGAAAAAAAAAGTATTTTTATGAATATATTTTTTTTTAAATATTTTTTCCGTACTATAGAGCTAATGTTACGTCCAAATAAATTTAATTTGCTTAAAAAGTAAAAATCATGCAATTTAGGGTTAAACGGTTGCCTAACGTAACATACGTACATCAAATAATAACGATTACGTACTCGTATTGTTTGACGTAAATCAGAGCCATAATTTTGGAATTGTAATTTGAAACAACGCTCATTTTGGTTTGTCAATAGTTAGCGCCATTTTTGACGTATACGAGTGCGTCAAGTGGACGTGAAATAAACCGCCCTAACGCCTCTCTACTCAAAAGTAGTGTTACCAACTCAAATGACCAATGAGTAGCCAATTACAACCCTAGTATTTCAGTGGCCATACCTACACGACGTAACCAATAGGTTCCATTTTGATGAGCAACGACCTGCCGTGCGATTCTGTAACCATCTCACCGTGAAAGCTAGGTCGAAGTGAGCGTGGAGTGAGCTGTCATTCGCTAGGGATTAACTCCATTAAGTGCTCACTTCACTTATGATTTCACGGTGAGATTTTTACAGAATCGACCGGCTGTTCTTTCACAGATGCGACGCACGCAAGGAACATGTAAGACGCACGGCTTAGTTGTACTTAGTATTGTTTGTTACAAAAGTAGTTTTTTTCCAGTTTGTTTTGATTGTTGTTGTTTAGTTGTCATCTGCCGGTGTCGCGGGCGCATCTTGATTAATGCATGTATTATCAAATGTCAATGTCGATTAATGTGTGTTGTCTTTGGTCCTTGGCCCTGACATCAAGCACTTGAGTACGAGGCTTTTGACTACGTTGTAAACAACGTGTAACGTTCAATGCGCAAAACCTGAAAATAGTTTGATCAGAATGACGAGCAGAATTAATTGAACCAGTTTTTAATATAGGTCACATTTTTCAAAAAAATCTTCATTAAAAATGTTGCCGTGTCTATTTATTAATAGGTCAAGCAACCCAATGTCAGCGCGGCGCAGCGGCCCGGTGACGACTCCTCCATCGATAAAGCGTCCTCGCAGACACAAGAAACGATCAGAATGGCTAGTAAAACTAAAACAGCACATAAAACCTTGACAATTTTTTTAATGACTTATTTTCTCTCTGAAATAGGTCAATTGAATTAAAAATCAGTTGGGGGGTCTGAGGTTTTGCGCATTTAACGTTACACGTTGTATTTTATGTCTTTTTTTTTATATTTTTTATTATTATTTTATTTTTTATTTGTAACGTGCGTTTTGTTTGTGCAGAATAAACGTATTTTCTTTCTTTCAATCACAAAGAAGTTAATATCGCGTTAGTAAGTCGTGTCATGTCTTTAAGTTAAAGTGAATGTACTAAACTTCTTTCTATCATTAATAGCCTCCCGACCGATTTCCGTCGCGGTGGCCAGTGTCAACGGAGCCAGGTACGGTACTATCCAGGTCTTAGCCAGGTATGTATGAGATATTATGGTGCACAAGTGTGTGCGTTATATCACGAATTTAACCATCTTACTGCGACAGATAGATTCGCTAATGGTAGAAACTTCAGGACAACGCGTAGTAAAATAGATGAGTTACGTCTATTAATCACTATTTGCAGACAGACTAAGCTATGCTTTCCCGAGTTTCAAAAGCTGGGAAACCGTAATTAAATGTCCGCCATTTAGTTTAGATTTCAACTCAGGCTTGCGGGTTCACTCCCCACATCAAGTCAAATATTTGCATGCCCTACAGATATTTCTTGCTGTTATATGCATCGGTAGTCAACGGGAATGCTAGAGTGTGGTTAGGAATGTGAAGTGAGTTTGTCAATCCCTTCAAATTGTCTTTGGTAATGCTATGTCAGAAGGACTTTTCCTAAACACATAAGTAGCTAAGTATGTATGTAGTACCTACAGAGTCTCGTCTAAATACACTCGACAGCAATGAATTAGGGTCACGTAAAGATGCCTGAAAGTTTCGGAATCTAAGAGTGCTAGTTTAATGAAATAAATCGTGTTTAATAGACAATTGTTAGAAAGAAAGAAAGAAAGAAAAACGAAAATGCGTTTATTGGCATTACATCAAAATAAATACACATTAAAACTATAAAATATGTTCCATAAATGAAATGTGTCACTTTGTATTATATTCATAAAAAAATACATGAACATAAAACAACCAATCTCATCTTATAACAAAAATAGAAAAGCTTTTTTCTACAATTTTAAAATTTTCTTGAGTTTTAGTACTTTGTGTTACCGCCAAGCGCTGTCATCACTGCGGTTATGCGGTTTGGCATGCTGTACACCAAGTTTCTTATACGATGTTGCGGAATATTCTCCCATTCCTCTACGAGCGCATCTTTAAGCTCTTGTAGCGTGATCAGGGAAGGGTTTCGGTGTATGACACTTCGTCCGAACTCGTCCAAAGCACGCTAGTTTGGGTTGAGGTCCGGGCGGCGTGCTGGCCACTCCATACGCTTAATGTTCACCTCTTGAATGTAGTCATTCTTCACCAGTATGAGACCAGGCATTGTCATGCATAAAGGTAGCATCCTCTCCCAACTTGACCATAAATGGACCAACGTATCTATTCGTTTCGTTTTGTATTTCTTCTTTTTATCTTTCGCTAGTTATAGTGCCATTTTCTATAACCAACAGCTCTGTGCGACTCTCTGCAGAAATTCCGGTCCATACAAGTATGGACACTGCCATAGGCAACTTTCTCTTCGATGTATGCTTGCTTGAACCGTTCCCCTGGTCTTCTATACACTCTTGTTCTTCCATCGTTCTTATAGAGCGTAAATTTTGATTCATCTGAGAACATAACTCTTGACCAATCTTCAATACGGCAAGTTAAGTGGTTCCGGGTATATCGCACCTTCGGTAAGACAAGGGCCGAAGTGCTAATTTTCAAATTTTTCAGGTCTTTGTTCCTACAGGTAGAAATTAGTTTTTAAGGCACTTTGGCATATTTAACTCATTTTCAGAAATTTTAGCACTTCGGCCCTTGTCTTACCGAAGGTGCGATATGTTAATCTCGAAATACGATGCCCACCCTCCAATTTAGGGCCGATTGCAGGATTTTTTTAAATCTGCCTCAGCAAAGTCGTCATCGTAGAGTCCATGCACTTGGGTTACTTCCTTCGAGGCATCGGAACTGATATAGGTACCTAGGTAAGTTCAGTTTCTGTGAGAAAGCGGTTTTGAAGCATTGTGTTGACTAAGTATCGAACTTCTCGTGCTGTGGTACACCTGGCCGTGCCTGTTCCTGGTCTGCGTAGTTTAGAGCCAGTTTCCTCGTAACGTCGGAGAACTCGTTGTACAGTTGACAGCGACACACCAACTGTCCTTGCTGTAACACGCTGACTCCGGCCTATATATTTATTTATTTACTTAAGGTTCACCTACAGCACATACATACACATACATATATAGAATCATACGGTATTATTCTAATATATATGCCAATTACAGGTAAACACAACATTGACAACAACGACGCCAGTTTACCGCTTATTTGCTAACTTAAATCTAGGTGTACAAACGATTAAGAAAACAGAGTAACCCATTAATTACATAATAGAACAGATAAATTTTAAATTTCATTTGTGTGTAGGGAGGCCAAGATTCTTGATTTGAACTTCGCCTTAGAGTCATTGAATATATATCTGCTTCGGGTACGGACTTATTTCCAGCATTATGAGAATTCTGGTGCATTCGTCAGGTGTAAGCGACATTATAACTCCTTCAATAATTAATATTGAACATCAGAAACGCTGTTTACATACCATTTTAATATGATTCCATTCCATTTTAAATTGACAGAATAGAAACAAAAGCAAACACAGATGCAGAAAATTCGTAGTTCCATTTACAAAATTCCCCTTTTTTTTTTTAATTGGTCATTTTTGATAGCACACGGTAACCAAGAAGTTTTATTACTTTCATTTAACTGGCATTCTTAGTTTCCGAGTCTTTCAGGTAAGTATCTGTGTGTGACCCCTAATTTATTGCTCTCGAGTGTATATGCAAAGAAAATGTAAGTATTTCATTATATTTAATTGCGTTTCGCGTAGTTATTAATACTTTTTTCTCAGTTTCTTTACGATAGTATACGGATGTAAACTAGAAAAAGGCAAAATTTCCGCGGGTTTTATTTTATTTTTGATTTTACGAATGGCATCTCGCAGCTCAAAATTTCCGTGCGTAGAGTCGGATGCCTTTAAGTTGAATTTTGATATAATTATAGGTATATTAGTTTTATTTTTCTTGACCAGACGGTAAAAAATGTCAGCCGGTATAATCTTTATTACATTAATGTTCTAAGAATTTAAGTAGGTATATATAGGTAGGTAGGTATTAGGTAGGTACCTATGTGTGCCTTGTATTTGTTTCATCAAGTAGGTATTAAGTATAAGAACTATTTTCCCAAACCTTATTTAGTAATACGACGTGCTTCGAACGGTGTTTATGTCTTTAAAAACATCGAGATTTCTTTATTATATACTAGCGACCCGCCCCGGCTTCGCACGGGTGCAATTGAGAAACACTGATAATTTTAGAGCCATTATTTGTCGTAAAAAATATAGGATAAAAATGGTTATTGTGGGTTATCCCTAAGAGATAGACATATACCATCACGGACTTTTTTGTAGACCGTTTTAAGGTGTACAATACTGTAGTACATTATTATGATCTATCTCGACGGGTTCAGCCAGCGTTTACAATGTAAGCGCAAAAAAATGTGTTTATTTACGACATTACATTAGAAACCTCTAAAATTATCAATTTCTCTACTATATTATGCATGTATTATACATATAAACCTTCCTCTTGAATCACTATATCGATTAAAACAAACCGCATCAAAATCCGTTGCGTAGTTTTAAAGATCTAAGCATATATAGGGACAGACAGACAGCGAAGCGACTTTGTTTTATACTATGTAGTGATAGTGAAGTTTAATAGTAACGTATTAGATACAAATCTTCCGAAATAAATTCTATAAGTGATGGTGAAAACCGCATCAAAATCCGTTGTGAAGCTTCGAAGAACTAAGCGGTCAAACGGACAGACACGAAAGGCGACTATAATTTATTATATTATACATATAAGTAGAAGTTTTCACTACAAAAAGCTTGTGAATAAAATCTTCGTCGATTTCAAACGCGCCATTGTAATCTCTTCTTGTAAGAATCTAATAAAGACACTAGACATAAATTATTTAGCTTTTATCAAAAATGAAACCTATAAAAATATATTTTTAATTTTAGTTACTTTTTTTTTTTGTTACAAAATACTTATTGCTAGAAATATTAAAAAAAAAAAACAATCACTCACCTAGCAACTAGAAAAAAAAAAAACAAAAAAGCACAAACAAAAAAGTTCACTTCACACGTTTTTTTTTTAAATCAATCAAAAAACAGGCACACACCGAAACAGTTTAGCGGCCGCGCAATAAAAACGAAATAATAAAATCTAAATGGCGAACGCGTTCGGATATCCACCCGAGAGCAGTAGTAACAAACAACTGAATTATTTTATTAAGGCGACGAGTAGCACCGATTATCGTCATATTGTGCCGTGTGTGGACAAAACGACTGGGCGGTACTCCCAGAAAACGTTGACACTGACAGTTCTATTCATAACCTACAAATTTTTAGACGGCCAAAGCTCAAGTTTCGCTGGTTTTTCGTACGCCCCACCCCTAAAGTGTTCCCTCTCGGTTTTATATTGTCTTTCTCGCTCTAGCACGAAGGGATTCACGCATGAATCGTCTTATTCTACCCGTTTATCCAGACCACAGCAGATTTTGTGTTTGTACAACCAAATAATGTTCTTTAGCTCGCTTATTTTCTCTTAACGACATATTTGAACGGTAGTTTTTTTGTTTTTGTTTCTTTCAACGGACTGTGTTGGTTTTTAAAATGAAGAGCAGGTTATGTTTTTAAGAAGGTTTAACGATGAGTTGATAAATGCTGAGATTATATTTAACTAGCAGAAGCCTGCGTCTTCGTCCGCGTGAACGGACATCATTTAAGTGTCGAACATTTTATACCCAAAAATTTAAGTGCCGGCTAGAAAAAAAAGTTCTGTTTTCTTATGGGAAATAACATCTTGAAAATTTTTTACTATTACAGCGAAAGTCTGCAATTAACCCCCTGGCTGCTATTTGAGATTGAAAATGCCAAATATCATATTTTTATAACAAGTGTTTTAGAAAATACTTACTAACTTTTGTTTGAACTATTACAACGATTTTGCCTAGCCTTTTCCCAACCTTGTTGGGGTCGGCTTCTAGTCTAAACGGGTGCAGCTGAATACCAGTATTTTACATGGAGCGACTGCCTATCTGCCCTCCACAACCCAGTTACTGGGTAATACGATACCCCTTGGTAAGACTGGTTGTCAGACTTTCGGGCTTCTGACTACTCGTAACGACTGTCAAAGATCCACGAATGACAGCCGGGATCAACGGCTTAACGTGCTTTCCGAGGCACGGAGGGGTCTCGGTAGGTAAAGATGCTCACCCATCCACAGACCAACCGCGGCAAGCGTAGCTTAACCTGATCGATCGACCTGTGCGGCTGTTATTATTTAGCCACGGGCCACTCCATCTTTATTATTAGTATAGATAGATTGTATAGATGAGTCACGGCTGACTTGATTTGAGTATGCGTAATTGAATTTAGCTTTCGTAGACAAATAGGTTCATCAAATAGGTCTGCGATGCCTAACTGGTTTGTCTATGACACTCGAATATTGCTGTTGAAGCTCTGATTTCTATTGTTGATACTCGTTTGCAAATACTTCATTAAGGCAGAAGACTATGGACGATTTAATAATTATGTCGATACCTAATTAGACAGAAGACGGTCATTTAAACAAGCTTCGTCTATTTCATAATCGGTTTTGGGGAATGTGGTTTTGTTTAGAGCTACATGCATCAGAACTCTTAGCTAAATAGGTACGTGGGTGGATCAAATATAAAAAAAAAATACGCACGTATTATTATACTCGTAAAAAAAAAGGAATATATTTATTTTTCTACATAATCTCCCCTTCTATTAACACATTTTTCCCAGCGCAGGGGATGTTTCTTGATGCCAGTATCGAAGAATGTAGTCGGTCGTGCCTTTAGCCAATTGCACACAAATGATTCCACTATCTAGTCAGTGTGAAAACGGCGTCCTCCACTTGCATTTTTTTTTGTGCCATTCCTACAGTTGAGTTCTTGAAAGCGTATTCTTATCGAACTGTAGAGTCAATGGATGCAACATTTCGGAAGGTTTTATGCCCTCCCGTGTTAAAAAAATTATGATAAGTCGTTGCTCAACAGACTTATATACCTCCTGCTCATACATGATGCTACTGGCGCGCAATAAACTAATGTGAGCTGGACCAGTATACCCCCCTCCCCTAGAGGATCCCCCCTAACACATACAACAGCACCAAGCGCGTCACTTCACTCAGCGACCAGTAATAAAAAAAGTCCTGTTTATATTTGATTCACCTAATATATTGCATATTATTATTAAATTCTTCGTCTTGAGGGGCCTGTGGATAAATGATAAAAGCCGCACGGGTCAATCGATCAGGTTAAGCTACGCTTGCCGCGGTTGGTCCGTGGATGGGTGACCATCTTCACATACCAAAGACCCCTCCGTGCCTCGAAAAGCACGTTAAGCCGTTGGTCCCGGCCGTCCTTCGTGGATCTTTGACAGTCGTTACGGGTCGTCAGTAGCCCGAAAGTCTGACAACCAGTCTTACCTAGAGGTATCGTATTACCTAGTAACTGGGTTGTGGAGGTCAGATAGGCAGTCACTCCATGTAAAATACTGGTATTCAGCTGCATCCAGTTAGACTGGAAGCCGACCCCAACATAGTTGGGAAAAGACTAGGCAGATGATGATGACATTAAATACTTCGTCTTGGTCGCGAACTTTATTAAGGAAGGTCGTTTACCTGAAAGGTCTTCGTGGCTTTATGTACAGACGCCAGCACATCAAGCTACCCGAAACTGTCAAATTTTCCCAATCAACTTTGAATCTTATGCTATAGGGATATAGTTGAAAATCCATTAAAGAAATCTGACAGATCGTAGTAGCTTGATGTGCTGGCGTCTGTACATTTTCTCTGAAATAGTTCAATTGAATTAAAAATCAGTTGGGGTGTCTGAGGTTTTGCGCATTTTTATAACGTTACACGTTGTATGGCTAGGTAGGTAACCCATCATATTGCCACATCTTGATGATTCTTGTCCATGTCGCAAGGTTGTTCCGGAGTAGGTACGTGTTATTCATCAATAAGACCTTGGATATTTTTTTTAGATAATTTATCTTTAGACAAGATATTAAAACAGGAAATACTTGTCATGCTTATTGCGAATAAAAACATATTTGCGATTGATTCGTAGTTTGTTGGACCAGCGGGGTTTACCGCATCGTCGACCGGTCCTTACACACTATCAGTAGGAATGGCTTTTATTTTGACACTTCAACAACATAAATTGCGTTATTTACGTTGTTGAGCAGAAAAAATTTTCGAGCATATGAAGCAACTAGCTGCGCCTCGCGGTTTCAACCGCATAAGTCTCGATCCCGTAGGAATATCAGGATAAAAGTCTAGTCTATTCTATCCTGCCGTGCGATTCTGTAACCGTGAAAACTTGCGTGAAGTGAGCGTGGAGTGAGCTGTCATTAGGGATTAACACTATTGATATTGCTCACTTCAAGCTCACTTCACTTACGATTTCACGGTGAGATTTTTACAGAATCGACAGGCTGGTTATAAACTATCTGTGTACCAAATTTCATCAAAATTGGTCCCGCTGTTTGAGCGAGAAGAAGTTTTACACACAAACTTTCGGCTTTATAATATTAGTGTAATAGATTAGCAATATTCTTCAAAATTATTCAGATTTTGATGAATATAATCAATATCCAATCCAAAACCAAAAAAATCAAAATCCAATTCATGTGTTCTCTAGCGTAAGTCAGCCTTGAATTTCGATGCTGCCTTTCGAGTTTTGGACCATTTGCAGCTCTACATGGCTTCAAGTTTGCTTCAGCAAGATACCGCCTCACTGTACACGTGCTCGGATTGCTCGCTCCAGCACGTAGAAGGTAATTTTTGACTTCAATAGACGTATGAAATAGATTTCTCAACATTGTTGACACCATATATCGATCCTGATCTGCAAATATTGGATCTAGTCTCTTCAAATTGTTGAGCACACTTTGAAAGTTTGATACCGACACACCAACAGTTCTCGCTGTATAACGCTCACTGCACCCGTCTTCAAGCATTGTCAGAGTTCTGCACGGAGAGAAAAATCTTAGAAAAATTACTGCGCTGTCTCATAATCTGAGTGCATTTGAGTGGTAATGGAAAAATTACCATGCTAGCACAGGAAAAATTCTTATGCTGTACAGTAAAATTTATTGGACAAATAGTGAATTTTTCCCAATCTCACTCAGAAAATTTTCTGTAGATGTCACTTGCACTCACTTTACAGTGACGTGCACAGCAATTTTTCTAAGAATTTTCTCTCCGTGTGGTACACTCTTCAGGGGTTAGTCACATGTTTTTAATTGAATTTGATCCGAATGATGAATTTCTGCCATATTTATAAACAGGAACAAGTAAAACAAATGGTTTCAAAGTCGTTAAAATTTTAAAAATCGTCGTAATTTTTTATTTATGGTTTTTAATACAATCACCAAAAAGAAATAAAAGGTTTTACTTTCCCTATATTTCTAATGAAATAAACTTTAATTTCGTTTTTATTTATTAGGATTGCTTAAATATTTTAAAAGTTATCGCATTTTTTATAACCGACCCGCTTTCTTTCCGGCCCAGTATACAACGTGTAACGTTAAATGCGCAAAACCTGAAAATAGTTTGATCAGAATAACGAGCAGAATTAATTGAACCACTTTTTAATATAGGCCACATTTTTCAAAAAATCTTCATTAAAAACGTTGCCGTCTCTATTTATTAATAGGTCAAGCAAGCTAATGTCAGCGCGGCGCAGCGGCCCGGTGACGACTCCTTCTCGATAAAGCGTCGTCGCAGATGCAAGAAACGATCAGAATGGCTAGTAAAACTAAAACAGCACATAAGACCTTTACAATTTTTTTGATGACTTATGTTCTCTCTGAAATAGGTCAATTGAATTAAAAATCAGTTGGGGTGTCTGAGGTTTTGCGCATTTAACGTTACACGTTGTATAATATTCCCACTGTTGGGACAGAGGCCTCCAGACTCAGGCTTTCGGTGAGAGGGCCCACCATGCGGGCCCAGGGCGGGTTGGTAGATGTCAAGTCTTCGAATTTCTGGTTCTAGTACATGCCGCCGGTTTCCTCACGATATTGTCCTTCACCGTTTTTAGAGCAGTGGTGATGAATGACTTTACACGAAGTAAAGTGCCTGCTTGATTTCGAACACTCGACCTACAACGCGGTCGGGCTGGTCCACAAATTCAAGGTCGCTCAGCGCGCTATGGAGCGAGCTATGCTCGGAGTTTCTTTGAAGGATAAAATCAGGAATGAAATTATCCGGAAAAGAACCGGAGTAACCGACATAGCTTGCAGAGTAAGCAAACTGAAGTGGCAGTGGACTGGCCATGTCTGTCGAAGGGCCGATGGCCGGTGGAGCAGACGAGTCCTGGAGTGGAGACCGCGTCGGCAAGCGTAGTGTGGGACGCCCCCCAGCTAGATGGACGGACGACCTAAAGAAGGTGGCTGGGGTAGACTGGATGCGGAAGGCGGAGGACAGGGTGTTGTGGCGCAGTCTGGGAGAGGCCTATGTCCAGCAGTGGACTGCGATAGGCTGAGTTGATTGACCTACAACTCGTAAGTCGCAGCCGTTACCTCCTACTGGGCCATTACAGCTTTACTGACTCAAAGACTACTCGGAAATTCAAAGAGTTAGCTATAAAAGTCGTTTTTTACGCGTTGGTAATTCAAAGAAACGCTACGTTTCGTCTCTCATAACCAAAAAGTGGCGCCTGTCCATTAGATAAGGCTGTTAAGTACACAAATACAAATATTGACACTGATATCAAGATATTACACAATATTAATGTGTAATGTGAAATTTTTCAACAAACTGTCCATAAGCCACCTCGCACACTATGCGACACGCGACTGACGTCGACAACAAGACGCGAACCTGTCGCATGCGACTGTCTTCGGGTGTGCGTGTGCACCGTGCGTCTATATGCTGCGATAATTAGCGAGAGCGTCGAGCGTGCGACTCCTAATCTGTAGTTGCGACTGCAACTCGACGCCAGGGGAGCGCAGCTTTGAACAAAATAGATAGAAACTAGTATCGGAAACTATATTTTCTATCACCAAAATTTATATTTGTCATCAAGTTGTATCACCTAATAAATAGATCTATCGCCACGAAATATTTTCGTTCTCAGATAAACAAAAATTGTTCCCAGGTATGAATTATCAAATTAATGTTAATATATGTGTAAAATAAGAGATCGATAACCAATAAAATTATATTGCATTACATGAATATAAACTTCGTTCTTATAATAACAGTTTTGTTACTTAAATAATAGCTCTGTGCTCAGAATGGTAGATCTGTCACCAAATAAATCGATTATCGATCCCCGACTGCGACTCCTTTTTATTTGATATTTTGTCACCAATACAGTAGTAACATTTTATTTCGTTCAGATATTAAATTAATAGTATTCGTTACCAATTTAATACATCAATTTATAATTTTAATGAAAAAATGATCAAATCTCTTGGGCACCCCGACACGGACAGGTTAGGTTCGAAGGGGATGACGGGGGCTCAAGTGAGCGAGCGGAGCGAGCGAACGAGCCCCCGTCATCCACTTCGTGTTAGGTTCCTTTAAACCCTGCAGACAGAAATAGGGGCCCCGCGAAGCGGGGCTCCGTCGACTACACCTTATTATTATTAAAGATAAGTAGCACAATATATAATATTTAGTCTAAAGTGTATTTTTAAGGCGTCCATATATCTTTATGACAGACAATAATAGGAAAAAATGGATTTATTTCATAATATTTTAGGAAACGTTATTTGGTGACCATTAATCCATTTTGGTAACCGTTTAGAATTTTTTTGGTTGCGAAATAGGTACTTTTTTTGATTATAATACATACAAAAACATTTATTTGGTACTAGACCTTATATCTCAGGATTTTAGGTGATTTATTGTGGAACTGATTTTGCATTGTTTGGTGACTACATTTTGGTGACAGATCTACTATTTTGAGGACAAACCCTATTATTTAAGAAACACAAAACTAATTAAATTGGTGATAGCTTAAATGATACCCACTAGTATCTGACCGTGACTTCGTTCGCGTGAAATTTCTTGTTCCCCGACCCAACCGCATCGCATCGCCTGCTATAACATCGTTTTCGTTTATTTATTAAAACTTTATGCACAATTAAAAAAATACTATACAAAGGCGGACTTAATGCCTCAGGCATTTTCTACCAGTCAACCTTAGGGTGATGCAGAGACAAAATATGGTAGGTGCAACATACGGGATAGATAGCTAGGAAATGACTATAAAATACAAGAATGAATACTAATACATAGATAGATAGATTGTACAACGTGTAACGTTAAATGCGCAAAACCTCAGACACCCCAACTGATTTTTAATTCAATTGACCTATTTCAGAGAGAAAATAAGTAATTAATAAAATTGTAAATGTTTTATGTGCTGTTTTAGTTTTACCGGCCATTCTGATCGTTTCTTGCGTCTGCGACGACGCTTTATCGAGGGAGGAGTCGTCACCGGGCCGCTGCACCGCGCTGACATTGACTTGCTTGACCTATTAATAAATAGACACGGCAACGTTTTTAATGAAGAATTTTTGAAAAATGTGACCTAGGTATATTAAAAAGTGGTTCAATTAATTCTGCTCGTTATTCTGATCAAACTATTTTCAGGTTTTGCGCATTTAACGTTACACGTTGTACACATACATATAAACAAAATGAACAGGAGAAACACGATCGGTAGAGGAGAAAACGAATCCAGCAAATCAGCGCTGGGATGTTACGGCCAACTTCTGCCGGATATGTTCACGTGCCTTCACTTTAAAATATAACCGTCTGGTTGCCGTCCTGATGTTCAGAGGGAGCGCATTCCAAAGAAAGACTGCCTGGACAAAGAAGGAAGAATGAATGAAGCCAGAACGGTGAGAAGGACATCGTAGAAGACGACTGTTGGTGGAACGAAGATTTTTGCTTATCGTTCTTTCTGACTTTTTTTTCCTTTTGTTAGTCTATAGCCTTTCTCAAAAATTGGGCCATCAAATGCAAAAAGAATTTTTCCGTTTTATTATTTGTGGCCTCCCAAAGTTACTTAGTTGAAATTTTTCCACTTCAGCTGTGATGTCAAATTATGATTTCAAAAAAATCTAATACTAAGGTATTACTTGATTATTTTTTATGATAAGTGAAAGGTACTTGAGTAAGTGAATAAAAACTTTACAGCAGTTTAAGCATGTAGACCACTAGCATTAAAAACATAATGTGGTGTGTCACAGCTGAAGTGGAAAAATGCCAACTAAACTTTTGGTGGCCATTGTAAATAGTCGCAGCTTGTCGTTACGTCTAGTCGCCGAGCTGTCGCAGTCGCAAGTCGCATGGTGTGCGCTCAATCTTAAAGTGGCAATCAGAATACACTTTTACGATTGAATACGTCATTGTAAACTGCTTAAGTGCTGACTCTAAACTATTGGTTGGAAACGCCAAAAAGTCACGAACTCTTGATAAATTGACACCCTAATGTGAGTACTGATAAAATTATAACATTTGAATGTAATAATGGCTGTATGCTGCATGTGGGTTTTTGGAGTTAACAACGAAATATTGTTGGGTCAATTTATTGTTGGGTCAAATATCATCATCATCATCTGCCTAGCCTTTTCCCAACTATGTTGGGGTCAGCTTTCAGTCTAACCGGATGCAGCTGAATACCAGTATTTTACATGGAGCGACTGCCTATCTGACCTCCACAACCCAGTTACTGGATAATACGATACCCCTTGGTAAGACTGGTTGTCAGACTTTCGGGCTCCTGACTACCCGTAACGACTGTCAAAGATCCACGAATGACAGCCGGGACCAACGGCTTAACGTGCTTTCCGAGGCACGGAGGAGTCCCGGAATTTAAAGATGGTCACCCATCCACAGACCAACCACGGCAAGCGTAGCTTAACCTGATCGATCGGCCTGTGCGCTGTTATTATTTAGCCACGGGACCCTCAAAAAAATATACACAACATAAAAAAATACATCAAACACTACAAAATATACAATGGGTGGCCTTATCGCTTTCTGCGATCTCTTCCAGGCAACCTTGGAATGGACAGTAATTTTCCTGGACATAAAATGGGCTGTCGTTGGTGCAAATATTAAGTACTTATACATTACACTAAAATAGATACACATATTTATATAGGGTGACTGGTAATTAGTGACCGATACTTAAACACATGATTGTACTCATCATTACAAACAACTTTTACTATCGGACCAAATCCGAAATCGCGAAAAAAAAATCAGCTGTTCCCTACATTTATGTTCTTACGAGTCGTCAAAATGTAGGGAACAGCAGATTCTTTTTCCATCATTCACTTTTTGTCCGATTATAAAACTTGTTTGTTGTCATGAGTAGAATCATGTGTTTAAGTATCGGCCACTAATTACCAGTCACCCTATATACATATCACTCATATACGCAGACTTTCCTTAGAGTGCGCGCAACACAACACAACTCAGGTATCTATGTTTAAGAAGTCGGGTAGCAGTTTTAAGCTTGTTGATACGTCTCGGAAACTTAATAACAGTTTAAGCACGAGCTTTTAACAATATTGCTTAAAGCTCATTTTACAAACAACTTAATACTTAGCAGTCCTCGCAATTTATTTCGTCTGGAGATATACTGCCACCAAATTAATTTACATTCTAACAGCAATTTTGTGACGCCCCGTAGAATGGGCGCTGGTGACATACCATGGCATTTCAACAAAAAAAAAATGTATTAGTAACCTTAGCAATTACCTATTATTTTCACTGTATATCTTATCGATAATCTGTGAACAGCGTCGTGGGCTGCAATATCGTCTACATGTTTTGTGTATTTCTTATTTCTATGTTTTATATTGTGGCTGTTTGTTGTTCCTCTTGAATAAAAATAAAAATAAAATAAAATAAAACTGAGTTTCAAAGTGTCGGACACAGTGTAATACCACGAGGACCAGAGAGGCGATTCCCGTAATTTTAAAAACATTCATAGTCTGATCTCAGTCTCAACGTGTCAAAAATACGTCTAATTTTCCTACATATTTGACAAGTTTTTGACGTTGATCCAAAGACACCGACTTCCGAAATTAAAGTTATTTTTCACTTTGTTGTGTTTTTATGGAAGTCGGTTGTTCTATTTACCTAAGTTTAAATTTAGTTTTTACGTTAAACTCAGTGTTCATTTATTATATTAAGTATTATGCACTTTCTAGCCTGAAGCGCCGGTTCAACCTAGTTCAGGCAAAATAGCAACTGAGCGCTATTTTAATTTTTAAGGTAATATTTGTACCTAAATGTATCCCCTTTTTATATAAAATAAAACAATTGATTGTCGCTGAGACGATATTGCGACTTGATTTAGAAAGTTTTTTAAGTACCTACGAGAATTGACCGACAAAAAGTAGTATCTAAAGAAATAAATTAATATTTCTTCTACCATTGGTAGACAAAGGATCTGTAAAGTTAAACAAATTGCTTAGTAAATGCATCTAACCGCTACCATTTTATTAAAAGTCAATAATAAATAAACAAACACTAAGAAGAAAAAACAAAACAAAATCAAAAACAATTTCACAATCATCCTTCACTAGATATCCGAACGCTGTGTGAGGGAGACGGGCGTTTCTTTTTTCTTTCTTCCAACCATTGTTTTTGACGTAAAGGCGGGAACTTTGCAACCCAATCGCAATGTGCGAGAGCGAGACAGATGGATACTTTTATTTGAATTAAAGAAAGAGTAAGATGGTGTTCTTGGGAACTGGATTTTGAATGCGCCGTGTTGGTTTATGACCGCGGGTTGTTGGCTTCTGAAAAATGACGTGTAGAACATTATTGTTTTTCTGATTATTTCTATGAGTAAAGTAATGTGGTTGCTATAATATCAATGTTCAGTTGTTTCAAGTTTAGTAAAGAGCTCAACTGTTACTAATGAGACACAATTACTTTTTCTATTGTTACCGAATTTAATACAATTATCAAGAATTATTTGCGCAAGAATTCGTTTAATATAAGTTAGTTCGTAGGTTAAGTAAGTAGGTACCTACTACAGTGTGTCTCTGCATCACCCAAAGGTTGACTGCTAGAAAATGCCTATGGCATTAAGTCCGCCTCTGTAGGTACATTTATGTGCTTGAAGTATTAAATAAATAAATAAAATACATGATATGGTCATGGGTCTTCTAACAACCGGTTAAAGGAAAACTAGCCGTAAAAACCATGCTTGAAATACGGATTAATGAACGTGATTTGTTGTGAGAAGATCGTAGGTATCTTGTTGTCTCCATTTCTACGAGCGGCACCCTAATTGCGTAACACACTTTCAATAATAATATGAATGATTTTGAAGGATGTTGCTAATCCATTGCGTCATATGTTGGAAAAATTGTCTTGCCAACAAATTAAATAATGCAATGAATGTTGTTGAACTGTCAAAATGATACCCACTGCTACTGATAGTCTGTTAGGCAATTACCCCGTGAGTCAGACGTCAAATATTTCAACTTTGATTTTGATAGCATACGGCTCGATCTGTGTTTTTTTTTTATGGGCATCAGCAAGGTCAAGATCAAACTTCATGCACAATTTTACAACGAAAATAAGGAGGAAAAATATGAACCTAAAAATTACAGCCAAAAACAAATATGGCGCTCCTTTCAAAACTCGTTTCGCGCGCAAATCGCAATCTACATAAAATTATATAATGTCGCCGAAATTAGTCTGCTCCGGCTATAATTAATAAACGGCAGTTAGCGAGGGAGCAAGGGATGCTCGGGGATGAGAAATATGGATGAAAATTTCATTTCAACTTAAATTGGCGCCATTAGGGGGATTGCCATAGACAATCGTAGCTGGTTATAGAGGTATGGAGTTAAGGAGGTTTTATGTAAACGTATTTAATGTATTCGAGTTTTGATATTTGTATGTTTTGGAGTGGGTAATTAAGATAGGGTTGGCGAATCTCTATTTAATTAACAATTTTTTTTTTCTTCAACTGGTCAACATAATGTAGCTCGTCCACTGCAGGGCAAAGGCCTCTTCTCATAAAGAGAAGGCACGGGCATTGATTGACGGCACGGTTAGCGCAGTGGTTAAGCGATTGACTGCTGCGATGCGTGTCGCGGGTTCGATTCCCACACGGAACAAATATTTGTATGACCTACAAGTAGTTGTTCCGGGTCTGGCTGTTTGTGTATGTGAGTTTAAATGTTTGTAAACGCTCCCACAATACAGGACAAATTCCTAGTGTGGGACTATGTTAAAAAAAAAAAAATATAGATCATTACGCTTGCTCAAGACGTGTTGGCGACTTCAGATTTACATTAGCTACAATTCACGATGTTTTTCCTTCACCGATGTCATTGATGCCCAAGATAAACATGTAAACTTGTAACTTCCGTGCGATTCTGTAACCATCTCACCGTGACTACTTGGTTGAAGTGAGCGTGGAGTGAGTCGTAAATAGTGTTGATCCCTAGCATCAGCATGACTCACAGCTCACTCTAAGCTCACTTCACCTTAGTTATCACGGTGAGATTTTTCCAGAATCGACCGGCTTGTACTTGAAAAGTAGCATTGGTAGGTACTTGCCCGGATTTGAACCCACAACCTCGTGGATGAGAAGCGAGGCCTTAGCCACTGGGCCATCGTGAATAGAATACATACCTAGCGATAGGTAATCATTTTCATATTTCTTAATTCTTGATGTAGCTGTTAGATGTCCAAAATCCAAAAGTTGGGAAAAGGCTAGGCAGATGATGAGATACCTGCATACATAGCTGTATACAAGGTGTAACTTAAATAACGCACAACCTCTTAAGGGGTCATTGTACTCATCATTATGAACAACTTTTACTATGGGACCAAACCTGATATCGCGAAAAAAAAATCAGCTGTTCCCTACATTTATGTTCGCATAACTCGTCAAAATGTAGGGAACAGCTGATTTATTTTTCGCGTTTCATGTTTGGTCCCATAGTAAAAGTTGTTCATAATGATGAGTACAATGAACCCATATGAGGTTGTGCGTTATTTAAGTTACATCTTCTAGAAGCAACATTATCATCATCTGCCTAGCCTTTTCCCAACTATGTGGGGGTCGGCTTCCAGTCTAACCGGATGCAGCTGAATACCAGTATTCTACATGGAGCGTCTGCTTATCTGACCTCCACAACCCAGTTACTGGGTAATATGGTACCCCTTGTTAAGACTGGTTGTCAGACTTTCGGGCTTCTGACTACCCGTAACGACTGTCAAAGATCTACGAATGACAGTCGGGACCAACGGCTTATCGTGCTTTCCGAGGCACGGAGGGGTCTCGGTACGTAAAGATGGTCACCCATCCACAGACCAACCGCGGCAAGCGTAGCTTAACCTGATCGATCGACCTGTGCGGCTGTTATTATTTAGCCACGGGCCCCTCTAGAAGCAACAAGATATTGATAATATCCCCAGGACTTTTTTTAATATCCTGGTTTAAAAGAGTGTCCTTGGAATTTCTTGTCCGTTCTTCTCCATAGAGATCTACGTCTTGGAATAGGCAACTAGCTTCTACTTTCTGACTAACTGACTGATATTTGACAGCTCAAAAGTGCCTTTAAATGGTGCAATTGATTTGAATGCTTTGAGTTTGAGTTGTCTTTAATAAAATGATAGTTTTCCGCAGGATACAGCCTTATTGACAGAAGTGCATCAGAATACCCAATTCTCATCGTCTAAACGACATCAATTTGTAACTAGCAAACAAGTTAGCCTATTTAAACATGTTAACTTGTTCAGCATGTCGCAACATGTCTGATATCTGTTATCTTCAAAGATAAAGATAAACACATCTCTTGTCAGATGCAATGAATCACAATGTGATTTCCGAATCGTTTTTAGGTTTTCTTAAGATAGGTGGTGTTGCCAGGTATTGTGATGGAAAGGTCGTTTTTCTTTTTTAATTTTTTGTTGTCTGTAAAAAATATTGTAGAAGGTTGGATTATAACTGGAAATCGACTGCTTTGTCCACAGAATCATTGATAAATGTCCAAACTGGGACACAGGCCTTTCTGTGAGAGGGAACGGGCCGTAATCCACCATCAGGCGGGCCCAGTGCGGGTAGTTGTCACATGTCTTCGATTTTTTGGTCCTAGGACTTGCCGGTTTCCTCACGATGTTTTACTTCGTCAATTTGAAATCAATGGTGATGAAATAATTTACACAAAGTAGGTAAATCAACTATCAGAGTTCGAACCTACAACTTGTAAGTCGCACCGTTACCACTGGGAAACTCTTGCTATATCGATATTTTCAGCCACTTAACAAGGAAAATACCTTAACATTACTAAACTTTTAACTCTTCAGTATCTCAAAAATATTTTATTCGCGTATTTTTAGCATCATCCGAAAATAATTCCAAGAGCTGGCAACCCCACCACATGTCAGTTAAGGCGGGCAAATTGACAGGTGTCACAGATAACGTCAACATAAGTATGAATTATTTGCTTTTTAGTGTCGCTCTGTATCTCCACGATTTGTTGACGAAATGCTCTATCGATAAACATTTTATATTTTAAGATATTATCTTCGTGTGAATCTATGGGTTATTTGAGTTAGGTAATGATTTTCGAGACATTTAGCAAAATTTCTTTTATCCTAGACTAGCGACCCGCCCCGGCTTCGCACGGATGCAATAAAACTCCTACACTCCCACATTTTGCGTTTTGGCTGTTTTGCGTGACTGTGACGCATGTTTTCCCCCAGCTTGTTATTTTTTTTTGTGTTTGTGATCTTTTTCTGCGAGGGGCCCGTGGCTAAATAATAACAGTCGCACAGGTCGATCGATCAGGTTAAGCTACGCTTGCCGCGGTTGGTCTGTGGATGGGTGACATCTTTACATACCTATGGCTTCCGACTACCCGTAACGACTGTCAAAGATCCACGAATGACAGCCGGGACCAACGGCTTAACACTTTGACGGGCGGTACTAATGTAGGTACTAATTCCATCTACTGAGACAGTAGGTACCTACTAATTTCAATACATTGCCTATGGGCGTAGCGTCAGTACACATCATCAGAAAACAAATATATGTATAACGATTTTTTATTCATAGTATTGTGCCAGTACGGAAGTCATAATTGTACCTGTGGTGACAGTACGAATTGCTGCGCCTTATGAAAGTATGCAAAATCGATCGTTGTCGAACGTACTGATTTTATTTAGGTAAGTAAAAACTTAAGACGTCGCGCGACGTACTGTCGTATCATTTTTGAGACATTAACGCCCATAGGCGGTACCGCCCGTCAATGTGTTAACGTGCTTTCCGAGGCACAGGACAACATAGCCAAAAAATAAAATAAATAACACTAAACTGCACAACTATTATCTCACTTTACGTTCATTTAAATATCCCACGACCCGATTCCCATAATCATATTTTAATAAATCTAAATCGTAAAACATCGGTCGCGTCATGTTTGCCGTGCGGCGCTTATCTCTGCAAATCAAACATACTGAGCACACATATTATGTGGTTGTATCGCGGTGGGAAAGTAATTAGCCTCTCTGTGGTCTATGGTACACAAATTCCGGCAATATTTAGTGTTTGTGGCGTGTTTGGAGTCTGTTATAGCAGTTTTTTTGACGAGAAAATTGGTGCTTTTTATGGCTACTGTGAACTGTTAGCCTGTCTCATCCCACAGCTGGGCAAAGGACTCTCCCCATGACTTCCAGCTCTTTCGATCCAGGGCTAAACTGGACCACTGGTCGTTTGTTTTCTCCAACTCGTTCCGCCATCTTCTACGGGGTCTGCCGCGACGCCTTCTGTCTGTGTCAGGGCTCCACGTAGTGGTTATTTTGGCCCACAGGTCATTGGGCATACGGCAGACGTTTTCAAAGCAATCCCACTTAAAAAAATATAACATTGGTGCCGGTCTTTTGAAATTCTGGTATGAATGTAATCTGTTCTAGGTATCATTATTTCTATATAAAAGTAAGTTAACTTTATAATGTCTTGTTAGACTTAACACAGAGTGGCAGCCTATTTACCTAACTAATAATAATAATATCCCACAACTTTCACACAACGCCATTTTTTTTTTCTTTTTTTTAAACGTCGCCCCACACTAGGAATTTCTCCTGTATTGTGGGAGCGTTTACAAACATTTAAACTCACATACACGAACAGCCAGACCCGGAACAACTACTTGTAGGTCATACAAATATTTGTTAGGTGCGGGAATCGAACCCGCGACACGCATCGTAGCAGTCAATCGTTTTGCCACTGCGCCAACCGTGCCGTCATCTAGTCCCAAACTAAGCAGAGCTTAAATATCCCAGAGGGGGGTGAATGCGTTACATACTAACAGTAGCATCATCATCTGCCTAGCCTTTTCCCAACTATGTTAGGGTCGGCTTCCAGTCTAACCGGATGCAGCTGAGTACCAGTATTTTATATGGAGCGACTGCCTATCTGACCTCCAAAACCCAGTTACTGGGTAATACGATACCCCTTGTTAAGACTGGTTGTCAGACTTTCGGGCTACTGACGACCCGTAACGACTGTGAAAGATACTCGAATGACAACCAGGACCAACGGCTTGATGTGCTTTCCGAGGCACGGAAGGTCTTGGTATGTGAAGATGGTCACCCATCCACGGATCAACCGCGGCAAGCGTAGCTTAACCTGATCGATCGACCCGTAGTAATAATAATAATAATAATAAGCTGTTTATTTCAATTAAATACAGTGTTATACAGTTCTTAACTTAATCTTAAACAAAGATAGAAAAGATTTTACAGTTAAGGAGTTGCTATTCGATTACAATTCATTAAATGTCGCTTGAATATGTTATAGGTAGAAATAATAGCAATAGTAGCAATTAGCTTTAAATTTTGAAAGTTCAACAACATTAATTCACATTGTTGATCTGACAAATATTACGAGAATTTTAAGCAACGCATTAGCAATGGGTAAACCGGTACCCTAATTGCGTAACACAATAATCAATCACATTCTGAATAATTTTGAAGGATATTGCGAATCCAGTGCTTCATATGTTCGAAAAATATGTCTGCTCTACAGTGTAAACGACGCAATGAATGTTGTTGAACTGTCAAAATAAAAGCCGTTACAACTGTTAGCGTGTCAAACAATTACCCAGCCGGACGCGTGTATTAACATAGTTTTTTTTTTTAAATATTGTATTACCAACAAAATATGTTTTTTTTTATTGTCCGAAATAAAAAATTTGATTTGATTTTTTTTTTTGATTTGACTACAATAACCGAATCGTTTTACGTTAAGCCGTTGGTCCCGGCTGTCATTCGTAGGTCTTTGACAGTCGTTACGGGTAGTCAGAAGCCCGAAAATCTGACAACCAGTCTTACCTAGGGGTATCGTATTACCCAGTAACTGGGTTGTGGAGGTCAGATAGGCAGTCGCTCCATGTAAAATACTGGTATTCAGCTGCATCCGGTAAGACTGGAAGCCGACCCCAACATAGTTGGGAAAAAGCTAGGCAGATGATGATGAACCGAAACGTTTTATTTCCGAGCATAGCTCAATGTTATTGATCTACTTAGGCCCCATTAAGCTCCCCTGCCTAAAGCTATTGACACAAAAACACATGTTGTGTCCGAACAGTAGCCGTTGTTTGCCATCACTCCCGACACTTGCCGTCACTTACTGTCAATTAGCTCCACACTGATAACTGCTGATACGGATAAAACACTGAAAGGTAGGTGTTAGGGATCCTTACTGTAATACAGTGAAACCCGGTTAAGTGGGCCCTGGATATGTGAGAAACCTCAGCCGGTCGATTCTACAACATGTAACGTTAAATGCGCAAAACCTGAAAATAGTTTGATCAGAATAACGAGCAGAATTAATTGAACCACTTTTTAATATAGGTTACATTTTTCAAAAAGTCTTCATTAAAAACGTTGCCGTGTCTATTTATTAATAGGTCAAGCAAGCCAATGTCAGAGCGGCGCAGCGGCGCGGTGACGACTCCTCCATCGATAAAGCGTCGTCGCAGACGCAAGAAACGATCGGAATGGCCAGTGAAACTAAAACAGCACATAAAACCTTTACAATTTTTTTAATGACTTATTTTCTCTCTGAAATAGGTCAATTGAATTAAAAATCAGTTGGGGTGTCTGAGCTTATGCGTATTTAACGTTACACGTTGTATAAAAATCTCACCGTGAAATCATAAGTGAAGTCGGCTTGAAGTGAACAGTGTCAATAGTGCTAATCCCTAATGACAGCTCACTTCCTGCACCTTAAAAATCCTTGCCGAGGATGTTCCTCGCTGTGAATGTGTGCGTAAAGAGGAGCGTATAACACACACACACACACACACACACTTCCGAGTTTGCCTCCGACTTGGACGGTACCGAGAGCTACACACACACATTCACAGCGTGTTTGTACCTACACTTGTTAAGCACAAGTAAAGCGCGCGTCGCTTCATGTGATAAAAATGCTATAGGTAGTAAACATTTAATAGGTACGGAACCATTCGCTTTACAATCAGGTTCGTAACACCCACGTTCTTATTTAAACAGCGTTGATCCACGGTGGACGAGTATCGGTAGGTATATATCGAAAATGCAAAGCTTTTTATGTAACTATGAAAGTAATCAAGATAAAATAATAATAATACTCTGATATGCATGCAATGGACTTTCATTCTGAGTATTTTCTGAGGCAATAAGTAATGTAGCAGTACAGGGTCAAATGGAGGCGGCGCCGTCCGCCATTGCTGGCCGTGTCAGTTGCCAGCTAGGACCAAACTTCTCGCTAAAACACCACTGACCCGCGCAATTCGGGTTATTAAAGATATTCACGTCAAGATTGATATATGTATTAACATGTCATTTTAGTGAATTCGCAAGAATATTGCCGTGCGCTTCTGTAACCATCTCACCGTGAAAACTTGGGTGAAGTGAGTGAGTCGTCAATAGTGTCAATCCCCAGCATCAGCATGACTCACAGCTCACTCTAAGCTCACTTCACCTTAGTTATCACGGTGAGATTTTTACAGAATCGACCGGCTGTTATTTATTTTATGTTAGAGTGTAGATTAGAGTAAGTTAAATGTTTTTGTTTTTTATAATTTAAATATTATGTTTTGTAGATTTTATAAGTACTCCTATTTTTTTTTTTTTTTTTTAATATTTTTATACTGTTAATAAGTTAATTTTAAGACCGCGCTATCGCATTAGGGATACACCTGCCGTGCGACACTGTAACCATCTCACCGTGAAAGCTTGGGTGAAGTGAGCGTGGAGTGAGCTGTCATTCGCTAGGGATTAACACTATTAAGTGCTCACTGCACTTATGATTTCAAGTGTGAGATTTTTACAGAATCGACTGGCTGTAATGTTAGTTGTAAGGGAGATTTTTAATAAATAATAAGAATAATAATAAATTAATTAGCTAGCGAAACTCTGCAGACGTTATGGGTATCGGTATAGATACCGATACCCATACACCATTTTAATTTATTTTCATTTCGGAATTGTTTTTATCTTTTTTAGTACGGACGCTTTTAACGTGCACGTTTTGCTACATCGTTCTCACATGTATAATTTCAACATGAATGATGAAACCAATATTTTGTAATCATTTTATTATTTACACGAGTGTCCGTGGAGTTTCTTGCCCGTTCTTCTCCATAGGTACCTACTACGCTTTGGAATGGGCAACTAGCTTCATCTTTCTGACTGACCGACCCCTTGACAATTCAAAAGTGCCTGTAATTGGTTTGTTTGAAGTAAATGCTTTGAGTTTGAGTTTATGGCCAAGGTCGTGATTGCTAATGTCTGCAACAGTCTATTCTTCCTCCACTCGTATTTGCAACCTGTCATGTATATAGATACATCTCTATCTGTATGTATACAGTGTCGCTATGGAGCGTCGCATATAACGGTAGGTGAGTGCGATTAAAACAATTAACAGTGAATGAAACGTACAGCGTTTGGTTGTTGGCGCAATGCAAGAGCGGAGAGCGGTACAAGACTAACTATTTTCACTGAACTGGCACCCTAATTGCGTTATATTTAATTAATTTAAGTTATTTCAAATACAGTCGATTCTCGTTAATTCAAACCTGCGATAATTCGAACCTCTATAATTCAAAGTTATCACGAGTTCCCTACAAAATATCTTTATATTTCGAACTATTTGATATTTAACACTCGATAATTCGTAATATTTTAAAGAGTCCCTCGAGTTTCGAATTAACGAGAGTCAACTGTAATCAGATAACAGAGATCCGAGGTGTTAGTAAAGTATCTTATACCTAGTGTTAGTTTATACATACATTAAGGTAACAATTTGGGTATGAGTCACTTTGTAAAGAAGACGAAACCAGTTTCTCAACCGGTCATCTTCTCCACAAAATGCCTCATAAAATGGGAAAACACATTCTCAGTCAGTTTTTAGAAAGCTGTTGCCACCGGCCCGGGTTCTATCTGCCACAGACGCTATTTTCTTCCGCACAATTGCGTGGAGGCCGTCAGTACGGTTCTGCGTAAACATCTCTGACGCACTACAGAACCGGGGTAGTCTCAAGAGCATTCTAAAAACATTGTTCTACTGGACTATCAGTCACAGTTTGAATCATTTTGAGGCTGTAGGAGTGCAGGAAGGCTACGCTGACGTTCATACTTGGGATCGCCAGTATAGAGGTATGAGGAACAGTGTGTAATCTCATCCCTCTATAGAAATGGGAGGATCCTCCGCAGTGGCGGACTAAGCCCGTCAGAGGACCGGGGCGGCAAAGCTGAATGAGGCCCCACAGATTAAAAAAAAATGTTGTTTTAAAAGCCTTTTATTCAGTTCACATTTGTATGTATAAATAAGTGTTTATATTTATTTAGTTAAAATCTGGCAAGTGAAATTTAAATTCGAATTAAATTATTTAGGCTAAATAAACATACATACCTACAATTTGGAATGGATATGGGTGAGGAAAATAAAATACGAATCGATCGACAAAAAAAAAATAGATAAAATAAATCAAAGATAGTTTTTTTTATTTTTTGTGGCGTGTTATATGTGTTTTCGTGCCTTCAATTTACTGAACTCCTCAATAACTTCTGTGAAATCGATTTCTTTGGAAATTTTTCTTTTTATTGAAAGCAAGGCTAGGTTAACAGGTCGCTCTTGACCCATTTTACATCGAAGATATTTTTAATTAGTTTAAGTTTTGAAAAACTGCTCTCGCATAATGCAACCGAGATGCAAATGGTCAAGAAGTATATCTTGATGAAATTATTGGGCTGGCAAATAAATACTGAAACACTTTTATGTTTTGAAAGTTTTGAAATATTGAACTACAAGAAAATACTAGTAAATTGTAGAACGTTCTGGAACGTATCGGCTGAGGGGTATATAAATGCGCACGGTTCCGCACTAAAGCAATAGTGATCAAAATGGAGGAAAAACAAATTCGTCTGATAATGTTATACGAGTTTAAAAAAAAACAACAGCGCACGCCAGGCAGCTGAAAACATCAACGCTGCATTCGGCCAGGGCACCACTAGCCACACGTGACTGTAAGCCGTTGGTACAAACGCTTTGCTGACGGAGATATCAGCCTTGAAGATCGAGCTCGCAGTGGCCGACCGTGTGAGCTCGACGATGACGCCCTGCGTAACGAACTGCAATTGTATCCAGATGCAACCACACGAGAATTGGCTGAGCGACTAAATTGTACCCACACAACTATTGAAAATCATCTTCATGCGCTTGGCTATAGAAAAGTTATGGCGCGATGGATCCCCCATGTTCTGACCGAGGATATCCGAACGGCCCGGGTATCAATATGTCAATCTCTCCTCCTGCGTTCCCATCGCAAAAATTTTTTAGCACGTTTGGTGACCGGAGATGAGAGTTAGGTACATTCTTTACGAGAACGATACGCGGCACGCTTTTTGGATTCCTCCTGCTCTTCTGGGAGCTGCTCCACGACAAGCAAACTGTCACCGCCGAGCTCTACGCCGAACAACTGCGTCGCCTTGCCACTGCTATCCAAGAGAAGCGGCCAACACGCATCGAGGTTCACTTACTACACGACAACGCCCGGCCGCATGTTGCTTCTGTTTCTCGTTGTCAACTGGAACAACTAGGCTGGGACGTGCTACCACACCCAGCATATTCTCTAGACCAGGGATGCACAGACCACGGCCCGCGAAAAAAGATTGTAAGCACTATTCAGTGCCACGCTTCAAATTAATAAATTCTTTTTCAATTTTAATACATTATTATCAACTAGCGACCCGCCCCGGCTTCGCACGGATGCAATAGAGAAACACTGATAATTTTAGACCCATTATTTCTGCTCGTAGGGTTCAGCCAGCGTTAGCAATGTAAGCGCAAAAAAATGTGTTTATTTACGACATCATATTAGAAACCTCTAAAATGATCAGTGTTTTTCTACTATATTATGCATGTATTATACATATAAACCTTCCTCTTGAATCACTGTATCTATTAAAAAAAACCGCATCAAAATCCGTTGCGTAGTTTTAAAGATCTAAGCATATATAGGGACAGACAGACAGGGAAGCGACTTTGTTTTATACTATGTAGTGATTCTTTATTGTCTTTAATTACCCATACTTCTGGCGGCCCGCCATCAGTTCATAATTTGCCCGAGTGGTCCCTAGTCTTAATAAGTTTGTGCATCCCTGCTCTAGACCTAGCTCCGTCGGACTACCATCTCTTCCAAGCTCTAAAGTATTTTGTACGCAAAAAAACTCCGCGATTTTAATGATATTAAACATAACCTCGATCTATTATATATTGCAACTCTCAGACTCAAAAGTTTTGGTCCGATGGCATTCAGTCTCTGCCCTTAAGGTGGTCACAAGTCATTGATACACAAAGTGACTACATTGTAGATTAAACGTGATTATTTATTAAATAAAAAATGAAAATTAAAATTGTTTCAAGTGTTTCATTACTTTCTTGCCAACTTGATATGTAGGTACTAAGCACATTTTAAAAGTATTTTTAAAGGAACGCGGAGGCATTTGGGGGCCCCCCATGACCGGAGGCCCGGGGCGGGCCGCCCCTTCCGCCCCCCGGTTAGTCCGCCACTGATCCTCCGACAAGACGGGTGCGAACTGCACGACGATTGATATCGGAACGTTGTGCTTCTGTATATGCTAGTTGCGCGGTAAACTTGGCTTGTCTGATTTTGTGTAAAGTCAGTATGACGCGTAGTTCGCATGTGGCGATGTAGATGTCGCAGCCAACTGGTTTAATTAGCCATTTAGTTAACTGCCTAGCCTTTTAAATAAACGGCGGCCGTTCAACTAACGGCCTGAATGATATTTAATTATAGTTTATGTTGGAAGTGTAACCAATCACGCGCAATTGGAAAGAAAGAGTGTGAACAACACAACACAGCTACTAAAAAAAGAAAGAGAGAAAAAAAACAGTTAAAGATAAATGATAATGATAAATGATAACGATAGTGATAAATGATAATGGTAAATGATAATGATAAATGATAATAATAATGATAATGGTAAATGATAATGATAATAATAAATGATAAACGATAATGATAAATGATAATTATAAATGATAAGAATAATGATAATGGTAATAGTAAATGATAATGATAAATGGTAATGATAAATTATAACGATAAATGATAACGATTAATGATAATGATAAATAATAATGTAAATGATAATGGTAAATGATAATGATAAACGATTATGATAATGATAAATGATAATGATGATAATTATAAATGATAATGATAAATGATGATGATAATGTAAATGATAATGGTAAATGATAAACGATAATGATAAACGATAATGATAAATGATAATGATAAATTATAATGATAAATTATAATGATAACTTTAATTATAAATGATACTGATAATGATAAATGATAATGATAAATTGAACATTATAATGCTACATGATAATGATAATGATAATGATAAATGATAATGATAAATGATAATGCTAAATGATAATGATAAATGATAATTATAAATGATTTATTTTCTGTAAGTAGGTTTGTATAAACACTTTTACATGTCAATCACATTTTTTTTTTAACTAGATGAGGTCTGCGTTTCCTATCTGACTACTCTGAGAAGAAAGGCCGAAACAAACTCAGAGGTCACAGTCCAGACGTAATCTTGGTCAGATCATGTGAAGACCATGTATCAAAAATGCTCTCAATATTAATAAGGTTTTTTGATTTCCCTTCTTTTAATATTCCCCGCTCCCGCTCTCGCTGCCGCTTATGCCACACGTGGCTGCGGCCGGGGAGTAGGGGGGGGGGGGGAGCGGCCGGGCGCGGCTGTTCCACCGTCGAGAGGTAATTTGTTAGGTAATAGCTCCCCCGGCATATCTTTAATCTCATCGCTAATTGGATGGGAGCCAGGCACGGACTCTGGCGAATTGGGGATTATTAAAGTTAGAGTGATATTGTTTTGTGTTACTGATGGTATGTTGACTTTTGATAGGTCTTAGTATAATTTAAAGTTATAGTTGAAAGGTGATTCTGTTCTATATACCTATAGTAGTTTCTCAAAAAAATATAGGGGACTTATATTTTTTTAATTATAATTTCTTTATTTATTTACATTTTTCGCACACAAAAAGGTACAAAGGTGGACTTAATGCCTTAGGCATTCTCTACCAGTCAACCAAGGGTGGTGAAGAGATTAGATGGCAGGTGCTTTGGTTGAGTCGAAAAATGATTTTAAAAAAAACTATTAAAATTAAGTAATTGCATTCTCTCTTGAAGGCGTCGTGGCAGATCCCATAGAAAACACAAACCACCAGTGGTCTATTTTAGCCCTGGATTGAAAGAGTTGAAAGTCATGGGGAGAGACCTTTGCCCAGCTGTGGGATGCTGCAGGATGAAAGTAATCAGTATAATTGCACTTTTTTTTTAGTTTTTGAAATCTGAAATAGTAACAAAATCAGAGAACTTTCGTATGAATAAAGTTGTGCAGATCTTTATAGATACTTCTCTAGAAATAGCTACAAAGATTTAAAAAAAAATCCCAAAATAAAATATCTTTAAATATTTATTATTGTTTAGAAAATAACTACCAACGTATGTTGTCCATTCAAATCAATACTGTCATTCCTTCACAGTAAAATACCTACATATATTGGCTATAAAATGACAAAATGACGTAGAGTTCCCTGACTGTACTGTAATAAATAATATTAGTTTTTTTTTTTTTTTTGTAAAAAGAAAAGAAAGAAATTGAATTGATTTGACCCAAGCTTAGCACATAATATTCACACAAAAGCCGAAAAAAAAACTTAAAAATGCCATTGTGTGCCAATCCACTTAGTAAATGGCATACAGTATGAGTTCGTCCCCTCGAGTCGCTCATAGAGGGGAGCTAATTGCCATATTTAGAAGACGCAGTAGGTATTCTTACTAATAAATTGGCCAATACGTAGGTAGGTACTAACAAACAGTCGAAAAAGTAGCCCTTACAATCAAAAATCCAGTCCTGCCGGTCGATTCTGGAAAAATCTCACCGTGATAACTAAAGTGAAGTGAGTTTAGAGTGAGCTTTGAGTCATACTGATGCTAGGGATTGACACTATTAACGACTCACTCCACGCTCACTTCACCCAACTTTTCACGGTTAGATGTTACAGAATCGCACTGCAGTACGTATGTATGTACGAGTATATGCTCATAGTATTTGATTCGTTTTATTAGGCGAATAATTGTTTACGATTTTTTTTTCTCCTTTACTCTTTCACACGCTGTCTACATCTCTCTATGTAATGTCCTATCGCAGGTATGCTGGAAGAGATTTCTTAATAAATAAGCATAACCTTTGTACCTATTTTTCTGTTCTGTTTTTTCTTGTCTGTTTATATAAACAGACAAGAAATTATATTAACAAACAGATTTATGTACACACATATACAACGTGTAACGTTAAATGCGCAAAACCTGAAAAAAGTTTGATCAGAATAACGAGGAAAATTAATTGAACCACTTTTTAAAATAGGTCACATTTTTAAAAAAAATCTTCACTAAAAACGTTGTCATGTCTATTTATTAATAGGTCAAGCAAGCCAATGTCAGCGCGGCGCAGCGGCCCGGTGACGACTCCTCCCTCGATAAAGCTTCGTCACAGACGCAAGAAACGATCAGAATGGCCAGTAAAACTAAAACGGCACATAAAACCTTTACAATTTTTTAAATGACTTATTTTCTCTCTGAAATAGGTCAATTGAATTAAAAATCAGTTGGGGTGTCTGAGGTTTTGTGCATTTAACGTTACACGTAAAATGGTAAAATAAAATAAATAAATCCTTTCTTAGTCGATTCCCAGAATCAATAAATCTGCCTAGCCTTTTCCCAACTATGTTGGGGTCGGTTTCCAGTCTAACCGGATGCAGCTGAATACCAGTATTTTACATGGAGCGACTGCCTATCTGACCTTACCCTGACCTCTTTGGCGTTATAATCTTCGTTTTCTGTTTTTTATAGTTTTAAGGTTTATTTTTTGCTGTAATACCAATAAACGCATTTTTCTTTTTTTGACCTCCACACCCCAGTTACTGGGTAACACGATAGTCGATGAATGTAATACTGATAATAAAAAAAAACGGACGATGTGAAATTTATGCGTAGTCATAGACCAAAATATATATGCCTCGACTCGAGAAGACTCTTTTTTATAATATGTTGAAAAAAAAAAAAAAAACTTTACTTATTAGTTAGGTACTAATATATTGCCAAACTTTTTAACAAACCATAATCCCAAAATAACAACTCTAAAGTCCTAAATAACGCAAACAAATCAGTATTACACCGCCCACCCATCCGAATCCAAGCCTTGCTGCAAACCGCACAGATCTAGCGATTGTAGTGTCCATAAGTCTATGTAATGTGACATTATTGCCTAAATCCCCACTCGGGGGTGAGGGAGGGGGGTGCGGGGGCCGCCGACGAGTTTCAGCAATGAGAGAGCATTTTCAGTAATTGCGACAATTAGCAGACTGGAGGACTAGGTAGGTAGGTATGGCGGCGAACGGGAGGCGGGAACTACTTTTCTGTTATTTTTTTTCTTTTCTGAGTATTTTTTTTCTTTTCTGAGTATTATGTTTTTTCTTTTCTGAGTATTATTTTTTTCTTTTCTGAGTATTATGTTTTTTCTTTTCTGAGTATTTTTTTTCTTTTCTGAGTGTTATTTTTTGTTCGCTCTTAGCGATAGACCGCTCATTGTGTCACCCTTTGTAAAATTTCTATATTTATGTCTGTAATTTATATGGTGTACATAATAAAGTGTATTCTATTCTATTCTATTGTTAATATTAAATTGGAATGTAATTTCGTTATTGCGTTTCGTTTGCTTTGTGGATTTTATTGTCCAAGTCAAAGTGAAATCACTTATTTCATAAGTTATTTTAAGTTGATGCAATAAACTTTTTTTTATTTTTTTGTTTCAAATTGGCACTTTTGAACGTCAAAATGTATGTACAAAAAAAAAATATTCTTATAAAATATAGTATCGTGTGTAGAAGAATGGACGGAAACTCCAACGTTACTCTTTTAAAAATGTTTTACTATATTTTGCGTACATTAATTATAATTATGTAAAGACGATGTACCTTGAATAAAATTACTATGTCACAATAGGTAAAAATAATTAAATTTATTTTTATTACAATTTATAATTATGAAAGAAATTGTATAAAAGTCTATTAAAACTTGTTTCAAATTAATATTATTTCAAGCTAAAAAAATGTCAACTTTATTTAATGTTAATTAAATTGATTTCAGGGTGACTAGCACTATTGAAAAAGTTATAAAAAATGTTTGAAGTTGTAGCGTAAACTGAACTTTATAACGTAGGATTTAAATTTATTTATCCATAAACTCATATTTGTTTAAATTTTTGGCAAATCAATCGTAATAAGTACTGAATGAAAGAACTAACGATGAAGCTAGTTGCCCATTCCAAAGCGTAATAGGTTCTACATCATCCAGACTCCCGGTACATCGAGTGTCGTGGGCCGACAGAACGAACAAATTAAAGATGAGACGTAACGTAATAGACGATGTACCCACTGCTACTGTGGATGAGGAGGGTAGGAGGTACTGTGGAGTGCCGGTTCGATTACTAGCTGATGTAAAGGTTTGTTTTTTTTTTTAATGATAATACTAGTAGTCCGGTGTTACTTTAGCAAAGGAACTGATAGCTGTAGCCCACAGTCTGGGCACAAGTAAAAAAAAAAAATATATTTTTTACCTTTGCCCATTTTTTGAAAACTTTATGCACAAGTAAAAAAAAGTACTGTACAAAGGCGGTCTTAATGCCTGAGGCATTTTCTACCAGTCAACCTTAGGGTGATGCAGAGACAAAATGTGGTGCAACATACGGAATAGATAGCTAGGAAATTACTATAAAATACAAGAATTAATAACAATACATAGAATATGTACATACATATAAACAAAATGAACTGTCAGGAGAAAAATGATCGGTAGAGGAGAAAACGAATCCAGCATATCAGCGCTCGTATGTTACGGCCAAAATATTGTACAAAGACGGACTTAATGCCTGAAGCAGTTCCTATCAGTCAACATTACGGTGATGCAGAGACAAAACATGACAGGCGCAATATAAGAGATAGATAACTTGAAAAACAATAAAATAGTAATACATACAACGAAAATAAACTTTGTCAGGAGAAAAAACGTTAGGTAGAGGAGAAAACGAATCCAGCAAATCAGCGCTGGGATGATTCTGCCAACTGACGAATATGTTCACGTGCCTTCACTTTTAAAGATAACCAACTGGTTGCCGTCCTGATGGAACTTCTCAGTATCTGCATTAGCCCGGAGTCTGGATTTGTGGCCGGTTCATGTTAATATACGTACCTATGTCAGCTGATAATGTCGTAATGGAGAATTGGCTTAGCCTCGCCTCTCATGCAAGAGGTTGTGGGTTCAAATCCGGGCAAGTACTAATGTGACTTTTTCGCCTTCTCTGTATGAGAAGATGCGTTGGTCCTGTAGTGGGACAATAATTACTGGTCTGACTGGTATTATAATCTTGAAAGTGGTTGCCTGTAATAAGTACAGCTACGAGAGATATTCTAAGAAATCGTTTTTTCTATTGATTAAAAAAAAAAAAACCCAGAATCATTTCAATTAAATTCGCATATTTAGGGTATTTTGGTATTTTCCTTCTGAATCTGTTTTGGCCTTTCTTCTCGGAATAGTCAGATAGGAAACGCCGAGATCGTCTAGCTTTTTTTTCTTCAATTTGACGTGTTAAAGTGATTCCGATATCCTATTTACAATAAACGAATTCATTTTATTTCATTTCCATAAGTAAATACGGCCTAAAATGAAGTTGTAAGTACCTATATACATAGACAGTTATGTATGTTACGTGACATAGGGTATCTACAGCCAGTCACCTATAATTCTCATACAAAAATGTCGATAAAAAAATACATAGACAATAGAAGTGAAGCTACTCCCGTGCGAGCGAGACAGAGCACGGTGCGTGTATAGGAGTGAGCGAGACGGGTGCAGTGGTAGCGTTAATCAAGTGACTGTTGTTGTGAGCCAAAGGGGACGGACTTGGGAGTCACAGTTAGCCGACTGACGGAGAGGAGGGTTGTGTGGTTGCTTAGGAAAATTAATGGCGGATTCCTATAGTTATATTAGTTTTTTTTCAAAAAACATTTGATGTAATTTTTCAAATATTTTTAAGATAGGTATCTGTTTCTCTTTTTTAGGTTATCTTTAATATTGTAGAAGATATTTAATTCAATTGATTTTTTTCTTTGTAAGCATTTAATTTTGTTTTTCGTTAATTTTTTTTTAAATTGTTTTCTTTTATTTTCTACAATATTTGTACGCGTTCACGGCAAATACGCTTCACGCCCATATGATTAACCTAAGACCTTTATGTAAATACCTGTTTCACAAATCAAATTCTGATTCTGATTCTACATATTTACGGACCGTTATTGTTTAAAATGAAGGCTCTTCACCAATAACGAAGCAAAGACCACACCGCTTTGCATAGTTGACCCTCCCATATGAAAGTAGCTATCACGGGTAAAATTAGCTTACGAACCTATTTACCTATATGCCCATTTTGGTAATAAAAAAGCTGCCATTCGTAAGTAAAACGATTCGTTTTTGTTTATAGGAACCGAGCATAAGACAGTTGTGATGATAAAATCCTGGTATTTTTTTAAAAGAATTTGGACTCGTGCGGTAGCAGTATGCACTATGCAGTTTATTTCAGATTTTGACTTACAAACTAAAACCTATTCGGTTTGGACAGCATGTTGGTAGTCGGGGAAAATTAGACCGAAGAAATCATGGATGAGAAAACAATAAGAGACTCTAACTGGAGTCGTAAGTGTTATCATTTGATACAACTTGTGACTCCAGTTCCAGACTATACATAATCCTCGTTATGTAAAGGAAATAGAACTGACATATCTTTACAAAGAACTGAGTACCTAACCTAGGTATTTGCATGCATCTAGATATTGAATTATTGTAAAGTAAAAAAAAAAAAAAATTATTTGCCAAATCAATATAGCAACCTTTCACAATTCCAGTAAGTAACAAATAAGCATGGTACCTAATGGTAGGTAACATTTTTGTATGGTATGGATCGATACTTATTATGGTGGAACTGATTCACTCTGTTCCTCCTACAAGTATAAACTGTAAAAAAAGTGTGGTGATTTCACGCAACAACCGCAACCGGTGTCTAGAATTGAACACTGAAAAGGAAATGCGCTTTTCCTCCATAGACACCTACTAAGCTTTGGAATAGGCTGCTACATCTTTCTCACAGACTCCTTGACAATTCTTAAGTGCCTGTAATAGGATTAATTGAAATTTATGTTTTTTATTTGAGTTTACACTGCCATCTGTTAATGGTTTTCTTAAATTAAACAAGCACGTAGTAAAACTTTTTACCACTAAATGTCACTATTTCTAATAAAATTTTGCAGCTATTCACCGTTAGATGGCGATAATTTGTGTCATAGCATGCGCCGCCAGACATCACTGTTGGGTTTGCTTATAGTTTTGCTTTAACATAATAGATGGCAGTGATTTTTAATTTTAACTTCAGCCCTGACTACCAAAAGGATCAGCAGTTACCGCAGTAGTTGTTCCAAAACACAACTTCATTCGTCATTATTGTCATAACATTGGGTACGATTAATTTCGCTAATTTTCAACTTCTGCGTTAAGACTTTTTTTTTAGTTTTTGTCAGCACTCTTTCTAGTGCCGCACAAATGAAGTGAATGGAGCCAGTAGCTTCGCATGTCTTGTTCCAGTAAGTTAGCATAATAATATTGATTGTTTACTACATTATACACCATCGTTTTCAATAGAATATGCCTCCTAGTAAAGTAACAAAATTATAAGAATAGGCCTATATATTTCAACCATAGTATTTCAAACAATGAGGGGCCCGTGGCTAAATAATAACAGCCGCACAGGTCGATCGATCAGGTTAAGCTACGCTTGACGCGGTTGGTCTGTGGATGGGTGACCATCTTTACATACCGAGACCCCTCCGTGCTTCGGAAAGCACGTTAAGCCGTTGGTCCCGGCTGTCATTCGTGGATCTTTGACAGTCGTTACGGGTAGTCAGAAGCCCGAAAGTCTGACAACCAGTCTTACCTAGGGGTATCGTATAACCCAGTAACTGGGTTGTGGAGGTCAGATAGGCAGTCGCTCCATGTAAAATACTGGTATTCAGCTGCATCCGGTTAGACTGGAAGCCGACCCCAACATAGTTGGGAAAAGGCTAGGCAGGCAGGCATAGTATTTCAACGTCGCAGGATTAGGTATTTAGGAGTTGGAAAGTAAGGTTCTTTTGCCCAGCAGTTGGCAAGTATAAGAAGTATAATAAACACACAATATATAGGCTAAAATCTTTATTATTAACAATAATATACTCTACATGTTACAATAAACTTTCTTACAAATAGAGCGTCCTACGATCTTACGCCATGACAGTTCAACTGTCAAAGTTGTTGTTACGTAATCATTATTATGACAGGACAATTTTTGGCGGTAAACTAAAAGTTATTTTTAATTTTGACGAGTTTTTGCCTTTATTTAGTAGCAATTTTTCAATAACTACGAACATTAAAGACTACTGACAAGTAGAAAGTGATGCTATATAGAAGGTGAACTTTTACTATCGGACCAAATCCGAAATCGCGAAAAAAAAAATCAGCTGTTCTCTACATTTATGTTCGTACGAGTCGTCAAAATGTAGGGAACAGCTGATTTTTTTTCGCGATTTCAGGTTTGGTCCCATAGTAAAAGTTGTTTGTTGTCATGAGTAGAATCATGTGTTTAAGTATCGATCACTAATTACCAGTCACCCTATATAGACTTCTAAGTACCCCGTAGTGTTAGTCAAAACAGTCTTATGCCACAAATCAGCAAGCTACAGGAAAACGTTCTTAGGAGACTGTCCATAACTTTAGGAGGCATTGCTATCTGCATTCATTTTTATTACGGGAGTTCAACTAGTATTTTCTGCTGCCATGTCTTGGAATTTGACTAGGTTACCACGCTGAACTTTTGTCTTGACTTTTTCAACTCAGATAGCAGTAGTTTACATGCAAAATATTGATATTCAGCTGCATCTGATCAGAGTTGAAGCCAGTCACAACAAAGTTGGGTTCCATTTTTTTTTTTTAAATAACTTTAATTTATGACCACAGACACAAGACACAGGGTTCAATATTATTAAAAGTTGCTACTAAATAAAAGAGTTATCCTTTATCAATTACAATTTGAAATCAATCAGTGTTGCCAATTCCGCTAAATCGAACGGTATTTATTTATAATTTTGTTGGTATTCAATTCCGCGTTGTGATGAGAGGCTACGCTAGTTCGAGACTAGTATTCTAATTTATCCGTAGTATTTCTTATGTTACGGTATCCTAGAAAAGCTATGGCCGCCGTAGTGTCCGTCATTTACCGGAGAATGACGTTACTGAAACGTTATTTATGAAAGTAAGTTGGTGTTTAAAAACGTGACACTGGCTGAATGCACAAACCGTGCGAAGCCAAAGGAAAAAAAAAAAAAAAAGTTGGTGTTTTTTTAGAGAGCGTTTTTTGACACCGTAAAGTCATGGGTGAACTTTTTTTTTTTTCTTTTTTTTTTTTTTCTTTCTGTTTGGCTTCGCACGGTTTGTGCATTCAGCCATGGGTGAACTTGACAGATTTAAGAAACGTATTTAACGTTAGTCCCTATATTTTTTAATACATTTTATTTATTTTTTATTAAACCCCGGTGCTATCATTATCATGACAGCTTTCACCGCGGCTAGCGCTAGCTAGGAAACCGTAGCTTAAGTCAGAACTGGCGCTGGAATGCACAACATTTACTGCCACACAAAAATGAACATAGTCTACGTTGAAATAAAGTCGAAAATTAAATAAACATTAGCAATGAGCAACGCGTTGATTCTATTTATGACTGTATTTCAATTAGATCAGTGTTGATATTCCTTTGGCAGTGCAAACTGCGCTACACTCACTAAACAATCCTCTTTGTGAGGTTTGTACACACGGCTACACGTCAAGCTATACATTTTCAGTTTTAGCTAACTTTGCGTTTTTGTACAGACGCCAGCACATCAACCTACTACAATCTGTCAAATATCTTTAATAGATTTTCAACTTTATTGCCGAAGCATTAGGTTCAAAGTTGATTGGGAAAATTTGACAGTTTCGGGTAGCTTGATGTACTGGCGTCTGTACAATCAGAAGTCAGCTTATACTGTTTATGGATAGTAGCCGTGCGTACAATCAGAGAAATAAATTATAAGAAAGTTGGCATTTTTCGTCAATTTGACGTGTTATAGCCATTTAATACAACTGTCAGAGAATGACAGTTGCGATTTGAATACCCGGATGAATAAAGATGGTAGTTAACTTTGTTGTGTTAACTTAATTTCCCTAACTTTATCATTTGATTGGTTTTCGATAGTATCTAACCGGGAATTATGAAATCTGACGTCTTCAGAATCATGCCACTAGCTACTGGACTAACGTAGCCATATCATCATTTTGCGGTTGAATCCAATGATTTCCAAAATTTACGAATGAAAATGGGAATTTCATTAAATAAAAATTATACTTAAATACAGGCGTTTGTTTTATATGAAAATCATACCTAATCACAATGGCATTCAGATGAATTTTCGTAAAATAAAGTTTTTTTTTTTTTACAAAAAAATGTGATAATTTGTTATTGTTTTAACTAAACACAACAGCCTGTACTAGTTGGGTATACATTGAGAATTTAATAATTATTATTGTTTAATTTAATTATTTCCATTAATTTCGTGTTAACTACGGAAAGTTAAGCAGAGTGATAAAATTAAAACCACACAAAGAGTTATAATTTGACAGTCGTTTGAAATTATTAATCAAAATATTTTCTCTTATTAGACTATTACATCAGATCATTCAGAAACTCCTAGAAAGATAGATTCCTAGGGGAAGGCTAGGTATGGACAGATCTAGGGCCGGCTTATGGCAGTCCTACAGTGCATTAATTTTACTTCCGACAGCACCAAACCAATAGCAACCTTATTGTAACTACAATAAAGACCATTGTAATTTAACGGATTTTTCAACGGCGGCAACCCAATAGCAATCTTATTATAACGACGATAAAGATCACTGTGATTTGACAGACTACTCAATGGCATCCACCTTATTGTAACCAAAATAAAGATCACTGTGAATTGACAGACTAGTGAATGGAAGCAACTCAATAGCAACCTTATTACAACGACGATAAAGATCACTGTGATTTGACAGACTACTCAATGGCATCCACATTATTGTAACCATAATAAAGATCACTGTGAATTGACAGACTAGTGAATGGAAGCAACCCAATAGCAACCTTATTACAACGATTATAAAGATCACTGTGATTTTGACAGTGTTTCAAAGTCAGAGGTAAAATTAACTGTGAATGGACTGTAACTAGTCCAGCACACACTACTAGACGAACCTGCAGGGTAATTGCGTAACACAATCCCACCAACCAGCCATTGAATCTTTAACCCTCTATAGCACAGTGTAGACTGTAGGCAACATACCGTACAAACGCCTCGAAATTGAAAATAATTGATTTCGCGCACTGTAACTCGTAATCTACACTCCGAACTAATGAACTAGTATAAAAAAAATACGACTAGACGGCGCTTCTTGTTACAAATTGAGATTTGCGTTACGACAGTCGGTATTTAGGCACGAAACGTGGCGGTTCACTGTGATTTAAAAAATATATAAAATATTGTTATGCTCGTGTCTTGTGTATTATATTTATAAAAAAAGGGAGAGGTAAGTGTTTGAACTTTATTTTGTAACGTTATCTTTGAATACTTTCACATTTTATTTTGTTTTTGTTGGTAAAAGTGATTGTTGCAATTTTTGTAATTTTCTTCCCAAATAATTAAAAACAATGAAAACCCAGAAACACGTGTATTTTATTTTTTTGTAATCATTTCTAATCCAAAAAATCAAATAAATCCCAGCTTACGAGTCATAGAGGGTTAAAACTTTGATGGAAAGTGTGTTACGCAATTGGGGTGCTGTTTGCACTGTAAGAAGGCAGTGGTGCCTCAGTGCTAACGGGCGAGACTGACGAGTTGTAGATCGTAAGTTCGAACCCAGACATGCGCTTTAATTTGTGTATTCCATCACATATTCCATTCCATTACATTCCATCACCACTGCTCTCGTAACATCGTAAGGAAACCGGCATGTCCTTAGAAGCAAAAAGTCGAAGACATGTGACATCTACCAACCCGCACTGGGCGCGCGTGATGGATTATGGCATGGCCCACTTTCTCTCACAGAGGAGGCCTGTCCCAGCAGTGGGAACGTTACAGGCTAGGGTTATGTTGCACTGTAATGTAATTCAAGACTAAGCTAGGGTTTCCTATGACTGCGGTGGCCGCCATATAGCGTCCTCAATTTACCAGCAAAAGACGTCACTGAAACGTTTCTTATGAGAGTAAGTTGGTGTGTTTTCCTAGAGAGCGTATTTTGACTCCGTAAAGCCAAACCCCGAAGTCAAATCGTCAATCGCCTTTGCGGCCGTTATGTGGCGACCACCGCTCTTCTAGGAGTCCATAGCTTTAGAGGAAGAGATATTGATTTCTATCCTTTATATTATGACACCAAAATCTACTGTCTAACATTTATTATTATTTTTTTAATTTTTATTCTCTGATACCCTTAGTTTTCTCTGGATTTATAGTAGAGGTCTATTTATATCAAAGTGCGACAAACAGTTTTACCAAGAGGTATAGTGTTACCCAGCAACTGGGCTGTGGAGGTCAGATAGGTAGTCGCTCTATGTTAAATACTGGTTGGTAGTCAGCTGCATCCGGTTAGACTGGAAATCGACCCCAACATAGTTGGGAATCGGCTGGGGTAGTGATGATATTGGAGTTCTATTAAGTCCCGAGATATAAATGTTTACTTTACAGTAAATTGTCTTATCATTTTTCTTTTAAAAACTCTGCTTACTTTCATTAGTTTGATTTACATTGTCGTAAAGTTACATTTTATTTTGTGAACAGCGCAAAGAGAGAGTTGTTTCAAGTTTCGAGGCATTTGCGCGTCTGTTTGTGTATTTGTCTATGTCACTGTAGCTCAGAAGACTCTAAGCACAAAATTCGAAGTCCGGCCGAAGTTAAAGCTGTTTCCTACTCCGTATTTACCTATTGTCATAATATTAGTTTGAGGCACGAACTAAGAGTGAATGAAAACACGACTTGTCCAATATTTCCGATGCGTTTGTGCCTGTCTGTAAAAGTTATTAATCGGAAGGTTCATTTCGAAGTTTCGAAATACTTTCAGACGGGTCGTATCTTCGTTGACGGACTTAGGTCCGACTTTACCAAAGTCAGATTTATTTTATCCGTGGAATAAAATTGACGTCTGACAGTTCTAGTATGGAAAAATTGTAAAAAATTCGAAATGCATTCTCAGGATAAGACTTATTCTAGGGATAAAAGTTTGGTGAAATTCGGGTAGGCCCTCTGAAACGGATGAACCGATTTCATTACGATGGCAACTAGACGAAGATATATATTTTTGTATCCCAAGATTTGAACTGTGTTTTAACAGCTGTCTCGTCTTTAGCTAAGTGTTCACTAAATAAAATATAACTTAGTAATCATTTGTATTAAGTTATTATCAATATAACTGTAACATAGAACTAATATTAAGGTGAGTTAACATGGAATTGAGTTTTGTGAACGATTCAGTAAGAAGGAAATCATTATTTAATCAGATTATTGAATTAAAATAACGTATAAGTATTTAGAAAATTAATTCTTCTTCTTTTTACCGTGTCGATCTACTTGTTTGAAGCGATCACCATCGTCCATCAGTTTCTGTAAGGTGCACAACAGTACACGCCGGACACAATAGTAAGTGTTCCATCGTTTTTTGTCTACTGAACGAAGAAGAGAATCAGTTTAAAGGCGGATTTTGGGAGTTTTGGCGGATGATGTGTATATAACAAAACGACAGGAACATCCCGTGACCAGTGTGACGCAACGAGTGGAAGGGGCGACACAACGTTAGAGGGGCGCTTACGCACCTCGGTCACTTCCGCTCCGGATCCCGGAAGCTACAGTCGTGTATTAATAACTGTAGAATTCAAATATTTCGATGTGTAATGGTTTCACGTTGTTGTGATTTATTTTTTATTATGTTATTTTTAAATAAATACTTCCAGGTACTTTTGCTTTTCTTTAAGAAAAATAAATGAGCTTCTGATCCATAACATTTTTTTAAATATTTAGTTTTAATGTTTTTTTAAAACACAATCGATAAAAAAGTATCTAGAAAATTACGATGCGTTCCAAATGAACATCCTATGTTCATTCGGAACGCATCATTATTTTCAGAAAAAACGCTGCGTTCATATAGTATGAACGCAGCGATGAGTGAATGAGAGAGTATGTGTGGAAAGATGGCGAGCGAGTTATTAACATGTTAACGTTTCCTTATTGTTAGAAGTTTTGAAAAAATAATTAAAGAAGTTTCCAAGAAGTAAAGTTTATTTCGGTCATCCACACACACCCCCTACATCAATATATAGTAATGTAGTTTTTTAATCCGTCACTCACATTCTCGTCCAAAAAACTCAATCCCACGCGAAAATAAACTAAAAAGGGAAGAACCTAGTCTTAAATAAGTTAAACTTATTGTACACTAACATATAGTCAAAGGATATTTCGTAGTTATTAAAAAAAACAAAGTTTAATTAAATGACTAATCTAGGATTGTTTTAATAAAAAAAAAATGACTAGATCGGGTTTATGCGTGAGATCTTTAAGACTACGTAGATTCCTTTGACTTGTTTTTGTATCACTATGTAGGAGGGTAGGCAGAGATATCTAACTTTATTTTTTAAAGATATGGTATCTGTTGTTTTTTTTTAAAAAAAAAACAACATACAACCGAGGGGCAATTCTCATATTTTCTATTCGCATTCGAACCTCAGACACAAACTGTCAAAAATACAATCAATTTCCCTACATTTTTGACATTGATAGTCGCTGAGATGAAATAGCGACTTTTTTTAAGTACGAGAATTGGCCTTCTAGATTTAATAATAGGGCTTTCTCGCTCACTTACCGTATGTGCTAACATCAACGTTAGTGGCACTTGCGGTTATAAAACGAGAGAGCGAGACACGAGACCTGTCGTCCTACTCACACGTTTTAAGACCGCGAATCCATATTTTAGTTATAGTACGGTAGATGTAATATTTGTGTATGACATCATGACTGACAGTTTTCTAATTAATGGACGTGAATGTGACGCATATTTTTCCCCAACTTGTTTTTTTTTTTTTGTGTTTGTGTTATTTTTATGCGTCATGTTTACCGCAAACAAACGTTTTTTTTTTCTTTTCTATGTTAGTTCCATGGAAAAAGTTGTTTCATTTTATGCTATGTACAGACGCCAGCACATCAAGCTACTACAATCTGTCAAATTTCATTAATAGATTTTCAACTTTATCTCTAAAGCTTAAGGTTCAAAGTTGATCGGGAAAATTTGACAGTTTCGGGTAGCTTGATGTGCTGGCGTCTGTACCATTCCCCTAAATATGACCACCTTTCTGATACAAGCTGTAGAAGTTTTAGAAGTTAGCGCCCCGCCCCAGCTTCGCACGGGTGCATTGTTTTTGCGTATTTCCGAAAATTTCTTTCATACAAACTTTGCCCTGGCAATATCGAACACAACAAAAAAAAAAGAATTATCCAATTTGGTGCAGTCATTCGGAAGTTATGCGATTACAGACATTTCGGCGACTTAGTTTTGTACTATGTAAGATAGGATAGACGCTTTTCTTAGAAGGATCATTTGAGATATATTTTTTATGAACGTTTCTTAAATGTTTCTTTGTACAGACGCCAGCACATCAAGCTACTAAAATCTGTCAAATTTCTTTAATAGATATTCAACTTTATCGCTGAAACATAAGGTTCACAGTTGATTGGGAAAATTTGACAGTTTCGGGTAGCTTCATGTGCTGGCGTCTGTACAATACAACATCAAGGAATATTATTGCTACCATATTTTTTCCATAAACGTATGCTGTTACCTTTTGTGAAAATGTTTTTAGATACTTAAACTTTTTCTACTAACGCTTGATAGATATTTCTTTAAATATTCTTTTCCACCATCAGAATAATCATGTCCTAGAACCAAAAGTTCTACCAACCCGAACTGGGCCGCGTGGTAGATTACGGCCCACTCCCTCTCACAGAGAGGAGGCCTGTGTCCCAGGAGTGTGGACATTATAGACTGATTAAATTTCCTTAGACTTTCCGTTAATATTTTATAGAATGCACAACCCATTTCTCATATAAACGTTCTTTACATAGCACAACCTTTTCTAAGCGTAACTTTTTCCAACGTCCTCCACAAAGTACAAACATTTTCTACTGCAGTGCGATTCTGTAACCATCTCACCGTGAAAACTTACGTGAAGTGAGCGTGGAGTGAGCTGTCATCCCACCTGATACTAGGGATTGAACAAGCATACATTTACAATCACGAGATTTGAATAATATTTTTTGGTTGATTCGCAACCATAACAAATATGACTTTACAGAATTATAATCATTAGAATCAGCAATACAACTCCTTAAGATAGAATTGGCCCCAAATGTAATGATTTCATGAAATGATCATTGAATGGGGTTATAATATGAATTTTAGACTTATATTGATGATTTTTATGATTAAAATTCTATTAATAAATATTTGCTACGTCCGAGAATCATATATAAATCACGATACTGTCTTGAAAATTGAAAAAAACTATCTTGACACTTTCGTCTTAAACATTAGAAATTTCTTCGTTTTTCTTCCTATGTATATACAGGGCTATTTTTCAAAGACCAGCAAAATCTAAGGATATGGTACAGACCATCAAACAGAACAACTTTCTCCATGGACATATATTGTATTCGCGAAAAATTTATCAACTGTCTCTTAGAAAACTTCAATACCTACTCGACCTAAACGTATGGGACGGCTGAATTTTTATTCGCGAATACGATGTTGGTCCCATGGACAAAATTGTTCAGTTTGATGGTCCGTACCACACCCTTAAATTTGGCTGGTCTTTGAAAACTAACCCTGTATTTTTGTACGCTTAATTGTATATTATATTCCATAGTTAATCTGTGAACAGCGTTGTGGGCTTAAATATTGTTCAAATGTTATATGTATCTCTTTTTGTATACTATACAAGGTGTAACTTAAACAACGCACAACCTCTTAAGGGGTCATTGTACTCATCATTATGAACAACTTTTACTATGGGACCAAACCGGAAATCACGAAAAAAAAATCAGCTGTTCCCTACATTTTGACGAGTTATGCGAACATAAATGTAGGGAACAGCTGATATTTTTTTCGCGATTTCAGGTTTGGTCCCATAGTAAAAGTTGTTCATAATGATGAGTACAATGACCCCTTAAGAGGTTGTGCGTTATTTAAGTTACACCTTGTATATTGTAGCTGTTTGCTGTTCGTTTAGAATAAAATAAAAAAAAAGGATTGTGTGGTTTTTATGAAACCACCAACCATGTGTGAAAGTTGTGGAATATATATTATATTATTATATACAATCACGGCATAAAATATTTTCCATCTTCTTTTCGTATGCTTACGTTTAAGTACAATCTCATTTGATGGTCGGAAATGGTGCACTGGTCTAGAAGTAACCTATTCACACGAAACTTGAAGACTTCTAGGTTATAGCTTCCCGTAAGTTTCTGCTAAGCCATATCTCTGCTTACCCCTTACGATACGAGTATGTACATGTATTAGTGCTTGTGAATATGTGTTCGTTGAGTTAACGGCGAGGGTTGCGGGCGTCCGGGTGTGGCCGCCGAGGGTGGTTTAGCACTGAAACAGAAATTGGGTAGTTGCATGATATTGAATACTATACAGCGTCTAACGGATGGGGGGTATCAACCCTGAAGGAGGTGAATGTGCTCATGAAACTCAACAACTTTCCCCAAAGAACATAGGTCGAAATATGAAAAAAAAATTTGGCACTCCCTTACAAAAGTGACTACCAGCTGATTGATTTACTATGGGAGGGCAAAATTAAAAAAAAAAAAAAAAAAAAAAAAAAAAATGTAATACAATAATAGAATTCGAAATCAAATTTGAAATCGGTCGAAAAATAAAAAACTTATAACTTATAGAAATTTTTTTCTATCTCTTTCTCGCAAAACGAAGTTTTGCATGTAATTTATATGGCGATACTGAACTATGACGTCACAATTCAGTATTTCCCTCTCTGTCTAATTGAGAGTTTTGAACACTCATATCTTTTCAATTTTTAAAAATAATAAAAAAACTGTTTATACCAAGCTATTAGTGAGGTAAAAAAGCTTCAATTTAAATAATAAAAAAAATTAGTCAACTCGCGGATTATTGTATTATACAGGGTCCCATTAAAATATATGGAAAAATGTTAACACAGCGCTCAGTACGCCTAACCAAAGATATGTTGGCACGAAGATTTGCTCGGTGTACAGACCAAGTAAAGATTGCCCTTTTTAAAGCCTACTGTCAGAGTTTTTACACCGGTAGTCTTTGGGTCAACTACTCGAAAAGATCGAATAGGCTCCGAAACTGCTGGACCGATTTGAAAAATTGTTTTACCATTAGAAGCCGACATTATCCCTGATGAACATAGGCTACTTTATACAATTATAATTATATTATTATTAATATTATTATTAATATTATTATTATTAATAAAAATTTATTATTGAATTCATTAGAGATTATTATTGTAAAACAAATAAAGCAAAACCAATACCTAACAACAATTCCATAACAGAAATAAAATTTAAAATTAACTATTACTTAAAACATAGGTACTTTTGGGGACAGCCTGTATCAGTGCAAAAACTCTCCACCACTTATGTTTTAAGGATGTGCGGCCGGATTGGTCACTGATGTGCGCTCGTTAGTATTATTATAGATATTTCGCGTATACCCGTTGTCATCTTATTATTATTTTTTTTGTTGTTACTTTTTACCGAACTACCTACTTAAGTGGTTATAACTCTAAACTCTAAATGTATGTAATGTATAACTCTAAATATGTAGTCGATGATTTTGGTGCACTGTAAAACTCTAATGAGTTTATGTTGGCACCAATTTAAGCGTTTAAAATGTATGTGTACTACTGAAGAAATAAATAAATAAATAAATAATACCGCGGGAAAATGCTTCATTCCTACGGGAAAGTGGGTAATAGGATTTAAACGGCGGGAATTCCGAATTCTACGCAAACGAAGTTTCGGGCGGATGCTAGTTTGAAATAAATTATTATTGCCCGGACGGTCTAGTTAAGGTATTGATCAGCATTTTCTCTGGCTGGTGGTCGTTCGGGTATCGACGAGATACTTACCTGGATGTACGGGTCCCGGCGAGCGGCGGCACCACGTCCCGGGTGTCATCTGTAAAACAAACCAAGTTTATAGTTACTGTCAGTTATGACTGGTCACAAGTCGCCAAGTAAGATTGCTAGGTTAAATTCCCAAGTCGGTTTAAGTGTTGTAGCGACATCTACATCGCCACACGCGAACTACATCATAAATCCTGCATCGCGCAAGCAGAGTTTACCGCGCGAATTTATACAACAGTCCGACATGAATCATCGGGCAGTTGTCCAGTTGATCCTTGGAGATCTGTACTTACTGGTCTAAGTAGATAAGGCTGCCTATACACGGGCATGTTGAGTCCCCTGTTCCGTGCGTCGTAGCGCTCCGGTTGCGCGTCGCTGGCGCGCGGTGTGTCCTTGTCCTTATTGTCATCTCTGTCCCGACGTCGGTAGTCGGGTCTGTCGGATCTGTCGTACTTGTGCTCGTAGCGTTGGTAGTCGCGGCGGTTGTCATGATCTGCGAATAAAAAAAAAATCAAAGTATTTCAAGATAGTTTTAAAATAAACGTCATAAAAGCAAAGGAGTGTTTTTTAACCGACTTCAAAAAGGAGGAGGTTATGAATTCGGATGTTTCTATTTTTTTTTTAATGTATGTTCGGGCATAATTCCGTCACATATGGACGGATTAGCAAAATTCTTTTTTCATTCGATAGAGGTTTATTCCGAAATGGTCCCATTTATATTTCGTAAAGATCTGGTGATGAGTTTCAGAGACAGAAAACGGAAGTCATCAATAAATACAAGTAAAACAACCGCGATTGCTGCTATCGCATATGTATGCATTGTTTACGCAATCGCACCACATAACATCACGTCTGTACCCTATAAACGCAGATGCAGCTTCCTGGCACTGAAATTTACCTAGCAAGTAGTGTTATATGAATTTGTTTGGGGTAGGTATACCTAACTAAAAAGTGAAAATAAAAAACTTTTTTATAAAACAAAAAAAACAACCCACTACCAAAGAAACACTATCACCATCATTTGCCTAGCCTTTTCCCAACTATGTTGGGGTGAAAAATAAATTTCATTTCCGAAGTCGGTGTCAAAAACCAACGACACCGACTTCAACGTCATAAAAGCAAAGGAGTGTTTTTCAGCAGACAATATTTCATACAGAGTGAAACAATAAGTGTATTTTCTCTTTTTAACCACTATCTGAAATATGCGGTGACCAGTGGCTAAATATTTAATAACAGCCGCACGGGTCAATCGATCAGGTTAAGCTACGCTTGCTGTGATTGGTTCGTGGATGGGTGACGATCTTACCGAGACCCCTCCGTGCCTCGGAAAGCACGTTAAGCCGTTGGTCCCGGCTGTCATCGGTGGATCTTTGACAGTCGTTACAGGTCGCCAGAAGCCCTAAAGTCTGACAACCAGTCTTACCAAGGGGTATCGTATTACCCGGTAACTGGGTTGTGGAGGTCAGATAGGCAGTCGCTTCATGTAAAATACTGGTATTCAGCTGCATCCGGTTAGACTGGAAGCTGAGACCAATATAGTTGGGAAAAGGCAGGCAGATGATGATATTAGTATAGATACGTAGTTAAAACTTACATGTACTTTTAGCTTGCATATTCCTTATAGTATCGACGATGGCGCGCGCGGCTGTAGTTAGATGTCTGTCATCACTGGGGCCGCGTCTAGGGAAACAGAACATTATATTTGTCGACGCAAGGCTAACTTAAACTTTAAAAATATTAACATTAAGTTCAAACTTAACACGTTGAGCGCCACGCCGATTTTGAAGGCAGTCCCCATCAGGCCACGCGCGCCACTTAGAAGCGCTGGCATTGTAGGGCCAATGTCTCTTATCGCAGTGGAAGAGTGTTTACGTTTAGAACGAGACGCCTGTAGGCATTCACTCATTCGACACGTTACGCGCCAAGTTTAATTTTGTTTTCATTATGATTCATTTTCATAATGTGTCAAAATTAAGTAAATTTTTAATAAATTTTCTGCAATTCCATAAAACGGTGTAAATTTTATAGTTCTATATCATGTTATACGCTGCGGCGCTCAACGTGTTAACAGTTAAATATGACTATATGACTATGGTTTAAATTAGTTTAGATTTGATTGTTGTGGTCAGTTTGCTACTTTTCAATGTAAAAAGCCGTGTTATGATTTGCGGTAATAACTGAAGGTTTATTCAAACTTAGGTTTAAAAAACAAGTTATCTATTGCTAAATTCAATTCTTAATTAAAAGCGATATGCGTTAGTTTAGTAATGATTTTTGGTTATTTTTGTTTAACCGAAACAAATCAAATCAAATCAAAAGTCATTTATTCAAACTAGGCTGAGAATCAGCACTTTTCGAACGTCAAAATTACAATAGACAGTCCCCCAAAACGCCCGCCCTTCACCATTTCCTAGTGCTTTCGCTGGGAAGAAGAAGTGGCGCAACAAACTCCCCAGCAGCACAGTTGTCTGTTCAGTTAGAAAATATACTTGACTGAATACAATACAAGGTATGCAAAACAATTAACATTACAAGACACAGAACGCTAAATTAAATTATTTGCCATATGTCAGCTGGCAACGCCAATATACCAAGAAATACAATAAAAAACTATACGTACTCAAGCAAAAATTAATAAATGGAAATTAAATAAAAGCCTCCAGGTATAAAGGGCGTGACCGCTAACATTTATGCAATGCTGGGTTCAGTTTACATAGCTGTCGCTTGAAGTCACAAATGATAAACTAGGACCATAAGGAAACTAAATAAACAAGTACAATAAACAGTTGATCGTACTACTGTTGATCAAGCGGAAAAACATAGCGCGTGTTTAAAAAATGTTTGAGCTATAAAGAACTAACTAAAAAATCGAGTGCTAAAAATAGTACAACGAACATATTTCTGACTGTCGCTTTTCAGTGTGACCTATTTCTGACTGTCACTTTTTAGTGGGACCTATTTTTGCCTGTCGCTTTTTAGTATGACCTATTTTTGACTGTCACTTTCTTGTGACCTACTTTTGCCTGTCGCCTTTTAGTATGACCTATTTTTGACTGTCACTTTCTTGTGACCTATTTTTGACTGTCGCTTTTTAGTATGACCCATTTTTGACTGTCACTTTCTTGTGACCTATTTTTGCCTGTCGCTTTTTAGTATGACCTATTTTTGACTGTCACTTTCTTGTGACCTATTTTTGCCTGTCGCTTTTTAGTATGACCTATTTTTGACTGTCACTTACTTGTGACCTATTTTTGCCTGTCGCTTTTTAGTATGACCTATTTTTGACTGTCACTTTCGTGTGACCTATTTTTGACTGTCGCGTTTTAGTGCTACCTATTTTTGACTGTCGCTCTTTTGTCGACCTATTTCTGACTGTCGCTTTTTTGTCGACCTATTTCTGACTGTCGCTTTTTAGCGTGACCAATTTCTTGTCGGACAATTTTTGCGGTTATCTTTAAAATGCATATAAAACCGGACTCAACCCCATAACACTAGGATTAAAGTTATTAACAGGACACTTCCCCAGTATTCCGCTGCCGCGTCTGCGCCACTCCTTTTTTAAGCTTATCAAATCTATATTCTCTGGTACCTAACTGAGCCATCTAACTCGAGATCTGTTGTATTTTGAATATTTTCGGATTGACTGACTTCCGAATTTTCTGACTGACTTAAGACCAGACACTTTTGTGTGACCGATCTTTGATTAGCCTTCTAGTATGATCATTTCTAGACCGTGGCTTCTAAGTATGACCTATGTTTGTCTGTCACTTTTTTAGTTTGACCTATTTTTGACTGTCACATTTTGTGTGATCAAATTATTTGCCGGGAAATTTTTGCGCCTACCCTTAAAATGGAGTACTTAATATAAAACTTGACTCACCCCATAACTCTAGTATTAAAGTTATTAACAGGACAGTTCCCCAGTATTCCGCTGCCACTGTTGCGTCTGCGCCATTCTCCTCTCTTATCCTTATCAAATCTGTAGTCTCTGGTATCTAACTGAGCCATCTGAGACTTAATCTGTTGAATCGTCACGGCTATCTCATTATTTTGTCTATTGCCATCCTCATAGTTCACCTTTTCTTCGTTAGAGGGCGTGGCTCGAGCGGAACCGGATACGGAGTTCCGTTTTGACGGCCGGTTCGATAGACTGTTTCGTCTTTGGTCTGGTTGCTTGTCTATGACTGGATAGACAGGCTGGCAGATTGGGTAGGGTTGTTGGATTACCTGGAAAAAAAGTTATGTTTTAGGGGTTATCTGTGAAATTAATTTCTTTGTCTTTTCTATATTAGGCTTTCTTGATCCGCAAAAAAAAAACAGGTGATCATTCATCAGTCACACTTTGCTAGTTAAAAGTTGGTACTTGCAAAGTGTGACACACACACACACACACACACACACACACACACACTGCACACATGTGCAGAATGTGAAATTCAAATGTGACTTTATTAACCCGGCATCATTGTACTTTGAAAAATATTAGAAATTTTAAACCAACCGGGTAATTTTGACCCAACCTCAATGACACCGGGTTAAATAAAAGAAAGAAAGAAGAATTAAAGAAAATACGTTTATTCTGTACGAACAAAACGCACTTTACAAATAAAATAATAAAAAAAAAAGACCTAACTCAGTATATATTACAATCCGAATAATTTTGAAGGATATATTCATATGATCGAAAAATTCGTCTGATGAACAACGTAAATAACGCAATGGATGTCGTCGAACTCTCAAAATGAAAGCTATTCCTACTGATAGTGTGTTACGATATTACCCCGCACATAAGAGAACAGCCGGTCGATTCTGTAAAAATCTCACCGAGAAATGAGAAGACTCAAGGCATCTTTCCTGACTCGACTGACCCGGTGTAAGAATGGGATAGTGTCTGAAGTGTTTCATGGTGTGTACCTTCTTAGGCGTTGTTAATTTTATTGACATTTTATTTTGTTGACTTTATTGATAATGACAATGATAATAATTTATAATTTACAATAATTTTATTAATTAATTTATTTATTTATTTATTAATGTAATTCAATAATAATTTGTCAATAATTTTATCAATGTTTCAATAATTTATATAATGTAATGTATTTAATTTAATTTATTTTTAATGTTATGACAATTTTATTCAATTTTATTTAATTCTATAATAATACTATGGGTTAATTAATGCCTGAAATAAACGATAAATAATAATAATAATAATAGTGTTAATCCCTAGCGAATGAAAGCTCACTCCACGCTCGCTTCACCCAAGCTTTCACGGCAAGATGGTTACAGAATCGCACGGCTGTTGGATGGCTATGATACGACTGAATGTCTCAGTACTTACTTGAGGGTACACAATATTGTAATGTTGGTAGGTTGGCTGTTGGTACTGCATAATGGGGTATAGTTCCGGCAGCATTAGCTTCTGTGGCGCGATGCCGTGCGACGGTACAGCCCAGGGGAGCTGTTCTTGGTATTGCTGAAGAAGAAATATAGGGTGACTGGTAATTAGTGACCGATACTTAAACACATGATTCTACTAATGACAACAAACAACTTTTACTATGGGACCAAACCTGAAATCGCGAAAAAAAATCAGCTGTTCCCTACATTTTGACGACTCGTACGAACATAAATGTAGGGAACAGCTGATTAAAAAAAAAATCGTATAGTTTTACGACTTTTTTTTTTTTTGGAAAAGTTACTTTAATGCCCAGCCAATAAAGTAGAACTTCAACAATTTACTTCAAATTTCTTTTCCAAAGTATTAGTCATTCTGAAATCAACTTACTGATTTTTAAGTTTTAAGAAACAATATACTAATATTATAAATGTGAAAGTTTGTGAAGATGTTTGTATGTTTGTTACTCAATCACGTGGAATCCGTTGAACTGATTTGGATAAAAATTGGCACATAGATAGAAAAATGGTCTATCTATGTGCCAATTTTTAACCAAATGGATTATATCTCTGATTTTATATCCCTGGATTAACACTTAGGACACTTATTATCCCGGTAATAGTTGAAAGTTACTTTTTACGTGGGCGAAGCCGCGGGAAGAAGCTAGTTTAGTATACAGAAGACGATGACTTACCGGGTATGGCGGTAATTGCTGTAAATGCTGCTGTGGTAGCAGCACGTTGCCGACCGGGTAGGGGGGTAGTACCTGCTGTGGCACCTCCATCTGACCGTATGGCACGCTGTAGCTGAAATCAGAACATTAATGTGGGGTGACTGGTAATTAGTGATCGATACTTAAACACATGATTCTATTCATGACAACAAACAACTTTTACTATGGGACAAAACCTGAAATCGCGAAAAAAAATCAGCTGTTCCCTACTGACTGTTAGACAGCTCTTTGTTCTCCGTGCCGTTCTGCGTCGACACGCCATGCTCCCTAAAACGCCAAGTGTTCTGTTAAGACGCAAAGGTTTCCCTATCTGTGATACTGTCAAATGTCGTACCGCATTCGCTAGTCGCCAGTTTCTTGCTACAAGCTCTCGACTTTATAACAAAATAAATAAAATTCTGAAAATTTATACTCGTACAAAATATGAGGTTAACAATATTCTTACCGAGTGGTTGCAAAAGTTATCATACGATGAAACTGAAAATCTTATCAAAATTAATTTATAATTAGTTAAATACTGTATGCACATAATATTCTGTTTTGTTTTTAATTTAATTTAATTTTTTTTTATTCTCTCTTTTTCCTGTTTATTATTATGATAATGGAAGTACTTGCACGTGTATTGTATAAATAGTTGTATGTCGCTGCTTTTTCGGGGAACATTGGCTTCTAAGATACAGGCTTATTGCCTAGTTTAGGAGTCAGAAGTTCGACCTTGAACCTTTGTCACTGTTGTACAACTTACTCTTAAGACAATACCTTGTACTACCTTCTATTCCGTACAAATAAATTATTATTATTATTTTGACGACTCGTACGAACATAAAATGTAGGGAACAGCTGATATTTTTTTTTTCGCGATTTCGGATTTGGTCCGATAGTAAAACCGCGGACGCAGTAGTGATGAGCAAAGCAAGACCAAGACCAAGACTGGGACAGTCTTGGTCTTGGTCTTGGTGTTGCTTGTCCGGTCTTGGTGTTGGTGTTGCTAGTGTATAGATAGTCTTGGTCTTGCTTTTTTGTAAGACCACCCATAACACAAACAAAGTAAATCACCTATCTGGTTTCGAACCTACGACCTACAACTCGGTAAGTCGCGACTGTTACCACTGGGTCACCACTGCTCTTCAACTACGTAAACATTGACAATTGCAATTGAACGTTTCGGGGACGCTAAATAATATTTTCAAGAATTTTAACCCTTTACCGCATAGGAAACCATATATGGTTTGACATGTTTACAGTTTATTTTACTCTAAAAAAATAAAAAAACTAGCGTATAAATCCTAATGGGGTTTGTTTTTCATATCATTAGCAATAATAAAACACAACTATGTTGTCTATCATCACATACCACTTGGAAATAAAAAAAATAAATAAATTAAAAAAAAAATTAAAAATAAACTAAAATTAATTCTGAAGCTTTAATAAACTCATTAACATAAAAAAAAAAAATTGTCACTTATTTAATATATCATGCAGTAAAGGGTTAAAATGTAATACCTTCTCTGCTGATGTTGCTGCATGGCCTGCATACTGTTGGTGTCGACGCAGGCGCCGCACGCGGCCGCGGTATAGTCTACCGCCGCGTACGGGTAACTAGGGTCTGGAATAAGAAGTAAAATAGTTCAAAATTATATAGGGTGACTGGTAATTACTGATCGATACTTAAACACATGATTCTACTCATGACAACAAACAACTTTTACTATGGGACCAAACCTGAAATCGCGAAAAAAAAAACAGCTGTTCCCTACATTTATGTTCGTACGAGTCGTCAAAATGTAGGGAACAGCTGATTTTTTTTCGCGATTTCAGTTTTGGTCCCATTGTAAAAGTTGTTTGTTGTCATGAGTAGAATCATGTGTTTAAGTATCGATCACTAATTACCAGTCACCCTATATTTACGGCACGTATTCACACGTACACTCTACTAAGAGTTCAGTCAAGGTTCACAAAGGGAGTGGGTTTTAAACCCACTCCCTTTCACGGACAAGAAAGTCTGTGTCCCAGCAGTGGGAGCATTATATGCTAATTATAAAACTCACCGATCCTGAAAGCGGTTTCGTTGGCATGCGGTGAAGGAGCGAGCTTGTGTTCCTCTGTCTGTAGTACTTGCGGGTACATCTGAAGAGACGGCTCCTGAGGAAATGACAGTTCGCGTAATTTGTAACGTATCAATCAAGTATTTTGTAGCTGAACAGACAGCTGTGCTGCTGGGGAGTTTGTTGCGCCACTTCTTCTTCCCAGCGAAAGCACTAGGAAGTGGTGAAGGGCGGGCGTTTTGGGGGACTGTCTTTTGCAATTTTGACGTTCGAAAAGTGCTGATTCTCAGTCTAGTTTGAATAAATGACTTTTGATTTTGATTTTATGATTTCGTATCCCACTAATATTATAAATGTGAAAGTTTGTGAATATGTTTGGATGTTTGTTACTTAATCACGTAAAAACTACTGAACGGATTTGGATAAAATTTGGTACACAGATAGTTTATAGCCAGGATTAACACATAGGATACTTTTTATTCCGATATCCCCACGGGATCGAAACTTATGCGGGTGAAACCGCGGGGCGCTGCAAGTGTTTGCATAAATTCTTTAGACAGCGATTCTCCAGGAACCATTTAGTTCAGTAGAACAAAAGCTATACCTAACGAAATTGCTACTTTACTGCCTTTTCGGCAAAGTAACTCTTCTGGCACTCAGCGCGTCATGGAGTGAGCCATGCTTCGGGGTTTCATTGAAGGATAAAATCAGAAATTAAATTGTCAGGAAAAGAACTGGAGTTACCGACATGGCTTGCAGAGTAAGCAAACTGAAGTGGCAGTGGCCTGGCCTGACCTTTCCTGCGGTAATACTTTTACGCAGCTAGAAAACTTGTGTTCAATAACAAAAAAAAAAAAAAAACATTGACTGCAAAGGCTACCTAGGTGTTGGCAAAAATTTTATTCAATTTTCGAGCAAAAATTTTATTTAATTGCATCGACTTTCTCAGGGTTAAAACGTTTGGAAATGACCTTGATCACGCCCCTATTCGATTTGATCCATACTTCAAGGGACACCCTGTATATTCTAATGCATAAAATGAAATAAACGCAATAATAATGTTACTGAGTTTAAGACAAGAACAGCAGATAACATTAGGCAGATAATTTAACTTAGGCACAGACGCCAGCACATCAAGCTAATACAGTCTGTCAAATTTATTTAATAGATTTTCAACTTTATCGCTAAGGTATAAGGTTCAACGTTGATTGGAACAATTTGAAAGTTTCGGGTACCTTGATGTGCTGGCGTCTGTACATACATTAAAGTAATGACGTGTTATACTTACAACTCTACATTGATAGGGGTTGTATCCTTGCGGCATGGGGGCCTGGTACACCACGTTTGTCATGTTTGTTAGTGGCAGTTGTCCTGCAAGTATAGGAAGCTTGAAATTACCACTGTGCGTTTAAAAATATTAAATATTATTAAAAAAAATATATACACGTGTAACGTTAAATGCGCAAAACCGCATAACGAGCAGAATTAATTGAACCACTTTTTAATACAGGTCACATTTTTAAAAAAATCTTCATTAAAAACGTTGCCGTGTCTATTTATTAATAGGTCAAGTAAGCCAAGGTCAGCGTGGCGCAGCGGCCCGGTGACGACTCCTACCTCGGTAAAGCGTCGTCGCAGACGCAAGAAACGATCAGAATGGCCAGTAAAACTAAAACAGCACATAAAACCTTTACAATTTTTTTAATGACTTATTTTCTCTCTGAAATAGATCAATTGAATTAAAAATCAGTTGGGGTGTCTGAGGTTTTGCGCATTTAACGTTACATGTTGTATATTATTTTAAATATTTGACGACACTATTGGCGTAGTGGTTAAGCGATTGACTGCTGCGCTGCGTGTCGCGGGTTCGATTCCCGCACGGAACAAATATTTCTATGACCTACAAGTAGTTGTTCCGGGTCTGGCTGTTTGTGTATGTGAGTTTAAATGTTTGTAAACGCTCCCACAATACAGGAGAAATTCCTAGTGTGGGACAATGTTAGAAAAAAAGGATACGTTTATGGGTTCCTGGTACAGTAAAACATAGAGAATGGCCCATTCTATAAATGTATTTAATTACAGACAGATTGCATCTACCAATCGTTTAATATTTTTTCTTAAATTTAATTTCTAGGCATAACTTTTTTTTTCAGTTAGTGTTATCGACAATAATTTCATAAAAAAAACAAGAATCGAATACCCAATATTTTATAAAGTATGATTTTAGCTCTGTAATTAGTATGATACAGTCTATTTTTCTTTTGAGTAACGTGTTACCCAGTAACTGGGTTGTGGAGGTCAGATAGGCTGTCGCTCCATGTAAAATACTAGTATTCAGCTGCATCCGGTTTGACTGGAAGCCGACCCCAACATAGTTGGGAAAAGGCTAGGCAGATGATGAGTTTGAGCGTCGATGCAATCCCGTGTGTTTAATTAAATAAATACTTACGTATATTCGGGTCGGGTAGAGGCAACTGCGCCACCTTATGCTGGGACAAAACCTGCATGTTGACTTCGTGGTGAACGAAGTGGTTCACCGTCTGAGGCGGTGATGTGACCTGGTGATGAACGGTTATTTCAGTCATAAAGTCAAAGTAAAACCTTTATTACAGACTATTCTATGTTTCTAGTGCAGGCGAAAAAACGGACAATGACATAAACTAATATGTTAGCGTCGAAAGAAAACGATATGTATCGCTCTCCATGCACTTCTGTATCGTTTCCGCGTAGTAGTGCGTTTCGTGGTGGCGTTCTCAGTTGCAGATATTTTATGATTTACCGGACTACAGCGAAGCCAAAAGGAGTGTTCTTATTTTGACCGGTATGTATGTACAGTAGAAACTCGATAATCCAGCCCTCAGTTATACGGATTCCAGTTATACGGATTCGCGGTTATACGGACTCAACAACGACCAATAAGTGCATACATCGTATGTTGAAAAATGTATCACTACATAGTATAAAACAAAGTCGCTTCCCTGTCTGTCTGTCCCTATATTATATGCTTAGATCTTTAAAACTACGCAACGGATTTTGATGCAGGTTTTTTTAATAGATAGAATGATTCAAGAGGAAGGTTTATATGTATAATACATGCATAATATAGCAGAGAAACACGGATAATTTTAGAGGTTTCTAATGTGATGTCGTAAATAAACACATTTTTTTGCGCTTACATTGTAAACGCTGGCTGAACCCGTCGAGATAGATCAAAATAATGTACTACAGTATTGTATAGGTACCTTAAAAAGGACTACAAAAAAGTTCACGATGGTATATGTCTATCTGTTAGGGATAACCCACAATAACCATTTTTTATCCTATACTTTTTACGATAAATAATGGCTCTAAAATGATCAGTGTTTCTCCATTGCACCCGTGCGAAGCCGGGGCGGGTCGCTAGTCTCTTAATAATTTCTTAACACATTGAGCGCCAAGCCCATTATCTGTGTTTTTCATTTTCTGGAAGTTGCATTTTTTCTGCCTAATTCATATTCTCATGCTATTTTAATAACATAGGTATGAAATAAATGCGTGATTTTCCAAAATTTTCCAGAAACAACCGTGAAGGCCAGGGGTATTAGAATTCGTAGTAAAATGTAATACAATGTGTTTCCTGACGGGCACACTGGCCTCCGAATGAAGCACTGACTGTGCGTCCCGAAGGAAACACGTGGCCTCTGAAGGTGGTACTTAGTGTTTCCGGAAGGATACACATGGCGCTCAACGTGTTAATAAACATCCATTTTCGTTGATATGAATTTGTTGTTTTTAATAAACACATAACATTATGTATGTACTACATATGCACAAAACCCGCTTTTCTTCATATATTCAATTATACGGATTTTCGATTATCCGAATCCCTAACTACAACAATAGTCCGGTTAATCGAGTTCCCACTGTATATGAGCCTCTCGTTTTACGCATCTCAAAAGATTAGAAATAAAGTATTTTTGTATACTTTATTTTTTTGCAAGAGTATCAAGTATATTTATCGAAAATAAAGTAGGATACGTTATTATAAAGTATTGTTGGCAACCTTCCCCTAAGCTCCGCCACGTCGACCAGCACCCTAATTGCGTACCACACTATTACTGTCAATTTGAATAATTTTGAAGCATATTGCTAATCCATTGATCCCTATGTTCGAAGAATGTGTCTGCTCAACAACGTAAATAACGCAATGAATGTTGTTGAACTGTCAAAATGAAACCCATTGCTACTGATAGTGTGTTCCTGCGGCCTTCACAAGGACATTTCGCTAATTATAAATTCCCTAACCCATGTAAAAGGGGCAAGCCTACAACTAGTCCGACGAGCCAGTACTTTTTAGAGTTCCGTACCCAACAAGTAAAAAGGAACCCTATTACTCCCGCTCCGCTGTCCGTCCGTCCGTCTGTCACCAGGCTGTATCTCATGAACCGTGATAGTTAGACAGTTGAAATTTTCACAGATGGTGTATTTCTGTTGGCGCTATAACAACAAATACTAAAAAACAGAATAAAATAAATATTTAAGGGGGCTCCCATACAACAGACATGATTTTTTTTTTTTGCCCTTTTTATAGATAATGGTACGGAACCCTTCGTGCGCGAATCCGACGCGCGCTTGGCCGGTTTTTTTTTTAATATTATTGATCATGTTTTATTACTTTTAAAATTATTATATTAAATATACCTCTTCCGTCCTATAGCCATGCTGATAAGACTGATACTGAATCTCCTGTCCCTCATTGGTCAATTTCACCGGTTGGTTATTCAAACCGTTGTCCAAAACGTTCTGATTGGCCGGTTCAAAACTCTGTGGAGGCTCATACGTCTTGTGATTGCTCGGTGGTTCGTATACTTGTTGCTGATTGGGTACTTCGTATTGCTCCGGTTGCTGATTGGCTGGTTCGTATTGTTCCGGTTGCTGATTGGCTGGTTCGTATTGCTCCGGTTGCTGACTGGCTGGTTCGTATTGCTCCAGTTGCTGATTGGCTGGTTCGTATTGCTCCGGTTGCTGATTGGCTGGTTCGTATTGTTCTGGTTGCTCATTGGTCGGTTGTTCGAATTCTGGTTGCTGTTGTAGTTGTGTTGTTTCTTTTTGTGCGATTATTTGTGTGTTCGTTTCGAAGGGGCTTGGCGGTTTTGTGTTTGTTTCCTAGAAAGGGAAATAATAAGATTAATATTATATTAGACTAGCGACCCGCCCCGGCTTCGCACGGGTGCAATGCTGATCACTATCACTACATAGTATAAAACAAAGTCGCTTCCCGCTGTCTGTCTGCAGGGGCGTTCCTTTCATTAAAGCCGAAAAGCACGGCTTTCAGTCAAACGTGAGCCTAACAATAAAAAATTTTAAAAAAATAAAACTACACAAGTAAACTTGTAAATTAACCAACTCAATCATGTCGCAAGAATTGATAAGAATAATAAAAACTGCGCGCCCCGGGCGGCGGCCGCCTGCTATACGTTCGATGCAAGGTTGCCAGGTTTACATACTCGAAGAATAATATTTAGGTAAATCCCGCACAGTTTTCATCACGCGCACCGTTGCCAAACCTCTCCAATACCGCTATTGCGAGAACGCAACAATAAACATCGTCCCGTCTCGCTCGCACCAGCTGGCTTCTTATGAGGCTTCTGGACCTGTCACTATTTGTATACAAATGTTCACGTTGTTGATTACATCAGTATGTACTTATTTTCCAAATTGTACTGATTTTTAAGCCTGGCTTCTGATTTTTTATGAATGGAACGTAAAACGAAGCGTGTGTGTGTGTAAATAGTATGAATGAGCGCGTCGCTGTGCAAAGCTCGATCTATGAAATGGAATGATACAATTTCAAATTAGTTCAAGTTCGTTTCGAGCGGTTACTGGTGCATTTTTTGCTTGGACATTTTCTGTGAAATGAAGTGTTGTGATTAGTTTTGCGGTGATTATCTTTGTTTTGAAGTGATTAAAAAGTTTCTTGACATTAAAATGAATTCGGAAACGCTTGCAAATGTGCCTTGTGATGGATTAAAGTATGTGCAATCTTTATTCGGAAAGGTAAATACTTTCAAGTTTTACAGACGAATATAATAATCTCATTACTTCACCTAAACCTACTTTTTGAGTACCTATTTCTCAGAAATCTAAATTACGTAATAGGCATTTTAGTCGAAAATTGCCTTCAGGGTGCCTTTCCGGAACTTTTAAAGATACCTAGCTCATTTAATTGTGATCATTCCTGCGACAAGTTGTTTCGCGGAACGTGTTAAATAAGTATTCACACATATTTAATTAAGAAATAAGTACTCAAGAACAAGAACGGCTTTCCGAATTATCGAAAATTGCAATAGAAAAACAGCTGTTGGTAGAAATAAAACGTTCACCAAATTTTGACGCCGACTGATTACGCCGTTTTGAGTTAGAATATATAATTTTTATATTTTGTAAAGGCTGCTTAATTAATTGTAAAAATTAAAGCAGGCGCCAGGATCATGTTCTCTAAATGAATTGACAAAAAACGGCTTTTATCAAAGCTACTGAAGGTAAAGTAAATCTGTCTAGTAATTTTTACCATGCCTTCCGTGTGCGTGTGTGTGGTGTTTGTCATCTGTCTGTGATAAAGAAACGAAAATTGAAGAGTTATGGCTGTTCACATTGTGAGTAATTATAATTATAAATATTATCAACATCGTAAACAATGTGTAGTTAGAAATCAATCAATAACTTGTACGCCATCTAGTGGCCAGATTGTAATATTTTGCCTATAGCGACTGTTGCGAGCGAGTAAAATATGAACTAACTCTGAGCTCTGTTGTGCCAATAATGTTAATAGATGGCTCTTATACGTCTTATCATATTTTACACGGAACTGATAATATGAAAATGAAAAAGTTGCGATTTTGTAAAGGATTACCAATACTTTGAGTATATAATTTATAATATAAGAAAAAAATGGTGCTATTAAAAACATTTCATTTTAATTGCTAATAGCAAAAACTTACAATTATGAAATAAGAATATTAGTAAGAACTAAAACGAATCAGTCGGTAGGCACAACTTGTGACAGGCGATACGGTAGGTAGGTACTTAGTTTTTTTTTTTTAAGTATGTTGGCTTGCCCTAAGTTTAACCACTAGGCACGCCACTGTCTGTCTGTCTCTATGTATGCTTAGAACTTTAAAAATAAGCAACGGATTTTGTTTCGGTTTTTTTTTAATAGATAGAGTGATTCAAGAGGAAGGTTTATATGCATATAATACATGCATAATATAGTAGAGAAACACTGATAATTTTAGAGCCATTATTTCTCTTAAAAAGTATAGGATAAAAAATGGTTATTGTGGGTTATCCCTAAGAGATAGACATATACCATCGCGGACTTTTTTGTAGACCTTTTTAAGGTGTACAATACTGTACTACATTATTTTGATCTATCTCGTAGGGTAAAGCCAGCGTTTGCAATGTAAGCGCAAAAAAATGTGTTTATTTACGACATCACATTAGAAACCCCTAAAATGATCAGTGTTTCTCTACTATATTATGCATGTATTATACATATAAACATTCCTCTTGAATTACTCTATCTATTAAAAAAAACCGCATCAAAATCCATTGCGTAGTTTTAAAGATTTAAGCATACATAGGGACAGACAGCGGGAAGCGACTTTGTTTTATACTATGTAGTGATACATTAAGGTGGAAGGGGCTTGTGGTTAAATGAAAACAGCTGCACGGTTCGATCGATCGGGTTAGGTTAACCAGATTGATTGATTTTGGCGCAGATTTCCTTGTTCACAAATTTACCTAAACTAAATTTAATTTCAGTGCATCTTTTTCTTTCTATTTCATTAAGAAAAGGACCGAAGATAAATATCAGTTTAGTCCTGTCAAATTAGTCAGCGCCTGACGTAAAGTGACGTATTTTCAACAGCCAATTTTTTTAATCACGTTGAAAATTGTCTATGGAGTATCTTAATTTCACATTACATTATCTCGAGACCTGGCGTCGATGACGTCACGTCGCGTCGACGCTCTGATATGGTGCGCAAAACAAGCATTCTCTAGTAGGATATTATTATAAACAATAAGATTTCCAACAAAACAAATATTGTGTTAATTAATTTAATGTAGGTGATATTATTATAATGATATGATTAAAATGTTGAAAAATAAATGAAACAATCTTGGTTAAGTGGGTACAAGAAGTGTTTATTACACAAAACTACAGACTAAAAATCTTCTTCAGAATATACAGGGTGAAATTGTAAACATGCGACAAATCGAAATGGGAGATTGTACTCATCATTATGAACAACTTTTACCATGGGACCAAACCTGAAATTGCGAAAAAAAAAAATCAGCTGTTCCCTACATTTTGACGAGTTATGCGAACATAAATGTAGGGAACAGCTGATTTTTTTTTTCGCGATTTCAGGTTTTATCTCATGGTAAAAGTTGTTCACAATGATGAGTACAATCTCTCATTTCGATTTGTCGCATGTTTTCAATTTCAACCTGTATGATTGGCTCGATGCCAGTTATTGTCTCATTATCACTATCGCTAATCTCACTGTACGAACTCTCTTCGCCTAGGGATATAATTATTTCACGAACATTTTCTTCTTCAAGGTGGTCTTTCTCCCAATACTCCTGTTGTAATCTTTCAACGTGATTTACTTCTTTTTTCCAGTCGGAAGGTGTGATGGAATTAATCGCATCTCTTGTTAATTTTTCTATTTCTTTTTCTGACTGGCTAACATTTTTGTCTGCCACGCTTTGCTTCACTAGATTTCAGATATATTCAATCGGATTTAAGTCACAGTGATAGGGTGGCAGACGTACTATTTCCTGACCATTCTCTTTCATTAATTCGTCTACGACGTATTTTTTTGGGAGACTGTCCTTAAAATTATCGGGTACAATTCCTTTTTCGTCATATTCTCGTCAAACGGAACGTTATTGTCACGCAACCAGTTTTGCATAACAGATTTGAGTGATGCACTCGTGGGTGACTTTATTGATTGAGTTGAATGGTAAGGTGCATTGTCAATGACGATTATACAGTTCGGCGTTAAGTTAGGTAGCAACTTTTCTTTGAGCCATTTCAAGAAATTATCCGTATCCATCTCATGATGATAGTCGCCTGATGTCTGTTTGCATTTATATAGTAATTCTGCGCCTGGTATGAAACCGTTTTCTCCCCCAGCATGCACAAGAATTCATCTCTGGCCGGGGTTAAAATTTTTGTTTACGCTGCTGTCGGTACTATTTTGCCAACATTTATTAACGGTGTAGTGTGAGTGAATCCATGTTTCGTCTAGAAACGTAACCGGTTTTTTGTACATATCCGCAATCATATGCGCACAACACAGGTCACAGCCGGTCGGCCGGCGGCGCGTGGTAAGTGGTAACCAACTTTTTGTACGGACAATCAGTAGTGCTATTCTGTAAAAATCTCACCGTGATAACTCGGGTGAAGTGAGGTTAAAGTGAGCTGTCATTAGTGTCAATCCCTAACATCAGATGGAAGGACAACTCACTTCATCTAACTTCTCACGGTGAGATTCTAACAGAATCGACCGGTAGGTAACATAACAAGCTTATAACTTCGTGATCCATACGTCATGTTCGTGAACGGGCGCCGCCAGTAGGGACTGGTCATCTCTTAGCTGCCAAGGCTTATTTTAATTTTAATCTAAGTATTTTCATTTCTGAATTGTTATTTTTTTGTTTTTGTTTTTATCTTTTTTAGTACGGACGCTTTTAACGTGCACATCTTTCTACGTCGTTCTCACATGTATTATTTCAACTTGAATGATGTAACCAAAATTTTGTAACGATTTTTATGATTTAAAAGAGTGTCCGTGGAGTTTCTTGCCCGTTCTTCTCCACAGGTACCTACTACGCTTTGGAATGGGCAACTAGCTTCATCTTTCTGACTGACTGACCTCTTGGCAATTCAAAAGTGCCTGTAATTGGTTTACTTGAAATAAATGCTTTGAGTTTGAGTTGAGTTTGAGTTTGAGTGATTTTTCATGATAAAGTTTTGAAATTTTGTACAAAGATTCTTTACATAAAAATACTAGACACGTGTTTCGGGTTTGACATATACTAAAAATAATGTTGTATATGTAAAGCCGTTCTGTGCATAGAAACCGACATGTAATAGAACCAAAAACTGGAAGACATGTGACATCTACCAACCCGCACTGGGCCGGCGTGGTGGATTACGGCCCACTCCCTCTCACCGAGAGGAGGCCTGTCCTAGCAGTGGTAACGTTACAGTCTGGTTATGCTAGGTAAGTTCCTACTAACCTTTTCAGTTGCGGTCTTCAATTGACATCCCTCGTCTCTTCGACAGTCGCAGCAACATTTATCGCGGCACTCCACATTCGGTTGGCACTCGCTTTCTGTAATATGTATGTCATAGATTAACTCTCTCATTCATTACTCTTGACAGGCCTGTTAGTCTAGTGGTCAGTGGCCCTAACTACTATGCGCAAGGTGGTGGGTTCGATTCCCACTCAGGACAAATGTTTGTGTGATGAGGACGATCATTTCTTCTTTGTTCGGTGTAATTTATCTACAGCGTGTAACGAAAGGGGGGTACCAACCCTGAAGGAGGTGAATGTGCTCATGAAACTCAACAACTTTCCCCAAAGAACATAGGTCGAAATATGAAAAAAAAATTTGGCGCTCCCTTACAAAACTGACTACCAGCTGATTGATTTACTATGGGAGGGCCAAATTTTATTTTCATATTTCGACCTATGTTCTTTGGGGAAAGTTGTTGAGTTTCATGAGCACATTCACCTCCTTCAGGGTTGATACCCCCCTTCCGTTACACCCTGTATAATATGTATGTATTTAGAAATATATATGTATGTTTATCAGTTGTCTAGTACTCATAGCACACGCTCTGCTTAGTTTGGGACTAGATGGCGTTGTGTGTAAGTTATGGATTATTATTATTATTATTCTGGAATGTTGTTGTTATTTGTGTTGTATGTGGAAGCACCTGCTATCTAATCTCTTCACCACCCTTGGTTGACTGATAGAGAATGCCTAAGGCATTAAGTCCGCCTTTGTACAGACGCCAGCACATCAAGCTACCCGAAACTGTCAGATTTTCCCAATCAACTTTGGACCTTATGCTTTAGCGCTACAGTTGAAAATCTATCAAAGAAATCTGACAGATTGTAGTAGCTTGATGTGCTGGCGTCTGTACCTTTTTGTGTGCGAAAAGTTATAATAATAAATAAATGTTGATGTAATCGAGTGGTCTTACCATTGTCTATAAACGAATGCTGTTTCTCCAACCTACCGCGGCGTTTTTCACTGCACGGATCCAACTGTACCTTGAAAGAAAACAACAATTTTATTATTAATAATTTTATTAAAATATAGGGTGACTGGTAATTAGTGATCGATACTTAAACACATGATTTTACTCATGACAACAAACAACTTTTACTATGGGACCAAAACTGAAATCGCGAAAAAAATAAATCAGCTGTTCCCTACATTTTGACGACTCGTACGAACATAAATGTAGGGAACAGCTGATTTTTTTTTCGCGATTTCGGATTTGGTCCCATAGTAAAAGTTGCTTGTTGTCATGAGTAGAATCATGTGTTTAAGTATCGATCACTAATTACCAGTCACCCTATATTGTTCAAGTATAACAAAAACAAATCGATCCAACATCGACACTGGCGCAGATCCCCTTGTTCACAAACTAAACTAAGTTTAAGTTCAGTGCATCTTTTTCTTTCTATTTCATTTAGAAAAAGACAGAAGATAAATACAGTGCAACCTCGATATAACAAATCGGAGGGGAACAAGAAAATATTCGTAATATCAAGTAATTCGTTGAACTGAGGTTTGTTATGTTGAGGTTAGATTGGTCTAAAATTCGTTATAAAGAGGTAAAAGAATAGTTTTATTCACCTCAATATTACTTACTTATCTTGTTATAGCGAACAACTTCTACTAATAAATGATAACACATTTTTATCAAATTACTATAATTATGTATTTGCTATGTATTTAAAAACAATTAGGTAGATAATAATTTTTTTTTCTTACATCACTACATAGTATAAAACAAAGTCGCTTCGCTGTCTGTCTGTCCCTATATATGCTTAGATCTTTAAAACTACGCAACGGATTTTGATGCGGTTTGTTTTAATCGATAGAGTGATTTAAGAGGAAGGTTTATATGTATAATACATGCATAATATAGTAGAGAAACACTGATAATTTTAGAGGTTTCTAATGTAATGTCGTAAATAAACACATTTTTTTGCGCTTACATTGTAAACGCTGGCTGAACCCGTCGAGATAGATCAAAATAATGTACTACAGTATTGTACACCTTAAAACGGTCTACAAAAAAGTCCGCGATGGTATATGTCTATCTCTTAGGGAAAACCCACAATAACCATTTTTATCCTATACTTTTTACGATAAATAATGGCTCTAAAATTGTCAGTGTTTCTCCATTGCACCCGTGCGAAGCCGGGGCGGGTCGCTAGTTAATAATCAAAAACAATTAACAATGTGGTTATATAGTAGCTTAATCTCAATTTTGTTCATTGATTAGAAAAAAAGTCATTGATAGTTGTCTGTTTACCACCGGTATGAGTTATGATGACATCCAAAGCGCAATCTAATTTCGTGTGTCGAAACATGTCGAGACATGAATCACATTATAAGATTAAGAGTTATATTATTGGTGGAAACTTTATATAAAGGTTTTGGGTTGGCAAAATTCGTTAATTAGAGGTATAATACTTTTTCTTGATAGTTGAAAATTCGTTATAAAGAGGTTGTACGCAAAGAATGTTCGCAATGTAAAGGTATATTTTATATTGACTCTTATGGACAATTCAAGGGGATTACGAAGAATTTGTTAAATCGAGGAAGTCGTTATATTGAGGTACGTTATATTAAGGTTGCACTGTATTAGTTTAGTCCTGTCAAATTAAGATACTCCATAGACAAGTTTAGACGTGATTAAAAAATTGTCTAGTAAAAATACGTCAATTTACGTCAGACGCTGACTAATTTGACAGGACTAAACTAATATTTATCTTCTGTCCTTTTCTGTTCTTTTTTTTTTCTTTTCGTATAAATGAGAATGACTCACTTGCTGCTGTTCATTTGGTGTGACAGCCGGGTCGTACAGCACGGGAGGGTTGGCCGGGTCGAACTGGTACACTGTGCCGTCCGGATTGGTGAGCGGACGTCCGGTCTGCAGGATACAGAGGAAAAGTTTCATTTATTAGGAGAACTCATCCACAAGTCATATATGGTGTTAGGAGCATTTATCTCTAGGGTGTAATGGCGTCGTCGTGTCCAGCAGAAACTGAAAATCTTCAGCGACTTCATCATTCTTCACCCCAAATAAATTGGGATAAAAGTAGAGGACTTTTATCCCAATTTATTTGGGGTCGGCGCAACATGACTTTCTCTTCATTAATTCTCTATTCTCTGTTATCTCAGTAGACACTCCCTTTCTAGCCATATAATCTTTCAGTCCATTCGTAGCACGGGGCGTTGTCGGTAAACATTTGTGAAGTTTTTTTTTTTTTTTTGCAAAATTATATAGAAAAACAAGATGGCGGCGTTAGTTCCGATTTTAGTCACGCGCCAAAATAACTCCGAGCGCTATGATTATGTCTTACAGACGGTGTCTATACATAGATATCTAGCTTTAACTTCTAACCTCTGTGGGAGGCATAACCAAAATAAGTGTGGAAGGTAGTTCATACCTTCCACATATATTTAAGGACTGGCAGAGATAATATTCCACAACTTTCACACAACGCCATCTAGTCCCAAACTAAGCAGAGCTTGTGCTATGAATACTAGACAACTGATAAACATACATATATATTTCTAAATACATATACAACGTGTCCCAGAAATCAACGTCAAGCCGAAAACGGGCAATAGGCCAAGTCGTGACAGCTATTAGAAAAATATAAAAAAAAATCTTGGTCATGTACTTTTCGAATTATAAGCATTCAAAAATAAATCTCAAAAAGTGACACCCTGTGATGGTTTTTCAAGTCCTGTGACTACATTATTAACATTTCGGTAGTTTTTTTCTCTGTGATGTAACCATGAATAACCCTTCTGTAAATTACAGTTAAAAGTAAAACGTAACTGCCTCAGTTTTAAATTAAATGTTAGATTTTTGCCCAATATTGAATTCAAAATAATGACATCACCCAACTTTAACCGACTGTACTGAAAAAAAAATCTACTACACTATTTTGGCAAGTAACTTTAAAAGATGGCGCGTTTAGTCAGGATTCCAAAATGGTATAACTCATACTAATTGCTACTTCTTAATTGAGAAAAAACATTTTTTTTTTATGAAGCCGTATTTCATAAAAGTTCGATTGAGACGAAGAGTGACGTTATTTTGACTAGTGTGAGCGAGAAAGATTCATTTTAGCTAATGTGAGGTGACGCTACTTTGACAAGTGGGAGCGAGATAGATAGTGACGCTACTTTTATCTAACTAAGAGGGAGACGGATTGACACATCATTTCATATGTGTGAGTGAAACAGATAGAGACGCTACTCTGGCTAAACAGGGATGCGTCGGCAAATTGTGCAATACTGCAGTACGTTACGCTCTTTCGTTGACTGCACATCTTTTTGTATTCGTATTGACTTCGTACTTACAACTGTGGCTTTGTTTATTGGACTTGATTTGCATTGTAATTTGGATTTATCTGCACCGTTTCTGACAACCCCGGACTTGTTTTAATCGCAACCCCGTGTTTGTGTAGTGTTTTATCATGCCATCTCGATACACCGCACAGGAATACGCCAACATGCATCTCATTTATGGAGAATGCTTATGCAACGCCAATGCCGCAGCAAGAGTGTATCGTGAGAGATACCCGAATGCTGAGCGTCATCCCGATCATCGAGTATTTATTAATGTGCATCGGTCATTATCAGAGGGTCGATTTCCTAGCCAAATGGTTAGCGAGGGAAGACCCGTTATGCCCTACGAAGCCGAAGTCTTGCAAGCAGTTGAAGAAGACAGAAGTATCTCAGTACGTGGAATTGAACAGAGCATAGGAGTCCCCAAAAGTACTGCACATCGTATTTTAAAAAAGAACGAGTTTCACCCATACCATGTACGACGAGTACAAAGTCTGCTACCCCGAGACTACCCAGAGAGAGTACGATTTTGTCGAACGATGTTGCAGAGGCACCGAGAGGACCCGCGATTCTTTGAAAAAATTCTATGGTCCGATGAATCAACATTTAAAAAGGACGGTTACATGAACCTCCACAATTTGCACGAATGGCACGTGGAAAATCCAAATTTGATGCGGGAAGATAGATCTCAGTACCAGTTTAAAGTAAATATGTGGACGGGAATTTTGAATGGTAAAGTTATTGGTCCAATCGAGCTGCCGGAGAATTTAAATGCCCAGGGTTATTTGAACTTCTTACAGAACCAATTACCAGAATTATTGGAAGAAGTGCCACTGAACATTTACGGCAGCATGTGGTATCAACAAGATGGCTGCCCAGCGCATTATGCTCTCACTGTACGAGAGTTTCTCAATCGAGAATACCCCGATAGGTGGATTGGGCGGGGTGGTACAATTTCGTGGCCTGCCCGTTCACCCGATTTAAACCCCATAGATTTTTTTTACTGGGGTACGATAAAGGATAAAGTGTACTCTAAACCAATTCAAGATTTAGACGAGCTGCGCCAAAGAATTGCAGAAGCCGCTGAATACATCAACTCAAGAAGATACGCCCGTCTTATTACGCGATCATTTTTAAAGAGATGTAGAACTTGCATTGCAGCTGAAGGAAAACAGTTTGAACATTTGTTATAAAACTTCGTAAATCTGATTTAATAAAAATTATAATAAAAGAAATCCAACGACTGAATTTTATTTCAAATGCACCTAAAACCAACACTGTACTTTTTTTCCTCAATTAAGAAGTAGCAATTAGTATGTGTTATACCATTTTGGAATCCTGACTAAACGCGCCATCTTTTAAAGTTACTTGCCAAAATAGTGTAGTAGATTTTTTTTTCAGTACAGTCGGTTAAAGTTGGGTGATGTCATTATTTTGAATTCAATATTGGGCAAAAATCTAACATTTAATTTAAAACTGAGGCAGTTACGTTTTAACTTTTAACTGTAATTTACAGAAGGGTTATTCATGGTTAGATCACAGAGAAAAAAACTACCGAAATGTTAATAATGTAGTCACAGGACTTGAAAAACCATCACAGGGTGTCACTTTTTGAGATTTATTTTTGAATGCTTATAATTCGAAAAGTACATGACCAAGATTTTTTTTTATATTTTTCTAATAGCTGTCACGACTTGGCCTATTGCCCGTTTTCGGCTTGACGTTGATTTCTGGGACACGTTGTATATTATAGATAAATTACACCCAGACAAAGAACAAATGATCGTGCTCATCACACAAACATTTGTCCTAGGTGGGAATCGAACCCACGACCTTGGGCATAGCAGTCAGGGCCACTGACCACTAGACCAACAAGCCAGATGTGTATGAGAAAATTATATGAGACAATTAAATTGAACAACAACGACAACACAATTTTTTTTTTTACAATTGAATTGTATTATATGAGATTTTATGATTAAGTCCTCCTCTGTACATTTATGTGCTTGAAGTATCAAATAAATATTATTTTATTTTATTTATTTAATCCATAAAGTTTTATTTTAATATAACACCTGCCAAACTGCAAATCGATTTGTCGGCAGTAGGTTCTCGTGGATTTCGCACGACTTTTTGCTTGACTAAATGTTAAAGAAATGTAAGTTAAAACATAAAAAAAATAATAATAATTAAAACTAAGATTAAAACCGTGGCTCTGTAGGCAAAGATTCCGTATGTGAATACGTAAATATGTTACGCTAACCAAAATCATCAAATATTTCGGCCACATGGTTCTTAACGAACACTCCATGGAACGACTCGTTGTCCAGGGACAAGTGGAGGGCAAGCGGCCACGCGGCCGGTCACCTACGCGCTGGACAGACCTTATCAGAGCGTCAACACAAACCTCCATAGTTCCGAATTTCCGAGACGCTGAAGACCGGAATACGTGGAGGAGCATCGCGAGGGCTGCTTTGGCGAAAGAAAACGCAGAGTCATCAACCACGACCACTCTGTCAAGAGTGAACTACTAAAGAGAGAGAGAGACAACCAAACTCCGTTAGTAAAGGGCAGAAATATGACCATATTATCTTACATTTGGGTGTATGACCATAGCACCGGGGGGTACAGCAGACATGTCAGTAACACACCAGACTACGCCTGCGTTTTCAACGTTCGTTGTGACGGGTATGTTTGCATTTACAGCTGGCTCGGGACTGGCGCCACCTGTGAACAAATGGAGGAAATTAAAAATACGTTACACTAGCTGCACCCCGCGGTTTCACCCGCATAAGTCTCGATCGCGTAGGAATATCGGTATAAAAATTATTCTATGTGTCAATACTGGTTATACACTATCTGTGTGCCAAATTTCATCGAAATCCGTTGAGCCGTTTGAGCGTGAAGTAACAAAAATATAAACACACACACTCACAAACTTTCGCCTTTATAATATAAGGGCGCGTAACCGCTATGTCGTAACGATTATTTTATCGTTGGACGACTGTCGTCTCTAGCTGTTCCCATTAATACGATTGTTTGCCGTCCAGTTTTTTTTTATCGTTTAGCGACTATCAAATCTAGCTGTTCCCATTGGATCGCGACGACGTTTTATCGTTGATTTGCGGTCACGATTTAGTCGTAATGATTTTTTATCGTTTTACGACTGTCGTGCTAGCCGTTCCCACTGTCACGACAATCTGTTGTCACTGCAAAAAATGTTGTAGACGACAGTAAATCGTGTCGTTCTATATGTGAACACCTCCATTTAAATACACAAGCCACGACACTTTAAACGACACGATAATCTGTCGTCACGACATAGTGGGAACGCGCCCTTAGTGTGATTGCCATTTCCACATTATATAGGGTGACTGGTAATTAGTGACCGATACTTAAACACATGATTCTACTCATCATTACAAAAAACTTTTACTATCGGACCAAATCCGAAAACGTGAAAAAAAAAGCTATCCTTACTTTATTTCCTCCTTCAGCTATCCCTACATTTATGTTCGTACGAGTCACAGATATAGATTATAATAGATTGCATAAGTGTAGGTACCTCGCGTGGAGAAATGGTGCCGTGCGACACCATTGCTCGCGGCGAACTTCAGTCTGCCTCCGACCGCTTTCCGCGTGTGACGTCAGGTGATAAAAACAAAATGCCTAGTTGTGCGATACTTAATTGTTCTAATTCCACCCATGAAGTTGGAGCTGGTAATCGAGGTATTTCTTATCATCCGTAAGTACTATTTGTCTTAAAATAATCTGTTGTTATTTATAAAACAATTTATTTGGTTATTTTCATCCAAACAGTAGTGTATCCAAATATTTTTTCATTGCGGCTTTAATTTAACGCGCCAGAACTTGTCGTGCATTGAAAACCAGCAATGTAAACATAAGCGATCTAACCTTTCAAGGTCAATTTCTCATTTCCTCTGTCAAAAGTAGTCATTAGTGTTGTAGACTGCAATTTTCGATGCCGATTTCGTACTCAGTTATAATCGATTTTGAAAGCAGAGGAAATGATAATTATATTTTTAAATTAAAACGTAACTACGTAATGTAGGTAGTGAAATGCAAATATTATAAACGAACAGCTAATGGTTACTTCTTAAATGCACTTTTTTCAGGTTTCCGAAAGATCCTTATATTAAAAATAAGGAAAAAAATGGTTGCAAAAATGGTTTCCTACAAAAAGCGCGAACCCCGACGACGGACCAAACCGCGCGGCCTCCCTCTTTAACCTTTTGAATGTCTTAAGTTACACAGTTCGACATAAGCAATTGCCTTTTAGCGTCTCTAATTACGGCATTCGATGAGTTAAATACTAGAAGCTGAACTGACGACCGGCGCGCGCGATGCCGCGCCGCCGGCGATCGATTTCGCGCGGCTTGCGATCCCATCACTAAATTACGGCCGTGACGTCAAAGTACCTACTAAAAATGTTACACGCTCGGTTCCCGTACGAATGGACGAAGACTAGCGTTATATTATATATAGTTCTGTGGTACGAGTCGTCAAAATGTAGGGAACTGCTGATTTTTTTTTCGTCATTTCACTTTTTGTCCCATTATAAAACTTGTTTGTTGTCATGAGTAGAATCATGTGTTTAAGTATCAGTCACTAATTACCAGTCACCCTATATAAGTCTGAAATCGCCAACCCGTCTTGAGCAAGCGCGGTGATCAATGCTCGTGTCTTCTCTTTATGAGAAGAGGACTTTGTCCTGCAGTGGGACAGTAATAGTCTCGCATCAAGCTACCCAAAACTGTCAAATTTTCCCAATCAACTTTGAACCTAATACTTTAGCGATAAAGTTGAAAATCTATTAAAGAAATTTGACAGGTTGTAGTAGCTTGATATGCTGGCGTCTATACATTGGATTTTGGGAAAAGGCTGCACAAATAGTGAAAAACCCTGCCTCCTAAACTGGGGGAACCCCGTGACCAAGTGTTCTACTGTAACTTCGTGTATAAAAGAAACCTTTATTTATGTGTGTTAATGAACCCATAATGACCTGATTTAACTATGAATACGATTGTGTGAGAATGTGTGTAAAGGGGGGATGGGGGTGAGTGGGTTGGGTGTGGTGTATGAGGGGGTGGGGGGGGCTTGGGGGGGGCGTTGTTTCGTGGGGGTGTGTGTAGTCGTGTAAGGTGTGTTTGTGTGATTTTGCATGTGTTTCTGTATCCGTTTTTTAGTCCGTACCCAAAGGGTAAAAAGGAACCTTATTAATCCCGCTCCGCTGTCCGTCCGTCCGTCACCAGGCTGTATCTCATGAGCCGTGATAGTTACACAGTTGAAATTTTCACAGATGATGTATTTCTGTTGCCGCTTTAACAACAAATACTAAAAAACAGTATAAAATAAACATTTAAGGGGGCTCCCATACAACAGACATGATTTTTTTGCCGTTTTTATAGATGAAATAGAAGAATGGTACGGCACCCTTCGTGCGCGAATCCGACTCGCGCTTGGCCGGTTTTTTTATACAATGATAATGATTATTATTACGTGCCTACATTATTTTACAAATAAGGTCTTCTGTACGAGAATAGTCCTGATATATTATGTATTATTGAACTTACCAGTAGGCGAAGGAGTGATAGAGTCAGTGCTGCGAAGACTGAGGGTCTTGTACCCAGAGCTGGATGGGGACAGGCGCCAACTGCTGGATGCCAGGTCACCTGGAGCAACATTAAAACATGATGTGTGAGCCAAGCATATTACTGGATTATTTTTTTTCAGGCTCAAAATTTTTACAGGGTGTTCTACTCATGAATATGAACAATTTTCACTATGGGACCAACTCTGAAATCACGAAAACAAAATCAGCTGTTTAATACAAAAGTTCAATACCTACTTGACCGAAATGTATGAAACAGCTGATTTTTTTTTCATGTCCTCAGAGTTGATTCTATAGTTAAAGTAACACCCTGTAAAAATTGGAGCCGGTAAAAAAAAACATGCTGTATAAGTTGGGGGATTACATCGCTGACAAAAATGCTCGGCTCAGCGCTGGTCCTGCTCTACAAGGGCGCATAAACTATTTAATTCGCATTCGAAATGTCGTTGGAGCTGCTGAAGATTGAAAAAACTATCTTTGTATTGTATAAATTAAATCTCTTAGTATTGTATAGTTGCCTAACACACGTGTGAGCACTATGTACCTAAACTCTAAAGCTACCATTTACTGAGTACGTCTTTCATTGACTTGAATGTGCCCTGGCGGCTGAGAGTATGTCATGCTCACTCAAATGTCTCGCTGGTGGTGGCGTGTTTTTTGGATCATTGAGTTCCCTTCAAATGGTTGAGCTAAATTTGTATTTATTTATTTAACTTTAATGGCCAACCAACAATTGTTTATACTGATAAAACTTAAAACTACAATGTAATACAATCTAGGGTTAGTATAACAATTTCTTACAGGTTAGCACCGCATACCCCATATTGTAACAGTAAAATTGTGCCACAAGTACTGGACTATAGAATTAACTTACATAATATTAACATAATCAGAAATAAAAAAAACAATTTATACAAAAATAATTATAAAAAAAAAAAAAAAAAAAAAAAATAATGGTAGAGAAAACATTAAGCATTGTCGACTGTGATTCTGTGGAACTCGCTAAAGAGTCAAAATGAACGTCAACAAGGTCACTATAGCTGTTTAACAGTTTGCAAAGCCGAGGGACGATAGAACTTGCACCAAGTAAATGCTGCTGATCCATACGTCATGTTCGTGAACGGGCGCCGCCAGTAGGGACTGGTCATCTCCTAGCCGCCACGGCTTATTTTTATTTTATTTTAATTTAAGTATTTTAATTTCTGAATTGTTTTTTTTTTTTGTTTTTGTCTTTTTAGTATGGGCGCTTTTAACGTGCACGTTTTTCTACATCGTCCTCACGTGTATAATTTGGACATGAATGATATAACAAATATTTTGTAATAATTTTACGATTTAAAAGAGTGTCTGTGGAGTTCCTTGCCCGTTCTTCTCCATAGGTACTTACTACGCTTTGGAATGGTCAAATAGCTTCATCTTTCTGACTGACCGACCCCTTGAAAATTCAAAAGTGCCTGTAATTGGTTTATTTGAAATAAATGCTTTGAGTTTGAGTTGAGTTTGAAAGTAAAACGTAAATAACTCGTTAACACGCTAAGCGAGATGCGGTAGGTAGTCCGCGAAATTCAAATTTGAATTCACAGCGCATCGCTAGACAATAGTAGGCGCTAGTTTATTTATTTATTTATTTATTAAGGCACATCAACAACACAAATATTTACAAATAACTTAGAACAGAGACATAGACTAGTGTTTACGTCAATTACAGACGTGCACAGCATTCACAACAAAAGATAAGAAAAAATACAGCACTTAGCTTTAAGCTCACTGTAACATTTTCATATGAATACAGCATTACCGTTACAAAAAAAAAAAAATAATAAAAAAGAAAACAAAAAGAACACAAACTCTAGCTAAAATCTCGGTAGTAAAGAGAATACCCTCATCGACATAAACATTGAACATTGACTAATTATATTATTTTACATTATTTGAGGAGCGTCGGAACGAAAACCGATATATCGAATTTACCATGTTTTTCACAAATTAAAAAAAAGCTTGTAAGTTTTTTAATGTTACAAAAGTGGAAAATTATAGCATGTCAATTTGCAGTTAAAGTGACATCGATTGATGTGTGAAACTTGACGGAGGGTAGATACTTAATTTAGGGAAATACTTGGCGGACAAGTATGGATATATCGGTTTTTGACGCGATCATTTGGATATATCGGTTTTTGACGAAACCAAAATGGATATGTCGGTATTGAACTGAATTGAATTTGAACCGACCATTGTTGAATTGTGTAAAACTTAATAAGAATTATCGGTTTTTAATCCAACAACAAGAACATGTTGAATTTAAAAATGTATTTGTCGGGTTGGATTTGACCACAGTATATTGATATTTTTTTTAAGATGGATGTAACTGTTTTTTAATTGGTTTCTTTCCTGAAGGGTGTATAACTAAACATTTTGTAACAGAAAAAAAAAAAAATGTCTTAATTAAGACATATCGGTTTTTGTTCCGACGCTCCTCATTTGTTTTACATAGCTAGTAAGATAGTTAACACGAGAGTGACACGAGGTAACATAAGATTAGGCGAGTTGACACTGAAGTGTCACTGAACTGACACCAGTTGACACGAGATGACAAGTGGGTGCTAATGGTTTAACGTTAGAGACTCAAATTGTCACAAGAGTAACTCAAGTTGACACGGTGGTGAATTAAGGAGAACCTGTGAATGTATTAGAGAATCCTTTCATAGTATAAAACAAAGTCGCCGAAATCGCTCTGTACGCGCATAACTTCCAAATGACTGCACCAAATTGGATAATTCTTTTTTTTTTTTGTTGTGTTCGGTATTGCCAGGACAAGGTTTGTATGAAAGAAAATTCGAAAAAAAAAACATTCCACCCGTGTGAAGCTGGGGCGGGCCGCTAGTATGAGAATTAATATGAGATATTTCTACAGTCCAGACATTACCTTGGTCAGATCATGTGATTGAAATTCAGCTCTTACCTTGTCTACTAAGTAGCCTTGGAGTATGAGGCTCTGCTGCAGCATATCCTCCGAAGCTGTGACTCTTGGAGACGGGGCCCCGGGCACCACGCCAGGAACCACTCGACCCTGGAACACTGCCTTCGAGGGATTGCACCTGGGGAGGAATGAAATGGTTAAAATAAAGTTCCGAACAGGCATTGACGGATTAATTCTGAAACACTACTTAATTTGAAGATGCTGTTCAATCTCATGCTATTTGTGACAGTTTGAAGTGTATTTTGGAGGCAAACGGACTTCTAATAAATACGGTTATCATCAGCTGCACGCGGTTAGACTGGAAGCCGACTCCAACGTAGTTTATTTTATTTTTATTTTCCTCCTCCCCTCTTTACTCGGAGGGGGAGGAGGATCTTAAAATAGCCCTTTCATCTTACTGCTTAAATTGTGCTTAAATTAAAAGAAACAATATGGCGAGACGAGTACAGACGAGAATAGAAACCTCATGAAAAACATTGGCACTATTAGTTACGAAACCCTGAAAACTGCTTTCCGGCCCCGTGTCTGGAAACCCAGTTTCTCTGATGACACATCATATATTTGACGGCACGGTTGGAGCAGTGGTTAAGCGATTGACTGCTGCGCTGCGTGTCGCGGTTTCGATTCCCGCACGGAACACATATTTGTATGACCTACAAGTATTTGTTCCGGGTCTGGCTGTTTGTGTATGTGAGTATAAATGTTTGTAAACGCACCCACAGTACAGGCAAAATTCCTAGTGTGGGGCAATGTTTAAAAAAAAAAATGTATCAATTGACTGTAGTAAAGTCAGGAAAGTTTATTGTTAAGCAAATGGACTAAATTGTCCGTAAATTCAAATCAAGCAAAGCAAGTAGGGTGTCAATTTCCTTAGCAAAATAATTTCCATGCCTGTATTTACAAGAAAATACTCAGTGACCAAAACTAAGTGAGACTCCAGAACATACCTTCAACAGTTTATTCCTGCCGCCACCTTCGGGTGTGAGCACCTTGATGGGTCCGGAAGCAAGCCACGGCCATTGCGACTCGTCTTGCTGCAACCAAATAAATTAGCTAAGCAAGAATTCTATCTGCTGAAGAGACGGTATGAAGCGAGTAAGGAAGAAGAAGACAGAGGAGTCGGCTAGGAAACATCAATGTTATATTTTATGTCCCAAAAAAAAAAAAAAACTGGTATACAACGTGTCCCTGAATGAACGCAGTCTCTTAAGGGGTCATTGTACTCATCATTATGAACAACTTTTACTATGGGACCAAACCTGAAATCGCGAAAATGAATGAAGATTAAAAAAATAGAAAATATGATTTTCTATTTTTTGATTTTACAGATTTTTTTTTCTTTCCTTTTATTTTACATCAATACCCGTCATGTCTGAGCATTTTCGCCAATTATGTATTATGTTTGTCGGGAATACATTAGTCTATCGCTTGACTAATCGGGATGCCAGCGCCACCAAGCGGTGCTCGACAGAGTCTACAACATACCGCTCGACCAGAGTGAAGTGCAGTTCGTCGGTGGCGGTCGATCTGTGAACACGTTTAGAAACTGTCGCGCGTTCCGTATCGTTCTGTCGTGTATCTACGGTGTGTAATTAATTTGTTCGTAAATTAAAATCTGATTTGAACTGCAAACGGTTTTTCTATTGCGCAATAACTGACACTACTCATAGTACGTCCACAGTAGTAAAAAAAAAAAAAAAAATATAAACATCCGAATTGATAACCTCCTCCTTTTTGATGTCGGTTAAAATATGGCTGATGGTAACGAGAGAGACGTACAGACGCCAGCATATCAAGCTACTACAATCTGTCAGATTTCTTTAATAGATTTTCAACTTTATCACTAAAGCATAAGGTTCAAAGTTGATTGGGAAAATTGGACAGTTTCGGGTAGCTTGATGTGCTGGCGTCTGTACCTTCTCTATCATATTTATAAAGACAGAGAGCGTATTTGCGAGTTTTACCGTCCTACTCGCACATTTTATGACCGCGACTTTCCGAATTTTTACTTCTTAGTGGCTAAGATAGTTACCGAGCTGAATATCCTCCGTCTCACTTTCTCGTACTCCCTCTCCCTCTGCTCCAGCGACTTGCTTCTGTTGTTAGCGAGCGAGCCCGCGCCCGGCTCGTCCAGAGAGTGGGTGTCGCGTTTTAGTATGGACCTGTTGATGATATATTCAATTGTAGCCATTTTACAACCATCCTCTTAGGCTATTAGCATTATTGTAGAATCCAAGTCTCCTTACTTAAAAAAATACAAGAATTGTTGTTTTGTTGATGTGAAACATCACATGCGGCAGGTCAGACCGGCTGTTGGCGTTGCGACGCGGCCAACAGCCAACATGCAAACGAAATTTCAATAAAGTATTTTTTTTTTTCTATAAAAAAATCTCTTGTTTTATTATATTATTTAGTTTAATAAACCATCCTTTCATGGATTTTTTTTTACAAAATAAGTTTCGATGTTTCACATCCGCCGAACGTCCCGCGATTTTTGATGTGAAACATCTATAGCCGTACGTAAAACAGGTTCTGGCGTGGCGACGCATGCTGTGGCGACGCGTCGCCACGCTCTATGATGGTATATATATATACAGTCTATATGCAGTAGTGTGTACGATGTGCTTTTTTTAAAAGTCACTGATTAAACGAATTAAGTTAGATTTAGAAATAAATTCTTAAATTTTTGTATTTAATGAAAATAAATATTTATTAAACAAACAGTCATCATTTTCTGGAAAAAAATCGTAATATTTTATTTTATCATTATACCATATTTGGTTCCTAACGCAATCTGTTATTTTCTGCATATTACTTTTGCAAAATAATGTCGATGTTTCTCATCTGCCAGGCGTCCCGTGACGGCTCACAGTTTTTTTTATTTTTTATTGTTAGTTTTTCTTTGAATGATCATTGGGGAATGCGACAGACGATGAGTGATAACTGTTTATATCACAAAGTCTGAATACAACACAATCTTATTTTTATTGGCTACGATTGTTATTAACGCGATCAGAAAAGAAATAAACCACATAAACTGCATTCGCGATTTATTTACGAAAAAAGTAAAAAAATATCAAGTTATAGAAAAATAACTTTAATTGCTACGCAATAAAGTTCAGTTTACGCTACAGCTTCAAACATTTTTATAACTTTTTCAATAGTGCTAGTCACTCTGCACTCTGAAATTAACTTAATGATCATTAAAATAAAGTTGATATTTGTTTAGCTTGGAATAACATCAATTTGAAACAAATTTGAATAGACTTTTAGTTTATTTCTACATATTGCTTTGTTTAAAAGGGTTGTGCTAGATTATTAAGCTAAGGTAATTGTATTTATTTATTTTTACTACTTTAGTCGATAGTGAATAGGTACTTACTTGGCGTGTGGCACATCGGGTTGATGTCGGAGCGGACTGGGCGGGAACGTAGCCGTGCACCACTCTTTGAAGCTGGTGCACGGGATTCTTCCACCCGAAGTTCCTGTGAAACACAAAAGTTTCTTTACTGGATATGGTTTTTTTATACAGGATGTCGTTTTACCCGACTGCGCGACAGCAAACTAATAGCAAATGCAGTGCGATTCTGTAACCATCTCACCGTGAAAACTTAGGTAGGTGAGGTGAGCGTGGAGTGAGCTGTCAGTGTCATCCCACCTGAGTGGGCGTCTGTGTGTTTGTGTTTGTGTGTGTGTGTGTGTGTGTGTGTGGTTGTGTGTGTGTGTGTGTGTGTGTGTGTGTGTGTGTGTGTGTGTGTGTGTGCGTGTGTGTGTGCGTGTGTGTGTGTGTGTGTGTGTGTGTGTGTGTGTGTGTGTGTGTGTGTGTGTGCGTGTGTATGTGTGTGCGTGTGTATAATAATAATAATAATAATAAAGCCTCGATCAACATTTATCGAGGCTCTCGTTAGGCGGTTGGATCAAAGGCCTGATTCAAAAGGCAGTACTCCTCGATACGGCTCGCATTGTGAGGAGGTTCCTGTCTCTGGAGTCCTAACCACCGGTAGCTTGGACCCTGCTCCCGTCACCGGCGGATCACTATTTTTAAATATTTTTAAATGTTTTTTTTTTGTACTTATATTATAAGAAATATTTAAAAATATAATAAAATAAGGTAAAGAAGTGAATAAACGACATAATAATAATAATATTCCACAACTTTCACACAACGCCATCTAGTCCCAAACTAAGCAGAGCTTGTGCTGTGGGTACTAGACAACTGATAAACATACATATATATTTCTAAATACATACATATTATAGATAAATTACACCCAGACAAAGAACAAATGATCGTGCTCATCACACAAACATTTGTCCTAGGTGGGAATCGAACCCACGACCTTGGGTATAGCAGTCAGGGCCACTGACCACTAGACCAACAGGCCTGTCAAATAGTATATGTGTGTGTGTGTGTGTGTGTGTGTGTGTGTGTGTGTGTGTGTGTGTGTGTGTGTGTATGTGTGTGCGCGCGCGCGCGCGCGCGTGTGTGTGTGTGTGTGTGTGTGTGTGTGTGTGTGTGTGTGTGTTTTGTTTGTATGTTTGTTACTTCTTCACGCTCAAACGGTTTGACCAATTTTGATAAAATTTGGCACACAGATAGTTGAGGCCATGAGAGCCAGAGTGGCATAACTTTCAGTAGTAAGGAAAAAACAGAAGCCCTGATTTCTAATAATTGTAAATTTAGTAAATAAATATATTTTATCATACTTTGCTGCCAAGTCTCTTCATATGTAATACTAGCATCCGCCCGCAACTTCGTTTGCGTAGAATTCGGAATTCTCGACATTTAAATCCTATTACCCGTTTTCCCGCAGGAATGAAGCATTTTCCCGTAGTAAAAAGTAGCCTATGTTCATCAGGGATAATATCGGCTTCTAATGGTAAAACAATTTTTCAAATCGGTCCAGCAGTTTCGGAGCCAATTCAATACAAACAAACAATTAAATCTTTCCTCTTTATAATATTAGTGTAGATTATTTATTTTTGAGCCACTGTGGCCCTATGACTTTTACCGTTTAGAGCAGTTTTTTCAAACAAATCAGTATTGAAAAAAATACAGATAGGCCACTCTGGCTCTCATGGCTTCAGTTTATAACCAGGATTAACACATAGAATACTTTTTATCCCGATATTCATACGGGATCGAGACTTATGTCGGTGAAACCGCGGGGCGCAGCTAGTTTAGCAAATATAACTTACCGCTCTTAGACACTAATACTGAAGTCTTGTTAGTCATATCGAGATGATGCGACAGTTGGAACAGCGCGGCACAGCGGTGCACTAGCATACGGCCGTATGACGTCATCACCGGGAAACGGACTATGCAGCGGCTGGAGCAAGAAAAACAAAAAACTATCAGTAAAACGGAACGATTTGTTTCGTATACAACGTGTAACGTTAAATGCGCAAAACCTGAAAATAGTTTGATCAGAATTAATAACGAGTAGAATTAATTGAACCACTTTTTAACATAGGTCACATTTTTCAAAAAATCTTCATTAAAAACGTTGCCGTGTCTATTTATTAATAGGTCAAGCAAGCCAATGTCAGCGCGGCGCAGCGGCCCGGTGACGACTCCTCCCTCGATAAAACGTCGTCGCAGACGCAAGAAACGATCAGAATGGCCAGTAAAAATAAAACAGCACATAAAACCTTTACAATTTTTTTAATGACTTCTTTTCTCTATGAAATAGGTCAATTGAATTAAAAATCAGTTGGGGTGTCTGAGGTTTTGCGCATTTAACGTTACACGTTGTATACAGAATTTAACGGATTGTTAAAATGCTTTAATTACGATTTTCTGAGCAAGAGTGGTGGGGACGACGGGGCGGGGACGACCGGGAATAAAGCGTCATAAGTAAGAATAAATCGATTCATGTTGTAATTTAGGAACCGAATGTGTTCAACAAATACACAGGGTAGCAAGGAAATCAACGTGCAACCGGTTACCGTAGATTAAGTACATGATTCTGAACACGCACAATGGTCCACTTGAAGGACTAAGTGCGGAAACCAAACCCGTAACATAGAAGTACAAGATTCTGAACCCAGCGTTCAAATTTTAGGTCCAATATAAAAAAAAAAAAAATTGCCGTTGCATGTCCCGGAATTAACGCACAACCTCTTAAGGGGTCATTGCACTCATCATTATGAACAACTTTAACTATGGGAATAAACCTGAAATCGCGAAAAAAAAATCACTTGTTGTTGTTCTGTTATGAGGCTAGTAAGATGTCTACTCACCCCGTATCGTTAACAAGCGAATGTAATTCTCGTTCTATCTTCAATAGCGCCATTCTGTCGCGCATGTTCTTATTGAGAGTGTCCCTTATGAAGTGCACCAGTTCTGGTCCCGTTGGCTCATAGCGGTCGTCTGAAATGGAATAATACATAGATTTAATATGAATTTCACTGTTTGATTGTGAACTAGAACTGTCTCCAGCGCACACTGGTTTGTAAGAAACTCTGAAATACACGAATAACTAGAAATGCCGACCGTTAGAGAAGAAGTAAGCAACTGTAGCAAAAAGTATGTATAAAGACGGGCTGAAAAACCTCAGCAACTCGCTAGCCAGATATCTACTCCCAAGACAAAGACCACATTGAAAATCTATTAAAGAATTTTGACAGATTGTAGTAGCTTGATGTGCTGGCGTCTGTACTTCAAAAATTCGCAAAGAATGTGCGCAATATGGAAGGAGTGATGGGGCTATGGAGAAATGTCTTGACGATGCGTGAGCGTGCGTGATCCATCGCCGCCTGTACGATCTTCACCGCGCACAGGATGGATGGATTTTTTCTCCGTTAGTGTAATTACTGAATGGCGTGTGAGGATAAATAAATAAATAAAATTAAAAGACACATACTGGAACTCGACCAAAGGAACTGAAGTCCCAGGTAAAAATGATTTTCGGTGTGATTTCTGCCGCATTTCTGCGTGTTTTCGGCCTATTTTCGGCGTGTCGGCGTGTTTTCGGCGTTTTGTTCACTACCTCGGCCTGTTTTCGGTGTATATTCGGCCGGTATTTTTTACCAGGGGTGTTACCACGTGCAGTGAGACTATTCACTGGAATGGCCATAAAAAAAAATCCACACCAAACCACATCTAATTATGGCTAAAATGTAAAAAAAAAGGTTGTGAACACCGTTAGCTTATAATCTATCTCGTGAGTTAATTGGCTACTTAGTGTTTTATGACCCCAAAATAGGATTAATAATAATTAATAAATACCTTTATTCACATATTTATAAGAATTGTGGATATACATTTTTTTTAAATTAAAAATAACAAAAAATTCATAACCTATAAACTATTTATTATTTTTTAATGGGACCAATTTTAAGTCTTATAAATATGTGAATAAAGGTATTTTTCATATTTTTTTATGCTCTTTTTAATGGTTAAAGTCATTTTGGAAATTTTTTATTAGAAATATGTGAAAACTGCAAACCATCATTTTGGGGTACGAACTTTGAGGGTGATTTTCATCCCTTTAAAACGTTTGTTAGCAAAAAAGAAAAAATACGTATCTCATTATTTTCATGTAGATTATTATAGTAAAGCAGCAAATAAATCGGTGAGGGACACCTCGCGGGGTTTCCTTGTTAGATAAAGACCACAATCTTTAAAGCTTGACAACAGATTCAAATAAAATTAAAACAGTTCTGTCTGTTTCAGCCTGAAAAATCTCAGAAAATGGACAAATATATGTTAATTAAACTAATAAAATAACGGTCTCACCGGAATCATTTCTAGTTAGCATCCTTATTCTGGGCTCTTTACGTTCTGGACATCTGAAAATAATAAACATACCGACGACGTGAGTTTGTTAATTTGACATATTTCATATTTAGATTTTCCAAAGATTTTGGTGATTGAAATCCTTCGTGTGCACACCTTACTTTGATGATGCGACATGTAGCGACAGAAACTTTTCTGTCTCGGTGACAAAAGACACTCGTGCGCGCCAGCTCTCAGGCTGCCTGTCCATTGACGCGGAGCGAGACTGCGGAGCGGAGAAACTGAGAAATAATAACCAATAGGATTGCATAAAATCTCAATGTAATTTTTCTATTGGTTAATATTTCTCCGTTTCTCCGCGCCGCAGCCTCTGGACAGTCAGCCTTACAGGACTATCAGAGCTATTTTATCTCTGACAGCTGCAACCCAATAGCAACCTTATTATAACTACAATAAAGATCACTGTGAATTTGACAAACTTGTCCATGGCAGCACCCATATTGCAATGGCAATAAATATGCCTGTGATTTTGGCAGCGATACAAATTAATACATAGACAAAATCGTGGTAACAAATGAAGATCGACTTCATCATCTGCCCAGTCTTTTCCCAACTATGTTGGAGTAAGCTTCCAGTCTAACTGGATGCAGCTGAATACTGGAATTTTACATGGAGCGACTGCCTATCTGACCTCCACAGCCCAGTCACGGGATAAGACTGGTTGTCAGACTTTTGGGCTTCTGAATACGGACAACCAGTCTTACCCAGCGTCAAAGATCTACGAATGATAGCCGGGACCAACGGCTTAACGTGCTTTCCGAGGCACGGAGGGGTCTCGGTACGTAAAGATGGTCACCCATCCACAGACCAACCGCGGCAAGCATAGCTTAACCTGATCGATCGGCCTGTGCGGCGGTTATTATTTAGCTGCGAGTCCTTTGAAGAACTGAAGATCGACTTACCTGCAGTAATAAGATTGGTCGTCAACATCGAGACTGCTCGACTTTCTCATCGTGTCGTTATTGTTATTAGATGCGACTGTGAATAAAAGACAAAATATTTCGTTAAAAATGCAATGCAAGGCATTACTGGTACTGCCAGGGTCGCGGGTTGTTCGAAAGAGGTACCGTGGCCCTTGGCACAGGCAACTGAAGGAACACGGGTGGGTTTTAGTCAGTAAAAGTCTGACACGCCCTCCCGCTCCGCTCAGAGCGGGGGAAGTTATTTGATAATCCGCGAGTTGACTAATTTTTTTTTATTATTAAAATTGAAGCTTTTTTACCTCACTAATAGCTTGGTATAAACAGTTTTTTAATATTTTTAAAAATTGAAAAGATATGAGCGTTCAAAACTCTCAATTAGACAGAGAGGGAAATACTGAATTGTGACGTCATAGTTCAGTATCGCCATATAAATTACATGCAAAACTTCGTTTTGCGAGAAAGAGATAGACAAAAAGTTTCTATAAGTTATAAGTTTTTTATTTTTCGACCGATTTCAAATTTGATTTCGAATTCTATTATTGTATTACATGTGTGGATATATTATCTACTAGAATATAAATAGTATTCAATATCATGCAACTACCCAATTTTCCACCCAAAAAAAAGGCATTACTGGTAAAACTTTATTTTATTGAGTTCAGTTGGAAAAGAATGTATACATGCGGAATAACAGGGTTAGAGTGCCGACTATGGTCAATATACTGACGACTGAACGACTGCCAATATAAGTCATCATCTGCCTAGCCTTTTCCCAACTATCTTAGGGTCGGTTTCCAGTCTAACCGGATGCAGCTGAATACCAGTATTTTACATGGAGCGACTGCCTATCTGACCTCCACAACCCAGTTACTGTGTAGTACGATACCCTTAGGTAAGACTACTTGTCAGATTTCCGGGCTTCTGACTACCCGTAACGACTGTCAAAGATCTACGAATGACAGCCGGGACCAACGGCTTAACGTGCTTTCCGAGGCACGGAGAGGTCTCGGTATGTAAAGATGGTCACCCATCCACAGACCAACCGCGGCAAGCGTAGCTTAACCTGATCGATCGACCTGTGCGGCTGTTATTATTTAGCCACGGGTAAACGTCTGCCAATATAAGTAATTAATGAAAATGACAGTAAAGATGAATATTGTTTAGCTTTTTCATTCCGCGAGTGAACATCCATCTAACCAAACACGGGGTAGCAGGAACATCGACGCACAAACTGTAACCATGAATTCAGCAAATGATTCTAGACTAGCGTACCAATTTTTTGCGGATAAAAAAAAAAAAACTGCTGTTTCATATAAAAGTGTAATAGGTACCTAAGCGGTCAAAATGTATGGAATAGCAAAGGAGTCTGCTGAGTTTGCGTAGGAAAATGCCCCTTACCGCACAAGCGCCACCTCGCGGTGAAGTAAACTAGGGGGTATACTGACTCGAATGCAAAAATAACCATTGTCCTAAGTAGATGGGAACATTGTCAAAATTGCAAATAAAAGTACTGACTATTGAGCCTCCAAAGTTACATTGAAGTCTATATGGGAAAAACAGATTTTCGGCCCTCGGCCATTTAGATACCTAACAATCTGACATTCAATAACGTGAGAAAGTAGTAATCTAAATAAGCCCTATCGAACAGTGTATTGCAATCTTTGGGGAAATTCCACTTCACTTGTCAGTTTCAGACTGAGCTAAGCTGGGCTCAGCCCGTATGGACTACTTTGTTGTTCATCATTCATACATTTCTCAACGCTCCCTATCGCACTCGTTGTTACCTCCTGCACTTCATCCCCTTCCTCCCATACTGAAAACAGAGGGGGAAAAAAGAAATAATTTCCATTGGGAACTGGGAAGTCTCGAACACACAACCTCTGTGTTCATTTTGAGGGGTAGTTTTCGGCAGACTCCTTTGTGTTTAATAACCGACGCAAAATTTCAACGCAGGGCGTTCAGAATCATGTACTGAATCCACGGTATCATATTGCGAGTCGATGTCCCGGATGTCACCCTGTATATTTCTGTGAAACGTTAAAATATTATTGTTTATACAAGGTGTAACTTAAATAACGCACAACCTCTTAAGGGGTCATTGTACTCATCATTATGAACAACTTTTACTATGGGACCAAACCTGAAATCGCGAAAAAAAAATCAGCTGTTCCCTACATTTATGCGAACATAAATGTAGGGAACAGCTGTTTTATTGTTTTGATTATTTTTATTATATTACAAACCGGAATATACTTTGTTCAGAATAAGTAACTGAATCGATTCCAATAATTTTTATACCATGTTATATTTTGTCCCAAAAATATTGAAGAAAGGTTACAAGTTGGAAACCGAGCGACACTAAGTATATATTCGCAATTATATGCGCAGAACACAGGTCACGGCCGGTCATAGCGGCACTAGGTGCCGGTGGCGCGGGGGCGCCACGTAGTGACTATCTTTTTGTACGGACAACCAGGTAACATAACAAGCTTATAATTTTGTGATTTTTCATGATACAGTTTTGAAATTTTGTGCATAGATTCTTTACATAAAAAAACTAGACACGTGTTTCGTGTTTCGTATATACTAAAAATAATGTTGTATATTCGGAATCAGCGAATTTTTCTCCATCGCTTGAGTCGGGTTTCATTCAAATCGGAGCACTTTTTTGGCGCTTAAAACAACCCAATTTTTGGGCTCAACGCCTTGAGTCAATGTATGATCCCACATCTTATTTGCCATTTTTGCCATATTAGCCGTATAACTGATGATCGTTGGGGTAGACGTGTTCTAAAGTGGAGACCGCGAATCGGCAATCTTCTTTCTTTCTTTCTTTCTAAGATACGACGCCATCAGCCTAGGCGGCTGGCAGGTAGCACCTGGATGAGAGTTGCCGAGAATCGAGCTAAATGGCGTGCAATTGGAGAGGCATATGTCTAGTGGACTGCTGTAGACTGATGATGATCTAGGCGACGATTACCTCATCTATGTACACGGAGAGAAAATTCTTAGAAAAATTACTGTGCTCGTCACTGTAAAGTGAGTGCAAGTGACATCTACAGAAAAAATTCTGAGTGAGATTGGGAAAAATTTGAGGGGCCCATGGCTAAATAATAACAGCCGCACAGGTCGATCGATCAGGTTAAGCTACGCTTGCCGCGGTTGGTCTGTGGATGGGTGACCATCTTTACATACCGAGACCCCTCCGTGCCTCGGAAAGCACGTTAAGCCGTTGGTCCCGGCTATCATTCGTAGATCTTTGACAGTCGTTACAGGTAGTCAGAAGCCCGAAAGTCTGACAACCAGTCTTACCTAGGGGTATCGTATTACCCAGTAACTGGGTTGTGGAGGTCAGATAGGCAGTCGCTCCATGTAAAATACTGGTATTCAGCTGCATCTGGTTAGACTGGAAACCGACCCCAGCATAGTTGGGAAAAGGCTAGGCAGATGATGATGATTGGGAAAAATTCACTATTTGTCCAATAAATTTTACTGTACAGCATAAGAATTTTTACTGTGCTAGCATGGTAATTTTTCCATTACCACTCAAATGCGCTCAGATTATGAGACAGCACAGTAATTTTTCTAAGATTTTTCTCTCCGTGCAGTTGGATGAGAGAGGCTTTTACCGCTTTTTGCTGATACGAACTGGGACGCGACTAGTGTCAAGCGACACGAGCGCGCGCACACCTGCAGTGCTATTCTGTAAAAATGTCACCGTGAGAACTTAGGTGAAGTGAGCGGGAAGTGTCATTAGGGATTAACACTATTGACACTGCCCGCTTCACTAATGACGCACAAACCGGCTGTTCCTGTCCGTCGCTCTGCAAGTCGAGTCACGGTGACTCGTGGCGCGGTCTAAACAACTTTTTTCATTTGTTTTCTCCGCAGTCTCAAATCGCGTATCGCTTGTTATCCACGGAGTTTATTTATTTAAACTTTAGCACAAAAGGTACATACAAAGGCGGACTTAATGCCTTAGGCATTCTCTACCAGTCAACCAAGGGTCGTTGAAGAGATTAGATGGCAGGTGCTTTGGATGACACGACAATGATAAAAAATAAAATAAAAAAAAAAAAAACTAGACAAATACATAAATAGGTTAAAAACACATACATCCGATTTAGGGAGAGGAGACCTAAGTTTCAGCACTGGGAACATCATAGGCTAATAATACTAGGCAGATGGTGCGGTACCTGCAGTGGACGCAGGCGGTGCAGTAGCCACACACGCAGCTCACGCGTGGGTTGTTTGATAGCAAGTCACGCGGCGCGTCCGAGTGCCAGCGACGAGTGCGGTGACGCTCGTGGTGCGAGTCGTCCCACCCGCCTGATGTTATCTATGAGAGAAAGAGATACTAATGTTACAAAGAGATGGAGAAAAACTAGGATAGACTAATATAAAATCAGGGAATCGCCGGAAGGCTAAAGAAGCCGAAACATCATTTTAAAGTGTCGACTCAGTCACTGGCGAACGATCAAAAGAAAGACTGAAGCTGTGGCGAGACAGTGCCCAAACACTACCCATACTATTTGTTCCACCTGCTGAGGATCTCCCACCTGGACATGAGTTGCCTTGGCTAACCTCTGAAAGTCTTTAAACGGACTCCGGATCCAGGTGTGCCGAAGCACGGAAAATGGGTTTCAATATCTCACTCCCCCTATGCGGAACGCATAGCGCGTGCCATCACCAGTCCGGGGCAGCGGAAGTCGCACACGAATACCGGGGTGCTTATAGTCAGTAGGAGTCTGACAGAGATCCCTCTAGGCACCCCAGGGCGGAGGACATCCATGAGAATTTCAATATTATAAACGCGGAAGTTTGTGAGGATGTATGGATGGATGTTTCTTACTCTTTCAGGCAAAAGCTACTGAACGGATTTAGATGAAATTTGGCACACAGATAGTTTATAACCAGGATTAACACATAGGTTACTTTTTATACCGATATTTCCACGGGATCGAAACTTATGCGGGTGAAAACGCGGGGCACTGCTAGTAATACATAATCATTTAAATTCAAGAAAAAAGCAAGTTAAGTATTATAACACTCACCTGAATCTCAACGGGCAACTTCTTCTTAAAATCATCATTATCACTATGTTTCACATCACTACTGTTAACCACATCACTACACCTAACACTAACATGACTAGAATCGTCAGTCACACTCACAGTTCGTTCATCACTCGCTTCCTCTGCTGTAGCGACGGAGTTCAATACGGTAGGCGACGTGTTTCCCACGCTAGGCGGAGAGTTTTCAACGCTAGGCGACGCTGTGACATTAGTCGCGGCGTTTCTAACGTCATTCGTACCGTTTTCGATGTTACTCGCGGCTTTACCCACATTATTCACCGCATTACCGACGTAAGGTGAAGAGTTACCGACGCTAGGCGATGAGTTATTGACGCTAGGAGTCGAGTTTGTGACGGTAGTGGGCGAGATTGTGACTGTAGGAGTGGCTGGTTGCGCGGGTGATAACGCGCGCGGCGGTGAATGCGTTTCACGTAACGCTTGACTGCGTACCAGTTGTTTTGATTTGAAGCTCTGGAAAGAAAGAAAGGCTCGTGAATAAAGTATGCAACACAATAGTAAGAAACGTTTTCATCTAGACAATTGTTTGAGTATATTACGAACACTAGCTTCCGGTCTCTGAACACCTATGCAATTTATAATACTTAGTCTGTTTGCAAAACTCATGTCAACTTATCCCTCGGTTTTCGCTAGCTTTTATAAAATTTAACATCAGGTTTCTAAAAGATTTTTAAAGTTTCAAGGAAACAGAGTGTGAGTAGCCAAACAATCGCCCTTGCACTTTTATTCAGGCATGTCATTAAAGATGTCATTATTAATAGGTCTTTACCTATGAAATTGCCGTTTTGTATGAAAAAATTGAAACGAATTTTTTTCATGTATTTTTTATTTGTATTAATCGTAGTAATCACCCATGCAATCAATGCATCTTTGCCAACGCAGTGGCAGTTTATTGATGCCCTTCTTAAAGAAATCAGCTGGACGGGAGGCAACAAATTCTTCAAAGGCATTTTGTACTGCCTCTCGGGTATTGAATTTTTTTTCCCGCCAAGAAGTTATCCAAATTTTGGAAAAAGTAGTAGTCTGTAGGCGCAAGGTCTGGTGAGTAGGGCGGATGACGGAGAGCTTCCAACCCCAGTTCTTGCAACTTGGAGACCGTCTGCTGTGCAGTATGAGGTCGCGCGTTGTCGTGCAGGAGCAGCGGAGACGAGCGATTGACCAATGCTGGTTGGAGATGTGCCAGCTTCTCCATCATTGTGTTCAGTTCTTCACAGTACACATCTGCAGTAATGCTCACCCCGTTTGGTAAGAAGCTGTGATGAATCACACCGGCGCTAGACCACCAAACAGTGACCATCACTTTTCTAGGGATAAGTTTTCGTTTAGGGCATTGTTTAGGTGCTGAACCAGGATCCAACCAACTTGCTGAGCGCTTGCGGTTGTCAAACAGAATCCATTTTTCATCGCAGGTAACAATGCGGTTCAAAATTCCTTCATTTGTGTGTCTGTTGAGCAGTGCAAGGCACGTCTCGACGCGTACTTCGCGCTGGCGATCATTGAGTTCGTGGGGCACCCATTTGTCAAGCTTTTTTACCTTGCCAATTTGACGCAAATGGACCAATATTGTTTTGACGCTAACGTCGAAAGCTGCTGCTAATTCAGCCGTAGATTGTGTATCATTAGCTTCCACAATCGACCAAAGTCTTCGGACGACCGCGAGGTTCATTTTTCAGGACGTAATTTCTAGAACGGAAGCGAGCAAACCAATAACAGGTGAAAATATTCCATAATTACTCGAATTTTTAACGTATCCATGATGACGAAAAATATTGAAATGCGATGAAAATGTAACACTAATCAATAAATAAATGACTACTTTTGGAAACAAAATTCCATGTTTTTAAAATAAAATTAATTTGAAATTAGAATTCTTAGCCAAACAAAAATTATTTTGATTTGAAATGGCCAGTACCTACTGCAGAACGGCAATTTCATAGGTAAAGACCTAATATATATTCCTCAATTTTCATGATTGCACCTACTACTGTTTGTCTCTGCATCACCCAAAGGTTGACTGGTAGAAAATGCCTATGGCATTAAGTCCGCCTCTGTACATTTATGTGCTTGAAGTATTCAAAAAAAGTGTAAGCTACCATTACAAAACAAAGCCCTTAATCACTTGTAAGACCTAGAACTCCCTCATTAGCGAGACGTAACACCTACATATAGCGTTAGGAGCCTTGTCAGATAACACGGAACATTAATATACTCTAGACATTACTTCAGACCTTGTGCCTTCGCCTTGACATTGAGAATGAGGGTTTCGCGGTGTTTTATTGTGCTGACTGCAGAGTAATATAAGCTCTGACGTTAGGATTTTTTTTAATCTAGATTAGTTGTGCTAAGTGTATTGTGAGCTGCGGGCTAAAGGCTCTTACAAATAAACACGATACGACGTCGCGTGAGTCGTGCTACGACGTATATGATGGTATATGATTGTAGTGACGTATCATTCGAACGACGAAACGATGCCGTGTCGTAGCACGACGCGATATCGTATCGTATTTATGCGTAAGAGCCCTAAGGCCCCGTTCCCACTATGTCGTGACGACAAATTATCGTGTCGTTTAAAGCGTCGTGGCTTGTGTATTTAAATGGAGGTATTCACATATAGGACGACACGATTAACTGTCGTCCACGAGTTTTTTTTTACAGTGACGACAGATTGTCAAGACAATGGGAATGGCAAGCACGACAGTCGTAAAACGATAAAAAAAAAGTCACGACTTATCGTGACGTAAACTTTCATTTCTTCGCTTGCTTTCATCTTCCGCCTTTTTTAAAAGTAATATTAAAATTTCTTCTTTATGCATTGTACTCGGGAACTACACAAACTAGATCCTCAAAAGAACGTAGAGGTGACTGATGTGCGAACGCGAAGGCGCCTGCCCAGAACAGTAAAAATGTTTTAACGATCCAATGGGAACAGCTAGATACAAGAGTCGTGCAACGATTAAATATTTCGACGACACAGTGACGATAAATAGTCGATATAATGGGAACGGCTAGATACTACAGTCGTCGAACAATAAAATAATCGTCTCGACATAGTGGTAACGCGCCTTAAGGGCCAAAACACATACATACGCTACGAAGTCGCATTGTGGCACGTTGCGACGTCGTGTCACGATGTGATGTCGTGTCGTGAAAATCTACGACGTGCATAGTTAGCAAAAATTCACGACACGTACCACGATGTATCGTATGTGTTTTGGCCCTATAGTACGTACATAAGTACGAGGGCGGGTCAATAAGTCCGTGACTTTTTGAATTTCTGACCTCTTTACTGAAAAAGCAACACTACTCCTGTCAACAGGCATCTGTCAGTTGACTCCTATCAAAATTTGAACTTACTGCGTCAGTTAGTTTGTGTTTGACAGCTATCTTTATCAGACTACCCAGTAATTTGAGGAAAAAATGGAAAAAAGTGAATTTCGTGTGCTTATTAAGCATTATTTTTTGCGAAAAAAAACCATTACCGAGACCAAGGCTAAGCTTGATAAATATTATGGGGACTCTGCACCATCGATTTCAATGGTAAAAAAGTGGTTTACTGAATTTCGTTGTGGCCGTACAAGCACTGAAGATGCCGAACGTCCTGGACGCCCAGTTGAGGTCTCTATACCCGAAACAATCGAAAAAATTCACGATATGGTGTTGGCCGACCGAAGATTGAAAGTGCAAGAGATTGTGGAAGCCGTAGGGATCTCGCATGGCTCAGTCGTTTCAATTTTGAATGATCACTTGGGCATGAGAAAGCTTTCCGCAAGATGGGTGCCGCGTTTGCTCACAGTCGACCACAAACGCAATCGTGTAACAACTTCACAGGAAGGTTTGGCGTTGTTTAATCGCAATATGGAGGAGTTTTTGCGCCGTTTTGTAACCGTGGACGAAACATGGATCCATCACAACACACCAGAGACCAAACAACAGTCAAAACAGTGGGTTTCTAAGGGTGAATCGGCGCCAAAGAAGGCCAAGGTGGGTTTGTCAGCCAATAAAGTTATGGCGACTGTTTTTTGGGATGCACGTGGGATAATCCACATTGACTACCTTCAAAAGGGAAGAACAATCAATGGGGAATATTATGCCAACTTATTGGACCGCTTCAATGACGATTTGAAAAAAAACCGACCTCATTTGGCCAAGAAAAAAGTTCTTTTCCACCAAGACAATGCAAGGGTGCACACATGTGCAGTTGCCATGGCAAAAATCCATGAATTGGGCTATGAATTGCTCCCTCATCCACCCTATTCTCCAGATTTGGCTCCGAGTGACTACTTCTTGTTCCCAAACCTGAAGAAATGGCTTGGTGGAAAAAGATTTGACTCCAATGATGAAGTCATCTCGCAAACAAAGGCCTATTTTGAGGACCTCGACAAATCATATTTTTTGGAAGGGATAAAAAAATTGGAGAAGCGTTGGACAAAGTGTATAGAGCTCAAGGGAGACTACGTTGAAAAATAAAATTATTTATTTATCAAAAAATCTGTGTTTTATTCCAAAAGTCACGGACTTATTGACCCGCCCTCGTAGTTTTCACGACATGACGTGCCGTGCATAGTACCATGATGCGATGTCGTGTCGTGAATTTTTACGATGCACGTCGTAGATTTTCACGACACGACATCACATCGTGGCGGCATGTTGCAACGTCGTGTCACGATACGATGTCGTGTAGTGTGTACGTGTATTGGCCCTAATAAAACTGTCGCTGAGAATATTTTGATCGCCGACTGGTTTTGATGATATTCTGATACTATAGGTTTGTATTGCATGCTGCATAAATATTATCTTCGTCTTTTGGGTAGAGATTAATTCTTAGCAGTCAAGTCAAAACTATGCGCTTTTAATCCCGTTAATTTAAGAGCTAGAATCAAGCATTCATGACAGGTGACAAAAGGTCTGGAATCGACTACTGTATAGTCCTATCCTAGCCTCAGAGTATACATATAAGGTGACTGGTAGTGACCGAAACTTAAACAAATGATTGTACTCGTCGTGCATTGGGGTCAAGCGCTTGGTAAATTAAAAAAAAAAATCGTTTCTTTGGGAAAGTTGTTTGTTATGAGTACAATCACGTGTTGTATCGGTCACAAATTACCAGTCACCCTATTAGAGCAATTTATGATGAACAATATTTCAACGATCAAAAGGATTTTTTTTATGCTCTGATCTTTTCGGATTATAATAATAATAACTTTATTTCAGACTAAAATAGCGAGGAAGAGGAGCGGGGGGGAGGTTTGTGACCAGCAGTGGTCGCCGTTCAGCTAATAAAATAAGACTAATACTGTTTAGTCCAGTCCATAGCTAAGATTTCCACTCACCCTGTTCCTGCTAAGTTGGCTGGTATCTTCGGAGCCAGCGACGACGCTCTTCTCCACTTCCGTAGTCTCCATTGCTTATGTATTCACACTGAAATTTTAATAACAACTGTTTATAATACAACGAGAAAGCGGTTTTGAACCCTTACGTCAAAATCAAAAGTTATTTATTCAAATTAGGCTAAGGATCAGCAATTTCGAATGTCAAAATTACATAAGACAGTCCCTCATAACTCCCGTTCTATGCACTTCCTAGTGCTTTTAGCTGGGAAGAAGTGGCGCAACAAACTTCGCAGCAACGTAGTTCGGTCTGGGTGGAAAGTAACTTATGATTCTGACGCCAAAACAGTCTATATATTAACTTATAAATAAAAAAGGGCTTTGAATAGATGTTTCTGACAGCATTTAAAACATGTAATTTGTTTGTTCTACTCATGAGCAAAGGTAAGCTCTTCCAATTTAGCATTACAAGAGTTCTCAAGGTCAGCATGTAGTTCGAGCGCAAAGCGACCAGCGGAGTAGTTCCGTAACACACTACCAGTAGCAACGGGTTTCATTTTGACAGTTCAACAACATTCATTGCGTTATTTACGTTGTTGAGCAGACCAATTTTTCGAACATATGAAGCAATAGATTAACAATATCCTTCAAAATTAGTTAGATTGAGATTGATAGTTTGTCAGGCAATTAGGGTGCGACCGTCGATTCTGTAAAAAATTCACCGTGAAATCATAAGTGTAGTGAGCACTTAATAGTGTTAGTCCCTAGCGAACGACAGCTCACTCCACGCTCACTTCACCCAAGCTTTCACGGTGAGATGGTTACAGAATCGCACGGCGAGATGGGATTCGAACCCAATTGAGGAAAGCCCTTTAACAACGTTCCTAGGAAAATTATCTTTCTGTTAAGTTTGTAATACTATAAATACTAAGAGATATACCAACCTTCACTCACTCTTTAAATAACACCTCTAAAACACAGTTTTTTTAATATATATAAAGGGGGAAAAATGATTACTTATTATTTATTAAAGAGATTGGACCAACACTGTCTACTGCTAAGAGAAGGCAACTATTTAATATTACATCCATAAACTACAGAGTTAAAGCCTCTTTAGTCAAAATACATTTTTTTTTTCAAACAAAAAAAGTCGCGCGCTTAATTTGGTAACTATAGTTTCGAACACAGTATTATTTTTATGTTGGTAAGCTCGTATTTCTTTTTTATTTTTAGTTTTTTTATGACTTTCGTTCTGTGTGTACGTGGACGGCTGTTGACGGAGCGCATTTTTTTTTGTAAATTCGTTATTGCAAGATGGTGGAAAACAGAGGGAGAGCGGAGGAGTTCAGTTGGCGCTTCTTAGGTATCACGGACGCCATGTATCTGTAACAAAAATAAAAATATTATTAGAAACGTGTTCATTTAAGTGTCTAAGTAAAGTAAAACAACCTGTTGCTGGGGCACAACATAAAATAAACTTAATTCTGGAAGATTCGAAAAAAAAATCGAAGAAATGAGATCACCAACCCGGATAAGGTTCGCGTGGCTTATTATAGCCGACTCCCACTCGAAGAGAGGAGGCCTGTTTCCCAGCAGTGGGGGGACATAATAGGCTGATTATGCATATGCTAGAAGCAGGATCAACAATTTCATTCCGTGTGAACTTTTGATGGGATCAAACTCACGCCATGGTTCGATATTTTCTCGTGTTCGTATGCAGTTCTGTCTATTGACATGGACACAAACCGCAAACTGAAAACTATTCATTGGTGTTGTCTACAACGTGTTACGTTAAATGCGCAAAACCTGAAAATAGTTTGATCAGAATAACGAGCAGAATTAATTGAACCATTTTTTAATATAGGTCACATTTTTCAAAAAATCTTCATTAAAAACGTTGCCGTGTCTATTTACTAATAGGTCAAGCAAGTCAATGTCAGCGCGGCGCAGCGGCCCGGTGACGATTCCTCCCTCGATAAAGCGTCGTCGCAGACGCAAGAAACGATCAGAATGGTCAGTAAAACTAAAACAGCACAAAAAACCTTTACAATTTTTTTAATGACTTATTTTCTCTCTGAAATAGGTCAATTGAATTGAAAATCAGTTGGGGTGTCTGAGGTTTTGCGCATTTAACGTTACACGTTGTATACGAAGTTAAGTGCCTGTCTGTGTTCGAACCTACGACTTACAACTCGGTAAGTCGCAGCCGTTACCACTTGGCCAGCACTGCTCCATTTTGCGGACGCCATAGCAAAAACAGAAGCGGCTTATAGGCACGGAGTTGAAGCCGTGAGTCATACAGACTAGCACTGTAATTACTTGGCTTCCTTCAACCGTATTTACTAATTAGGTGCGGATAGTTACTTCAATTAAATGAGGGGGGGTCTGAATACCAGTATTTTACATGGAGCGACTGCCTATCTGACCTCCACAACCCAGTTACTGGGTAATACGATACCCCTAGGTAAGACTGCATCCGAACTGCACCATACCCAGCCGCCCGCACTACTTTAACGCTCCGCCCCGCGTGCAGTTCGATTGCAGTCGGTGTGCAGTTCACACGATTGCACGCCGACTGCAATTGAACTGTTCTGCAATCGGACTGCACGTTTGGTTTGCAATTCTATTGCAGTCGTATCAACTGCATTCAAAACTCAAAGGCAACTCAAAGGCTGCAGTTGCCTTTGCCGTAGAGGCGTGCCGCTCGTGTGTATGAGTACTTAGAAGTTGAGCACTTTAACTCAGCACAGCATATTAAAGCAACTGCTAACTCAAACATAATTTATAACATACAGCACAATGACGTCACAGTAAGGTATCAGCAGTAAAACAACGCGCTCACCGGCCGCTATCGTTAGTTATGTAAAGCGGAACGAAACGCGGCAATCAGTCAGCGCTATCGAACGATCTGGGGCTTGTGTGCATTGTCGCACGATACGGTATTGTATTTTATTTGTGCTTACAATAGAATAGAACTTTAATTTTAGACAAATATAAAATTTAAATTCAAATTCATTTATTTGAAAGAATGTAGGTTTACAATGTATATAATATTAACACTTTGATGGGCGGTACTAATATACTAATTCCATCTACTGAGACAGTACTAATTTCAATACATTGCCTATGGGCGTAGCGTCAGTACACATCATCAGAAAACATATATGTATAACGAATTTTTAATCATAGTATTGTGCCAGTACGGAAGTCATAATTGTACCTGTGGTGACAGTACGAATTGCTGCGCCTTATGAAAGTATGCAAAATCGATCTTCGTCGAACGTACTGCTTTTATTTAAGTAAAAACAGACGTCGCGCGACGTACTGTCGTATCATTTTTGAGACATTAACGCCCATAGGTGGTACCCCCCGTCAACGTGTTAAAACCATAATCGCCCTTTTACATTCTACCATTACAATATAGTCTGCAAATATTTAATTTTATCTTGTATAATAAATTCTATTATTATTATTTTTTTTAGAACAAAATTAAATCACAGCTTATGCATATGCATTAGGATTTTAAAGGAACAAATTAATTAAGCAATCTCAAAGTTATACCTATGTCGCAATACGCGATGATAAAAAATATCACAGAGTTTAGTGTTTGGAATAGTTTAAAACTACATGTTTGGTTTAAATAGTCCATGTGATTTTTGATTGTAGAGGAGATATGAAATTTTTCGCAAGCAAGGAGCGGTTTTGAACGGAAATTCACTAGTGTCCCTTTATTGGAAAATCCTGTGGACTCCAAGGAATTCACATTATTTTGATTCATCACAAATTAGTGAGTTTTGGGGATAAGTCGATAATTGCTACTGTTTAAATTACTAAACAATTGAGAAGCGTATTTATAGTGTATTTTTATGTTTTTGTTGTTTTATCAACTTTTCAATAAAACTATCACAAATCAAAATATACCACAAATATTCTCGTGCCGTACACTAATGGAAACAGCACCCCAATCGCGGTAAAGACATGACCTGATGCCATGGTCGTAGACTCGTAGCAAGTTCAGCTGCTACGGGCTACGACAGTGACTCACCGTCTAACGTGAATATAATGATGTGTTGTGTAGCAGGATCAGATGCTACGGTTGAGCTACGAGAATGACTCATCAGCTGCCACAAGATATAACCAAACTCATAAACTTAACTATAACACAACATATGATCACAATTTGTATGTATTAGTATTTATTCTTGTATTTTATAGTCGTTTCCGAGCTATTTATCCCGTATGTTGCACCTGCCATGTTTTGTCTCTGCATCACCCTAAGGTTGACTGGTAGAAAATGCTTCAGGCATTAAGTCCGCCTTTGTACAGTATTTTTAGGGTTCCATAGTCAACAAAGAGCCCTTATAGTTTCGCCATGTCCGTCTGTTCGTCCGCAGTTTAGCTCAGAGGCTCTTAGTACTAGAAAGCTATAATTTGGCATGGATATACATTAGGGTGGTCCTTATTCCTAAGAAAAAAAATTTTTTTCTTTAATTTCGCGAGGCACCACGTAATTTGATTATATACCATAAGAAAGTATTTCAGTATTTTTTTTGAATTTTTTAAATGACATTTAGAGGTCGCTACCAAGGTTTGAATTTTAAATAAAAACTCGAATTTTTTCTTGTTTTCTTTATTTTTTTTTTAGATTCTGCCATTCTTTGAATAGTTTTTCAATTTTACTGATGACATGTTTTTTTAATTGAATTGGTATACTAGCTTTTTCCCACAAATTTATAACTCCGCAAGTCGTCAAAGTCGCAGATTCACGTATGCTTTTCTGTTCTTCATTTTTGTAGTAAAAAAAAAAAAACTCAAAACTTCACCGATGGATGGCAACGTTGATTGGTTTAATTCGGATAATAATTGTCCATTAAGCCAAACTTTACTTTGATTTCTAGTAGCTTTACTGAGTCCGCTACTGGTAGACGCCATTGCAAGTTGAAACACGTTAATATGATTTTTACAAATAAAACACGTACGCTCTCGTTAATGACGTATTAGACCTGAAGTGTAGTAAGAAGTGAAGTAAGACGTACAATTTGAAACATACGCAATTACGCATGCGCACAAACCAATTTTTAACGTAATACGATGTTAGTGCGCACGCGTACGTCTTATATTTTTGATTGTGTGAACGGTCTTAATCTTGACGCGTCGGTACAGAAGAGAGGTCGAGAGGAGGAAGGGATAAAAAGCGATTGTCTATGCGAGTTTTACTTGCACGGAAAATATGATATAAACACCTAAATGAAACATTAATGAAACCATCATTTAAGATGTTTTTCAATGCTTTTTGTAAAAATTTTGACAGCTGGTAGCGACCTCTAAATCTTAACAAAAAAAAAAAACAAAAAAAACTTATTTCATATTTAGATGTATATAATCAAATGAGAAAGTGCCCCGGGGATAATTTAAGAGTCGAAAAATAAGGACCACCCTAATATACATATTAAACACGCCGACAAAGTGGTAAAATAAAATCATGAAAAAAAAAGAAAACGTGTTTGCCGTTCACACGCGATAGAAGTGAAACCTTCAATAAAGAAATATTCATGTAAACGATACACGTGTACAATACACCACGGCTGTTATGATGCTTTTACCCAAGCTTCGTAATACGCAGGCGCGCACACACGTACTAAGACACGTACAACGCTCGGACCCAAGCGTCGTGCGTAGCACGTACCACCACTATCGGAGTATTAGGTTTCTGCTTGAAGGCGCCCAGAGCAGTACCGACAATCTACGAAGACTTACGAATATTCCCGAACGTATGAAGATGGGTACGGACAGCGCACAAAGAGGAGATCACAAATATAATTAACACTGTATAATGCCTTCTATCTCATTCTCTCGCACGTTAAAACCTATTGTTGTTACGCTTTTTCGTTTCATTGAGATTCAAACCACAACGATGCTAAAGAAGTTTTCACTTCAAACAATTTTAGAGTACCTTCCTACCTCCTGTACACGTAAAGTGGGGACGTCTTTTTTTTTCTCGTCTATCCCATAGGGTGGGGTATCGTTGGATAGGTCTTTCAAAAATATTGCGTGTTTGTGAAAACCATTTCTCGCTTCAGGGATCCGTTTGTGAAATATTAACAATTTGATCTGAAGTGTTGTTTTTTTTTTTTTTTCAATCGGCCAAAAAAATATTACCTCATAATGTTTATTTATTGTTGAAATCGGAGCAATGAAACAGTAAATGTGACGAATAACACAATAGATATAAGTCGGCTACGGGTACGCCGCTACGGCGTAGAGCCGTGACCTAATCGTAGCAAGTTCAGGCGCGTAGGCCTGTAGCCGTAGCATAGTCTTGAATGACTCATTGCTTAGTTGCGTAGCGGCACAGTTTAGAATAAATAGACCAGTAATATTATAAGTTCAGCATTATTTTTTCCCAGAATTCTTGGTGCTTGGTAATAATAATTATTATTATTTATGTCTGTCACGAAGGAATGCGAGGAGAACCGGGCTAGTGCAAGCAATAAAATGTAGACGAAAAATTTTAAGCATGTGATTTTTTTTTTGAGGTAAGTATAAAAATTGCGGCGTCTGAACACATCTATATAAAAACTTGAATATATGTACTGGAAAGCGATAGCCTTTTTTCATGCAAAGAAAGAACAATCATAGAACACCACACTTGGTAACGGTATGATAGCGATTTCAGCAGTTCTTTCCAGGGCTCGGAAACCGGTTGAAATTCTTAACCGGTTACGGTCATTGACCCCAAACCGAAATCGATTTAGGTTAAGGTTTGCAGTTTACCGGTTTTTACCGGTTTTTGCGGGAAACCGGTTATTCATGAATTTTGGTTTTGAAAGTGAAAATTAACCGGTTAAACACCCCCCGCCCCCTAACTAAGCAAGTCGCAACATGAATCTACCCGCACCATTTAAGTTCTCCGGTTGTATTTGACGTCCTCAGATCAAACATTTTTTTTCCTAATGTTTTCTGGGGTACTAAATGTACTAATGTCACTATAACTTGTTGGAAGTGTTAAAAAAGTAGACGAAAAATATTTACGACTTACGGAATTAACCGGTTAATTTGGGTGTCAAAACCGTTTGTGCTTATGTAACCGGTAACCTTTGTCATTTGGGTTACATATGAACAGTTCACTTGTTTAACCGGTTAATGAGGGAACGATATATTTACCGGTATTTCATCGAAATTAACCGCTCTTTTTAAACCGGTTCAGAGCCCTGGTTCTTTCCATTTTAAGTTTCCAAGATTAATTTCCAAAATCAGTGAATTTTTAACGGAATTGGCAGAGGTTTTGTATTAACTGTATAAAACCCCATATTTTGCTAGTTATTTTTAGGATGTGAAGTCCTTTAGACCTGATTTCGGCCATGGCAACCAATCTCAGCGGAGACCAGCCTTCGGCGCGGGAGATATTATAGTGCACAAGTGTGTGCGCAGACACAAGTTCACTCTCTTCCCTCACTTTTATTTTCCAATGGGATGGCAATCCGACACGACCGGAGAGAGATCGGACGCAGGACCAACTTCTTAACCCATAATTGCATGATTTTTACTTTTTAAGCAAATTAAATTTATTTGGACGAAACATTAGCTCTATAGTAAGGAAAAAATATTTAAAAAATATATTCTTAAAAATACTTTTTTTTTTAAGAATAAAAAAATCAAGCCATTGCTTGATGGAAATTTTACATCTTTATGTAATCAGAACGAATCTCCTGGGAACAAAATGAGTTGAATATCTCTAACAATTGGGGAATCCCCGTGCTCTGTGGAAACGAAAATATGGCATTGGATTGGTTGATGGAAATTTCCATCACGATGTAGTTAAGGGTTAACGTGCTTTCCGAGGCTCGGGGGTATCACACCGCCGACTTCCAAACTCCGGGCTGTTACTAAGAAATTGCCAATGGTTAAACCAATAACTCTTTGTTCGACCCGGGAATCGAACCCAGGGCCCCACACTCAGCATTCGCGCTTGAGACTATGAGACCAACGGGCAGGATGTAGCTCCCATGTATTCGGTGTTGAGCCGATATATCCAGACTATAGAGATGGTACACAGAAATAATCATTTCTATATTTTGATTCAATGCGATAAAAAAATACACTCCATCATAAGATAAGAAACATTTTGAACACACGCATGTATAGGGGCTCTTCCCCACGGCAAGATCCCGTTTTTTACAGGTAATGTTTTCTGCAGGATCCCGTCTAGTAGTGTACGCGTTTAAATAAACATATTCACACAAGCATCCTGTTTGCCGCATACTGTAAACAGGATGGTTGTGTGCATATATGTACTTAAACACGTAAACTACTAAACGGGATCCTGCAAAAAACCGTACCTGCAAAAAACAGGATCTTGCGGTGGGAACGGGCCGTAATGGAAGTAACCCTCTACAACATAGAGCCGTGACCCAATGCCCTTGAAGCAAGTTCAGAGCGCCTATGACTCATCAGTACCATTCAATTACGAGGCTTATAGGGAAAGAAAACTTTTATAACGTGTAACGTTAAATACGCAAAACTTCAGACACCCCAACTGATTTTTAATTCAATTCAATCAAAAGCAGAATTAATTAAACCACTTTTGAATATAGGTCACATTTTTTCAAAAATCTTCATTGAAAACGTTGCCGTGTCTATTTATTAATAGGTCAAGCAACCCGCCCGGCCCGGTGACGACTCCTCCCTCGATAAAGCGTCGTCGCAGACGCAAGAAACGATCAGAATGGCCAGTAAAAACAAAACAGCGCATAAAACCTTTACAATTTTTTTAATGACTTATTTTCTCTCTGAAATAGGTTAATTGAATTAAAAATCAGTTGGGGTGTCTGAGGTTTTGCGCATTTAACGTTACAAGTTGTATAAGTAAATAAATAAATAAATTGACCCAACAATATTTTGTGGTTAACTCCAAAAACCCACATGGGCCCTACAGTCATTATTGCATTCAAATGTTATAATTTTATTTTTTCAAATGTTATAAGTATATACAGCGTGTAACGGAAGGGGGGTATCAACCCTGAAGGAGGTGAATGTGCTCATGAAACTCAACAACTTTCCCCAAAGAACATAGGTCGAAATATGAAAAAAAAATTTGGCCCTCCCTTACAAAACTGACTACCAGCTGATTGATTTACTATGGGAGGGCCAAATTTTTTTTGGGGAAAGTTGTTGAGTTTCATGAGCACATTCACCTCCTTCAGGGTTGATACCCCCTTTCCGTTACACGCTGTATAAATAAATAAATATGGCGATCGTTTCAATATCCATTGTGTAGTTTAGAAGATCTCAGGGTAACACTACTACTTATGTACAGTGTACGGGGTAATAGAGACATCGACGCGTAAACTTTAACCATGAATTTGGCACATGATCCAAGACCGTAGAAAGGATATTGTCCAGAATAGCCCTGTGCAACACAAGTATCGGACATACACGATAATTAATTAGTTGCAAATACTTTTATAACACGGGCTAGCTGCATGCCAAAATGAACACTATAAAGTATTTTACGCGACTAATAACATTAATCGCCGCCATCTTTGCCAAACGTTATGTCGTGCCGAAAAAGATTAGAGATTAGGCTTTAGAAAAAATTTGCATAGGTACCTAATTTTCTAGGTAGGTACTAAAAATAGCTAAATGTATTATGATTTTGTTTTTCAGTTTCATAAAAACCAGTCGGAGCTATGAAAACTATACCTTATGGTTCGATTATAACCTTAAAATCTGATACTTCTTTTTAAATATATCTACTTTACAGCTAGTCCGTTATAAAAATAAGATCTTATAGGAGTTTACTAATGATCGACAATACAACACATAATTTTTCGACGCTCTTGGTTCCAGGGCGAACAATGTATGGGCGCACAGCAATGTCATTTTTCGTCAGATGTAAAAAAAAAAAACTGCTGTTTCATACAAAAGTGAAATACCTAGGCGACCAAAATGTATGGAAAAACATTATTTTTGCCACAACCAGCGCTGCGGCTCTGTTTGGCACATGAAACGCAGCATTATGTTGAGCGATGGTCGTTATGCGCATATTATCCCCGTTTTTTTAGTGTAATTTTACGTGTCCATATCCTAGGCGTATAAATAACGTAGTTTCTCTCTGTTTACCCTGAATACAGCCGGTCGATTCTGTAAAATTCTCACCGTGAAATCATAAGTGAAGTGAGCACTTAATAGTGTTAATCCCTAGCGAATGACAGCTCACTCCACGCTCACTTCACCCAAGCTTTCACGGTGAGGTGGTTACAGAATCGCACGGCAGGGCTTGAAAATTTGAAGCCGTTTTATAAATTATTCACTTCACTAAAATTTAGATTTCCATTAATCTCACCGTCTAATAGTTTTTTTTTGTCATTGTTCGGTTCAACCAAAGCACCTGCCATCTAATCTCTTCACCACCCTCGGTTGACTGGTAGAGAATGCCTAAGGCATTAAGTCCGACCTTGTACCTTTTTGTGTGCGAAAACTTTAAATAAATAAATAAATCTCTTAATATAGCCAATCAGCAACCACCTAAATACAGCCTGGTCCTGCAACCAGGTCACCAGTTACATTGCACCGGGGCGGGGTGCAAGCTGACCTACTTGTAGAGGTCACCGACTTGCCCGGGACCGACCGGGATAACCTACTGAACTGGGATATGGGCTAGTGGGGAAATGATGATTATTTGATTTTGTATTGTGTATGTAAATATTTATTTTACAAAATAAACAGGCGAAATGTGGATCTATTATGGGTACAGACGCCAGCACATCAAGCTACTACAATCTATCAAATTTCTTTAATAGATTTTCAAATTTATCGCCAAAGCATTAGGTTCAAAGTTGATTGGGAAAATTTGACAGTTTCGGGTAGCTTGATGTGCTGGCGTCTGTACATCTCTGCCTAAGCCTTTAAGGAACAGGCGTGATTTAATTAATTCTTCATTTCCGATCGGTAGTTCCACACGGAGAGAAAATTTTTAGAAAAATTACTGTGCTCGTCACTGTAAAGTGAGTGCAAGTGATATCTACAGAAAAATTTCTGAGTGAGATTGACAAAAATTCACTATTTGTAAAATAAATATTACTGTACAGCATAATAATTTTTACCACTCATTTTATGCACTCATATTATGAGACAGCACAGTAATTTTTCTAAGATTTTTCTCTCCGTGCAGAGATTAGCGCGTTTAAAAAAAAACTCTTCTGCCTTATTATTAGTATAGATATAGAAGATAGATACGACAAGATAGATATTTATTCCTCAATTTTCATGATTGCACCTACTACTGTTTGTCTCTCCATAACTCAAAGGTTGTCTGGTAGAAAATGCCTATGGCATTATGTCCGCCTCTGTACATTTATGTGCTTGAAGTATTAAATAAATAAACAATAAACAAACATGGGGACCAATATTCGTTCGTCCTCTATGCAGCAAAAAGTTCCAGCCCTGCATTGAATTTCTTGGTCCGTTCCTTTATAGAAAAATCAATAAAGAATTAAATATTAACCCGCTTACTAAATCTAAGTGTAAACAAAAAGTAAGTGAATATTTGCAAAAACTAAATTATGAAGAAACGGAGTTATTACTAAGCGTTGTACAGTAATTAGAATGTTAAAATAATCTTAGATAATAACCATGATCATGCACTTCAATCAGACACACATACACGCATTCACCCGCCCATACCCACATACACCTACACACACACACCCACATCAATCAAACTCTACATATCACCTACTGGTTCACACACACTCACAAATACTTCTCACTCACGTATAGACCATTTGCTTATTATATTATGAGTAATTTAAATTTTTATACAATGTAGCATTTAAGTTAGTTTTAAGTCATTCAAAATTTAATTAATAGTACAACCAACCATACTTTTCCTTGGCATTTTATTGTTGCAATATCGAGGGAAAAGGCGCTGGAAACCGAAATACAGGCATTGCCTAGTTCGGTTGCAGTGGCTACATCCACCTATTAGAAATGAATACTGCCAAAATATTTTCTGTAACCTATTATTAAGTTTTTTGAGAAATAAAATTTATTTATTTATTTATTATTTATTATTTATTGACAAACCCGCGATAATATAACTGCACTGTACATTAAGGCACATCTCTATTATTGGGCGTGACTCTATAGTCGATGCGAGGGGAGCGAGGGGGGTACAGGGGAGGGGGAGGGGGGTACAGGTGACCTAGATACAGGATCCAGCCCATCTAGGCTATGTAGGTGAACTATCTATCATACATTCAGGATGTTTATGACGTCATAGTGGAATTCTTTGTTTGATTTATTTGAGGGTGCTTTAAAATATTTGCTATGAGTGGCGAGATTGAAAAGGGAAATATAAAACTGATCCTTTAAAAACTTATTGATCTTCTAATGATGGACACTTTTTTAAATGAATGACTCTCTAAAAAGTTTTTGCGCTTCTTATGCACACTTTTTTAATAATTGAGCTTCTTTTTATCTTTCCGACCACAGTTGGTCGCAGTTACTAGGCTTTTTATAGTATTCTTAGGACTCCAAAATAACAATTATTTGAGGTTCACAAAAAGAGGCGCAGTCATTACATATATTAGAGTGTTCAATCATATTTTTAGGAGCGCAAAATGGAAATTTACACAGGTTCGATTAATTACATGCAGAGTTAAATGTGCGTAAGGTGCATCCAGGGCCAATATTTTTAGTACGGAAAGAGCTATTCTTATAAGATAAGATGTTATTTAAACGGATTCGATTTTTATAATGATAAGGCCCCTTCCCACGGCAAGATCCCGTTTTTTGCAGGATCCCGTTTAGTGGTGTACGTGTTTAAATATACGGGATCCTGCAAAAAACGGGATCTTGCCGTGGGAAAGGGCCCTAACCCTGCTGGTCAGTTCCCGTAATTAAAAACCTTCAAAATCTAGTCGCAACCTCATCTCAGCGACACTCAATGTCAAAAACTTGTCAAAAATATAGGGTAATTACAGGTATTTTTGACAGATTGAGACTGATATGAGGCTGTGAAAGTTATTAAAATTACTAGAATTGCCCCTTTGTTTTGTTAAGTAATTGATGAAAAAGTATGTTGTCGGAAGCTTTTTAATGTCGGCAGCATTGTAAATCAAACAGTTTTTATTGAAAGTACTTTGACAGCAACCGGCTGAGACGGCCGAGATCATATCTATCACGTTATTCAGAAAGGTATCGTATCACCCCACACATACAGGGTGGCAGAGACAACGTGTTACCATGGCTTCAGTACATCATGATTCTGAAACCCTCAGCGTTGAAATTTTTCTTCGGCTTAAAAAAAAAATGCTGCTCCGTACATTTTGACCGTGTACGTATTGCACTTTTCTATGAATCAAACGATTCTTTATACAACGTGTAACATTAAATGCGCAAAACCTCAGACACCCCAACTGATTTTTAATTCAATTGACCTATTCCAGAGCGAAAATAAGTCATTAAAAAAATTGTAAAGGTTTTATGTGCTGTTTTAGTTTTACTGGCCATTCTGATCGTTTCTTGCGTCTGCGACAACGCTTTATCGAGGGAGGAGTCGTCACCGGGCCGCTGCGCCGCGCTGTCATTGGGTTGCTTGACCTATTAATAAATAGACACGGCAACGTTTTTAATGAAGATTTTTTGAAAAATGTGGCCTATATTAAAAAGTGGTTCAATTAATTCTGCTCGTTATTCTGATCAAACTATTTTCAGGTTTTGCGCATTTAACGTTACACGTTGTATACGCTAGGTTATGTAGAATCGTGTTTTGAATTAATGGTTATTTATTTATTCATGCCACTAACCCCTTGGATAAGAGTCGAAGGCTTATGTTATCTATCAACACTAATATTATAAAGAGGTAAAGTTTGTAATCTTGGATGTAAGAGATAATCTCCGAAACAATTTATTCGATTTCAAAATTTCTTTCGCTAAAAAAAAAGCTTCGCTTCACTAATGGAGTGCCATAGAATATGTTTTATAGTATAGAACAGAGGTCAGTGTTGGATACTTTGAAAACTATAACTACCAAGCTCATAAAGCGTACATTACACGGCGCCGGAACATGCAAGAAACACATCCAAACCCACCACTGGATTCGCAACAATCTTGAACTTCAAATCCAGACACAAGGTAGCCCCATTTCACCTTGGAAGAGCTGACTCATACGCCTCTGACCTTGAATTCAACCGGTGGGGCTCGTTACAGAGGTCTAACTACCTCCCACACTATGCGACATGCGACTGCGACAGACAGTTCGATAAGACGCTAACCTGTCGAATACGACTGTCATCGGGTGTGCGCGTTCACAGTGGGGCTCGTTACAGAGTTCTAACTACCTCCCACACTATGCGACATGTGACTGCGACAGACAGTTCGATAAGACGCTATTCTGTCGGATGCGACTGTCATCGGGTGTGCGCGTTCACCGTTCGTCTAGACGCTGCGACAATTAGCAAGATCGTGCGAGTCCCTCCCTAGCCTATCGTTCATAATAAGCCTATAATTTCCACACTGCTGGGACACAGGCCTCCTCTCTTCGAGAGTGGGCTGTAATCCACCACGCGGGCCCAGTGCGGGCTGGTAGATGTCACATGTCTTCGAATTTTTGGTCCTAGGACATGCCAGTTTCTTAAAGATGTTTTCTTTCACCGTTTTGAGAGCAGCGGTGATGAAATAATTTACATAAAGTAAAGCATGCCTGGGTTCGAACCCATGACCTACAACTCGTAAGTCGCGGCCGTTACCACTGGGCCACCACTGCTCTCTAGCTTGTCGTTGGGACTCTGTAACTCGTCGCAAAGCTTTGAACATGAAAATTGTCTGTCGTTGCTTCTAGTCGCCGATCTGTCGGGGTCGCATGTCGCATAGTGTGCGCTCAGTCTTAGGTCGCAAATTATAGACTTTTATTGGGAAGTTAGTCATGGTTTCCAAGGTAAACTACGGAGGTTCCGAGAAAAAGGTTTTGGGGTAGAAATGAGGTCGTTACTGGTGCTATAATAAATCTTTTTTTCTTTTATAATAATGGTTTTGTTAGATTTGTAGATTACGGTGAAATCTATGTAGGTTAGCAAAGTGAATTACTATTTATGACTCAGAGGTGAAGATCGATGGAAAATATGGGAATGGAAAATTGATAACGATGCGATGGCACCTATTACATTAAAATTATAAGGCGGAACTTTTTCCAACCGCTCCCGCCACAATCCGCGCGCTTCTGACGGAAACGCCTCGTTTCCGCTCGGCCAATGAGGGCGACTCGAAGCTTCTAGAACATTCTAGAAGCTTCCATTACAAAAATGCGACGCGCACCCGTCTTTTGTCATTCAGTCTGGCGTCCGTCAACTGGGCCGCGCACCAAAGAGACTCTCCGTTATACAGTGTGTCCGGACATGGACTAGCGATATTCTAAATACTTAAATATAAGCTATTTTAAAGTACTATTACACTATAGGCTTGGGTCCAATACACTTCCCCGCTATGTGGCAGCCATTTTGTTTTTTTTGTTGAAATATGCTCTATGCGAGTACAAAAAAAATCATATATCTCAAAGTTTTAGTCATACTGAGATAAAAATAGGCTTATTCGGAAGGCAATAATATTGTCTACCGTCTGCATTACAAAGCAATGTGTTCACAATTCCATAACTTTTGAAAAAAAATGTGAAAGTCGAAAAAAAAATCAAAAAATTATGCAATTCAACCAATAATGGTTAATTACTACAAAAACAACCCCGAGAACTTTTTTATTTTTTATACTAGATCGACAGTTTTTGAGCTACGCTACAATGCAACATAAAATTCACAACTGTATGTTTAATACTTTAAGAGTTATTGTTGTTTGAACATAGCGTATGCGCAAGCACAAAACGTCTTTGTTAACCGCCAGAGTGTCATTTATGGCATTCACTGTATTCCATCTGAGAGCAGGCGAGAAATACTGTTCGTTACTACCGTGAGTAAGCGAGATAGAACGTATTAGTCCACTACCTGAAACAAAATCAGTTTTAAGGACAAATTATTAGTTGGGTTAGTTTAGTTGTCCCTCGCCCTGCGTTGTGATCGCTATCGCTACTTTCACTTACCGTCCGTGCTGTTTACGTGCTGCGTTAGTGTTTTGTATTTAAAAGTGTGATAAAGTATGGCACAGCGTCAATATTCATCGCAACATATTGCTGACATACACTTTGTGTATGGCTTTTGCAATGGAAGTGCAAATTTGGCTGTACAAGAATATCGACGAAGGTACCCTAACAGGCCTACACCGAGTCGCCAAACTTTTATCGACGTGCATTCAAGATTAGCGGAAAGAGGTATTCAAAGAGCTGTTAATGAACGCAATCGCTTGGTATCGCCCGAAGATGAAGAAGAAGTGCTTAGACTAATAACCAATGATCCTAGACTAAGCGTTAGACGGATTTCAGTGCAACTTCGAATGTCTAAGTGGCATGTATGGAGAATTTTGAAAAGAGAAGGGTTACACCCTTATCATTTTCGACGGGTTCAAGACGTGATCGAACCAGATTTTGCTGCGAGATCTGTGTTTTGTTCGTGGATAAATAGAAATTTGAGACAGAACCGTAATTTTTTACAAAGAATACTGTGGACTGATGAAGCCAAATTTACAAGAGCTGGGATTACAAACCACAGAAACGACCATCTCTGGTGCTCCGCAAATCCAAGGGCGGTGCGCCCAAGCTCATTTCAACATGAATTCTCAGTAAATGTGTGGGCCGGCATAATCAACGATAGGCTGATAGGGCCATTGGAATTGCCACCTACATTAAACGGCGCTAGATTTTTAGAATTCTTACAGACACAGTTTGCGGACAGCCTCATGGACCTACCTCTATCATACCGTCGGCGTATGTGGTTCCAGCTCGATGGTGCACCCGCGCATTTTTCTCGAGCAGTGAGAGAATATTTAAATAATAATCTACAGCCGTGGATCGGTCGTGGTGGTGTAGTAGCGTGGCCGCCTCGCTCACCCGATTTGACACCCTTGGATTATTTTTTGTGGGGTCATATGAAACAAAAAGTATACGCTACAGTTCCAAATACCAGGGAAGAACTCGTCGCAAAAATTATGGCAGCCGCCGAAGAAATTAGATCCGATTTGGATTTAATTAGGCGCTCATCAACCCAGGTGGCACAGAGAGCCGTAGTGTGTCTACAAGCTGGAGGTGGCCACTTTGAGCAACTGCTTTAGATATTTTAATCTTCATTTAATATTGGAAAAAACATTAAATAAAATTCAATATGAATGTTATGTTTTTTTAATGATTTCCTGTTTAGGGTTCCGACAAAGGCCTTTTGTGCTTGCGCATACGCTATGTTCATACAACAATAACTCTTAAAGTATTAGACATACAGTTGTGAATTTTATGTTGTATTGTAGCTTAGCTCAAAAACTGTCGATCTAGTATAAAAAATAAAAAAGCTCTCGGGGTTGTTTTTGTAGTAATTAAGAGGGTTTATCCCTTAGAGCCATGTTGGAGACTCAAAATTGATGATTTCCGACGGACAATAAAACCATAATGCGTTTAATTTGTAGATGAGATATTGACGTCATATTATTGGGAATTTTATAATCTAGTGCATGGCTGAAAAACATTTTCAATTTTTTGTATAGTTTTCTCATCAGAACCGTTTTAATGCAAGCCTTTTTTTAAACTAGCGATCGACGGTCTAAGCAGATGCGAGATATTAGTAAAACCTTATACGACAAACTTATAACAACATTACTTTATAAAAAATAATAACATTTATTAGTGCATGGCTGAAAAAAAAACACGATTACTGTAAGTTTTCATTCAAGAAAAGTATATTCAAAAGTGTCAATTGTAGCCACTTTTCGAGATATTAAACGTGTTAGTTTAGGATGAAATCTCAAATATTTATATTTTCTTTTAGACCTAGTAAATTAAGACATTTATGTTCTAAAACATGGTTTAAATATTTTTTTGATAACTTATATGTTTATTTTACTATGAATTATTTAGTATTGCTAGAGCGGCGCGCTGAGCGCGCTGAGCGGTGGCGTGAATCCGCGCCGATTATATAGCAATACTAAATAATTCATAGTAAAATAAACATATAAGTTATTAAAGAAATATTTGAACCATGTTTTAGAACATAAATGTCTTAATTTACTAGGTCTAAAAGAAAATATAAATATTTCAGATTTCATCATAAACTAACACGTTTAATATCTCGAAAAGTGGCTACAATTGACACTTTTGAATATACTTTTCTTGAATGAAAACTTACAGTAATCGTGTTTTTTTTTCAGCCATGCACTAATAAATGTTATTATTTTTTATAAAATAATATTGTTATAAGTTTGTCGTATACGGTTTTACTAATATCTCGCATCTGCTTAGACCGTCGATCGCTAGTTTGAAAAAAGGCTTGCATAAAAACGGTTCTGATGAGAAAACTATACAAAAAATTGAAAATGTTTTTCAGCCATGCACTAGATTATAAAATTCCCAATAATATGACGTCAATATCTCATCTATAAATTAAACACATTATGGTTTTATTGTCCGTCGGAAATCATCAATTTTGAATCTCCAACATGGCTCTAAGGGATGAACCCTCTTAACAATTATTGGTTGAATTGCATAATTTTTTGTTTTTTTTTTCGACTTTCACATTTTTTTTCAAAAGTTATGGAATTGTGAACATATTGCTTTGTAGTGCAGACGGTAGACAATATTATTGCCTTTCGAATAAGCCTATTTTTATCTCAGTATGACTAAAACTTTGAGATATATGATTTTTTTTGTACTCGCATAGAGCATACTTCAACAAAAAAAACAAAATGGCTGCCACATAGCGGGGAAGTATATTGGACCTAAGCCTATAGTGTAATTGTACTTTAAAATAGCTTATATTTAAGTATTTAGAATATCGCTAGTCCATGTCCGGACACACTGTATACAATTTACTTAACTTTATCTTCACCCCGAACCCTATTGTTTTGATATACAACATGTAACGTTAAATGCGCAAAACCTGAAAATAGTTTGATCAGAATAACGAGCAGAATTAATTGAACCACTTTTTAATATAGGTCAAATTTTTCAAAAAATCTTCATTAAAAACGTTACCGTGTCCATTTATTAATAGGTCAAGTAAGTCAATGTCACCGCGGCGCAGCGGCCGGGTGACGACTCCTCCCTCGATAAAGCGTCGTCGCAGACGCAAGAAACGATCAGAATGGCCAGTAAAACTAAAACAGCACATAAAATCTTTACAATTTTTTTAATGACTTATTTTCTCTCTGAAATAGGTCAATTGAATTAAAAATCAGTTGGGGTGTCTGAGGTTTTGCGCATTTAACGTTACAAGTTGTATAGGGTGACTGGTAATTAGTGACCGATACTTAAACACATGATTGTACTCATCATTCGATCACATCACTCATCATCATCATCACTCATCATCGATCATCAAACCAGCGTCAGGCACCAGTTGTCTGGCATTTTTGCTGAACTGGGCCTTTTTGGCGCAGCCGTGAGGCACACCTTCCAGTTTAATTTCTTACATCGGACTTTACACTTTGTTATTTGATTTTTATTTGTTTTTTATCTGATGTATGTCTCAGGTGTACTGTGTGTCTTACAGTCTGTGCTAAATAAATGTATTTTCTTTCTTTTCTTCTATCATTACAAACAATTTTTACTATCGGACCAAACCCGAAATCGCGAAAAAAAAATCAGCTGTTCCCTACATTTATGTTCGTACGAGTCGTCAAAATGTGGGGAACAGCTGATTTTTTTTCGCGATTTCGGATTTTGTCCGATAGTAAAAGTTGTTTGTTGTCATGAGTAAAATCATGTGTATCGGTCACTAATTACCAGTCACCCTATACATATATTTATGTTATTTAATGAAAATAAAGCACTTACAGTACATAGTATGTGTGTAAGTAAAAAAATATAAAAGCTACTAAGCTAAGTAAAAAAACGGCTGTTTATTTCAATGGCGCAGGCTTCCGATGTTTCGAAGAAGAAACGCCAAAACAAACACAAAGGTCAGAGATTGTTAAGTCCAGATGGTGTTGTACAGAACAGTGTGTGTTACAACAGCTGGGGTGGATTTTTAAAGAAAAAGCTTCTTTATTGTATGTAGTTTGCCAGTTCCACGCAAGATATACAGGGTTAAATTAAATTACCTAGCTAATCTCCGCAGACGTTAAGGTTATTATCAGGTTAAGCTACTCTTGCCGCGGTTGGTCTGTGGATGGGTGACCATCTTTACAAACTGAGATCCCGCCGTGCCTCGGAAAGCACGTTAAGCCGTTGGTCCCGGTTGTCATTCGTGGATCTTTGACAGTCGTTACGGGTAGTCAGAAGACCGAAAGTCTGACAACCAGTCTTACCTAGGGGTATCGTATTACCAAGTAACTGGGTTGTGGAGGTCAGATAGGCAGTCGCTCCATGTGAAATACTGGTATTCAGCTGCATCCGGTTTGACTGGAAGCCGACCCCAACATAGTTGGGAAAAGGCTAGGCAGGTGATGATAAAGGCGATTCAGATATACTATTTACAGAATAAACAATTTCATTTCATTACTACTTAACACCACTGCCTACCTTTTTAAGATTTACAGCCGTGATGTTATGAATATCTAACATCCCTAGATATTGCACAGAAACTGCATAAAGGACAAAGGGCTGGAAAGATGTACCGCGCGTGTGCGTTGTCCCAATAACCTGGTAACCGGTTTGAACCGGATCGTTCGGCTCTCCCGAGCGTCCCCGAACTCTCACGAACGCTGAGAGGGCAGTTTATTGGGTACAAATTAGCGGATTTTTAGTAGCGCTTCATGTTAATGGTGCAATGTTTGTAGAGTGGTGATAAAGAGTTTGGGTGTATCTAATCAAAATGGCGGGGTGCTGGGTTGGAAAATTAGGTCACAGTTCGATGGGATCAAACTTTAGGCGGAATCGTGAAAGTCTTTGTTAGTTTCAGTTGCATACTTTTACTCTCGCGGAAGGCCTAGACGGAGCTGGTGGGACGAGCGGGACTTCTATAATAATATGAATGGTTCTAGGGAAGTCTGAACAAAGAGACGCAGGAGGAGTGCAGGGAGGCCCATAAAGAGAGATATTATATACAGCGTGTAACGGAAGGGGGGTATCAACCCTGAAGGAGGTGAATGTGCTCATGAAACTCAACAACTTTCCCCAAAGAACATAGGTCGAAATATGAAAAAAAAATTTGGCCCTCCCTTACAAAACTGACTACCAGCTGATTGATTTACTATGGGAGGGCCAAAGTTTTTTTTCATATTTCGACCTATGTTCTTTGGGGAAAGTTGTTGAGTTTCATGAGCACATTCACCTCCTTCAGGGTTGATACCCCCCTTCCGTTACACGCTGTATATTGTGACCCGCACATAAACTGAAGCTAAACACAATCACAAAAATATAAAAATAAAAAAAAACAAAATGATATAGAAAGAAAGTCATCATCATCATCTGCCTTGCCTTTTCCCAACTATGCTGGGGTCGGCTTCCAGTCTAACCGGAGGCAGCTGAATACCAGTATTTTACATGGAGCGACTGCCTATCTGATCTGACCTCCACAACCCAGTTAATGGGTAATACGGTACCCCTAGGTAAGACTGGTTGTCAGACTTTCGGTCTTCTGACGATCCGTAACGACTATTAAAGATCCACAAATGACAGCCGGGACCAACGGCTTCACGTGCTTTCCGAGGCACGGAGGGGTCTCGATAATGGACGGTCACCCATCCACGAACCGACCGCGGCAAGCGAAACTTAACCTTCGATCGACCCGTGCGGCTGTTATCCGTCATTATTTCGCGATGTTAATGCATGCGTCTGCACAAACATATTGTCTAGAAAACACCTTCAGACACATTCTTAGCACTTCATTAAAAATTTGCACGTCAATCATTTCGTGAATTAAAAAACCCTCATTTTAGAACACATCAGCAACACTGGATGGGGTTAAAAGGGGTTGTAAAGGGCATAAGGGGGTGACTATACAGAGTCGGCGGTCGGTAGCGTTAACTTTTATTTTTAGTCCCAAGGGCAGGGAGTGAGGTGATATCGATACATACGTTTATTGAAGGACTAGCTTCTGCCGCGTGAAATTTCGGCCCCCGACCTACCGCGTCGCATCGTATCGCCCGCGCTATTACCTCGTTTTCGCTTAACGGTCTTTCTGACTTTTTCTCTTTATTGTTAGGCTCCTAAAGGTCGTAGCGTGATGATAAATAACCTGTAACCTTCCTCAAAAATTAGGCAATTAAATGCATTTATTTTTTCTCAAATCCGACCGATAGATGCATAGTTTAGTGCGTTCAGACAAACAAACTCTTCATCTGTATTGTTAGTAAGTATAGATAGATAGGTAGGTATGTTTAGGCTAAGTCTGGAAAAGGCGAAAAATTAGCAACGGTAGACTTGACTTTATTTTAAGCCTGTAGAAGTCTGGATGTACATTTAATCAAAAAAGTATCGGGAATGGGTGATTTGTTTATGGTTCCAAATTTTTTTTTTTTTTTTTTGTTAGATTGGCACAACTGTTTTCCATTTTGGCGCGGAGTTTGAGTTACATCTGTTATTTAGATTAAATCCAGTGCTGTTTTTAATTATATCATATCTAGTGTGTATTGCGCATTTCATAAAGTACAAAAACATCGAACAAAGAGTTTGTCTTAAATTTTGCATCGCCAATGGAATTTCGTGTTCGGAGTCACTGAAAATGTTACAGAAAGCTTATGGTGAATCGATTTTATCAAAAACACGTGCTTATGAGTGGTACAAAGCGTTCAAAAGGGGTCGCGATGTTATGGAAGAGTTGCCTCGCTCTGGTAGGCCATCAACGTCTGCAACTGAAGTTAACATCACAAAAGTGAAGGAAATAGTGACTGAAAATCCTCATTCAAGTTTGAGAGGGATAGCCGCCGAACTTTCTGTGTCTCACGAGTCGATCCGTACCGTCTTAAATAATCACTTGGGTATGAAACATGTTGCCGCTCGGCTAGTCACAAAAGACCTGAATTTTCCACAAAAACTCAATCGCATAAGTCGCTGAGGACATGCTAGAACGAGTCAATTCCGACCCAACATTAATGAAACGCATTGTTACTGGTGACGAGACGTTGGTTTACGAGTTTGACATGCAAACTAGTCAACAAGCTTCGGAGTGGCGCCTTCCAACTGAACCGAAACCGAAAAAACCACGCTAAAGTCGATCAAAAGTCAAAGTCATGTTGACTGTTTGACTATCGCGGTGTTGTGCACTCGGAATTCTTGCCGGAAGGTCAAACGGTAAATAAAGAATATTATTTGAGCGTTATGCGGCGTTTAAGAGAGCAAATTAGACGAAAAAGGCCAGATTTATGGAAAGAAAATTCTCGGATTTTGCACCACGATAATGCGCCTTCGCACAAGGCCATCATTGTGAACAAATTTTTGACCAAAAACTCAACAAATACCATCGAGCAACCACGTTATTCACCAGATATGGCTCCAGCCGACTTCTTCCTTTTTCCTAAACTCAAATCACCGCTTTTTGGCACCTGTTTTCATTCGGTAGAAGACATAAAGGAGAATTCGCGGCGAGAAAAGCCGGTCGATTCTGTAAAAATCTCACCGTGAAATCATAAGTGAAGTGAGCACTTAATAGTGTTAATCCCTAGCGAATGACAGCTCACTCCACGCTCACTTCACCCAAGCTTACACGGTGAGATGGTTACAGAATCGCACGGCTGAACTCAATTCCGGAAAAAGCGATTAAAAAATGTTTTGATGATTGGATTATTCGTTGGCGTAAGTGTCCTTTCTGCAGGAGCATACTTTAAAGGTGATAAAATAAATTTGGATGAATAACGAACATTTTGTGTAATATTGATTTTTTCCCGGTACTTTAAGCCCGAGTCTGTACATTTATGTGCTTGAAGTATTAAATCATGACTGAATAAGTAACTAAGAAGCATGTACTGAATTCCCCCGACCCACCCTTTTGCATCGCATCGCCCGCCATTACTTCGTTTTCGGTTACGATTCTTTCTGACTTTTTTTTTCTTTTTACTCGACACGTAAGGGTCTTTGTGTGCCTTTCTAATTGAGCTATCAGACGCCAAAATATTTCATGAAATCCGACTAGTAGTTTCAGAGGCTAGAGAATTCAAACAAACAAACTCGCACGGGTGCAATGTTATTTTTTTTTTTCGAATTTACGAAATTTTCTATCACACAAACTTTGCCCTGACAATACAGAACACAAAAAAAGGATTATCCAATTTGGTGCAGTCATTCGGAAGTTACGCGCGCACAGACATTTCGTCGACTTTGTTTTAGGATATGTAAGGATTTGTATAAATGTCATGTAAAACGTAAGTCAAATGAATAACCCACCAAAAGTTGCACGTGCAGATTTCACAACCCCTCATTTGCAAACAACCGTTAACATCCCCTTTCATCGAACCTAAAACACCGTGAATGTTATACGAAACAAAATTAAAAAAAAAAGCCGGCCAAGTGCGTGTCGCACTACGCACAATGAAGGGTTCCGTAGTTGAGATGAATTATTATTTATCCCCAGAACAAACTTAACTTAGTAGATGAAAAACATGTTCTCAAATAAGTACTTCACGGTCAATTCTCGAACTGCAAATGTGTTTATAATAGCAAAGGGATTTTTTTTGTGTGTTAAAATTCACACACATTAACGACTTTCGAACTGCGCTGTGAGACCTTGCTTCTTGCTAAATTTCATGATCTAGAATCATGAAATTTAGCAAGAAGCAAGGTCAACAAAGAAGTACCCTATAGGTTTTGATTTATTTACGAGTACCAAAATATGTCATAAAATATATGGCTATATTTTTTGTTGCGTTGATTTATAAGCTTGTAGACCTAAGTAATTGATATTCATTTCAACTTGATACCTCCACGCGTTCTTGAGAAAAGGGTTTTGACAGAAAGTCGGACGGACGGACCACGAAATCTAATGCCAAATTTCATGATTCTAGCTCAACGGGAAGTACCCTCGAAGTTTTGATTTATTTGCGAGTGTCAAAATCAGTCGAATAAAGGCTCCGTTTTTTTCTTTTGAGGTACGGAACCCAAAAAAGAACAAGTTATAAAACCAGTCAGACAGTGACCGTTATAAATCTACCCTCTCTACAGATGCTGCATGGTGGGTGCTACACAATCTAGATAGACAGATGGACCGGTTTCGATTGTAACAGGGAGATTAGCAGACGAAACGGTTATTTGATGACAGACGATTTTCAAGCATAAACTTGAACCCTTTTTGAAGCATCGGAAATGGCCAAATATTGCTATAGATAGACAGATTTAATTTGTAACATTTAAATCGAATTAATGTATTTCCTATTTTGTACTTCATGTTTTTTTAATACAAATATCCAGGATAAAAAGTAGCCTAAGTCCTTTTCCAGGTGCCAACAATAACGTTCGGTTCAGTTGTTAAGGCATAGAAAGGTAACAGGACAGAAATACAGTTATTTTCGCATTCATGAGATTAGTATGGACTAGTAGTATATGTTCGTAACGTTATTGTTATTCGTTCAAATCTTTGTTCTGAGTCTTGCTGTTTATGCATTTGTGATGTCTGTATGTTGCATGTTATCGCAAACACTTGATTTTGGAGATATCTAGTTTTGGGATGTGGTAAGTATCGTCTTATAGTTTTTTATATAACCGTCACATTTGTTTAGCAGAAACCTCTCTTCAAGCCACAATAAAGCAAAAATCATGATCCACCCATCAATTTCTCGACTACAAACCACATTTATTTAAAACATTCGCCGACAGGAAATGCCAGAAGTGTATTACATGTTTACACCCACACAGACAAGGTCAGCATATAGACGTCAACCACAATGCACGTCACCAACATACACATCGACAAAACATGGACTCAAACTGTGCCAAATTTTGTAACACGCGGCGAAAATTGGAACTATCGGCAAAATGTTCTAAATTTTATGGCGTTGGCTTAGACAGTGGCGCCACCCGAAGTGTCCACTTATTATGGTCGGGTCATTCTAGCGTCATGTTTGCATTTACGTACGCACACATACAATCAGTACATATGGGAGTACGTCATTTTCTGAATGAAGTTCTCTCTCTGTTATTAATTCACATTTTGATATATCAGTAGGTACAGACATCTGTTTTATTTTTATTTGCATTTTGTCTGTAAACATTGAAGGAATTTTTTTTTATGTTTATGTAATTTCGTTCTTGTTTCATGTTTGAAAGATTATTTAGAAAATTGTTTTGTCTGTGTATCTTTTATGACTGTTATGAACAAGCTGTATTTTGATCGTTTTGAGATCGGATTAATTAAATGCGGCAGCTTTTAAAACTAATTAAATGTTCGTGGCGTTACATAATAATAATACATAGGTAACACAATTTATTCAAAAATATAAGAACTACCGTTAAATATAGTTTTCGTAGTCGTTAAAATTATATAATACAAACAATATTTACTTTAGCACAAGTAATAACTTCTCTGTGTCTTCACAGGACTTAGTTTGAGTTTGAAGAGCCTCCATAAGGATTTTCTTGCAGTTACTTTGATTTAAGGAGTAGATGTTTCCTTTATCATTTAGCCTATTATTGAGTAGCGGTCCGAGGTAGTTACATATAAAATTTAGCTGTGAAAGCATGTTTTGTACGTTTTTTGAGGGCAAACTATATGTTTCCGTCTCCTTTTTGTAAATTCAGTGCTCGCACACACACACGCACGCACGCACGAACGCACGAACGCACGCACGCACGCACTCACGCACGCACGCACGCACGCACGCACGCACGCACGCACACTCGCATTTATAATATTAGTGTGTGTGATAAATCAATTATAGGCACTTTTGAATTGTAACGGGGACTGACCCAGTCAGAAAGATGAAGCCAGTTTCGGCCTTTCTTCTCAGAGTAGTCAGAAAGAAAACGCCGACCTAATCTAGTTTTCCAAATATGATTGACTTGTAAAGGCCTAATCCAATTAATTATCTATCACCAGTTTTAGCTTACTGGAGGTAGAAAAACCTATCTATCTGTCTCAATAATCTATACCAGTAGCGATATCTATGATTATATTAAACTGGCAGTAACGTAACGATTATACTGGTTATCATTAGCGATCTGTCTTTAACTGCAAATAGGGTATTGTATTGGGTTCGACCATGAGTGTTCGTACAAACCTACCTATTTACAGAAATAAAATAATGTATAATTTAGCAGAAAAACACAAAACTCTAAAATCTACATCAAGCAAAAATTTTACATTCGCTTATTGCACCGCCCGAACCCTATTCAGTTAAAAATCAATACACGTGCCGAAAATAAACCACTGAATAGCACAGGAGAGCTTTAAATGAAATACAATTTTAAGCTCTCATTTGCTCTAGTACTCGTAATAAGAGGGGTACATGGCAAAATTGCTTAGAGGAGACCTGTGGACATCTTTCGTCTGAAATCATGATGATGAAATGTGGCTAACTTATATGAGTCGCACAGGTCGATCGTTCGGTTAAGCTACGCTTGCCGCGGTTGGTCTGTAGATGGGTGACCATCTTTACATACCGAGACCCCTCCGTGCCTCGGAAAGCACGTTAAGCCGTTGGTCCCGGCTGTCATTCGTGGATCTTTGACGGTCGTTACGGGTAGTCAGAAGCTCGAAAGTCTGACAGCCAGTCTTACGAAGGGGTATCGTATTACACAGTAACTGGGTTGTGGAGGTCAGATAGGCAGTCGCTCCATGTAAAATACTGGTATTCAGCTGCATCCGGTTAGACTGGAAGCCGACCCCAACAAAGTTGGGAAAAGGCTAGGCAGATGATGAAGGGTAGATCGAAGGTTAAACTACGCTAGCCGCAGTCGGTTCGTGGATGGGTGAACATCCATTACAGATCGAGATCCCTCCGTGCCTCGGAAAGCACGTCAATTCATTGGGCCCGGCTGTCATTATTAGATCTTTTGACAGTCGTTACGGGTAGTCAGAAGCCTAACAATTCGAGTCAGTCTTAAGCGCAATACACACTGAGCCCGCCGGGCCGCCGATACAACCGACAAAATTTTTCGACTTGCAATAATTGAAGCGGCCAACTAGCCCGACGACAAAAAGTTGCCGACATCGGTCGGCGCGGCGGCCCGACGGGCTCAGTGTGTATTGCGCTTTACCAGCAATCGTTACTTACTCAGTACCTAACTGGGTTGTAGAACTTGTGAAGTTCAGATAGGCAGTCACTCCATATAAAATATTGATATCCAGCTGCATCTAGTTAGATTGGGATCCGAAACCCCAGCATAGGAATAGGTTAGGAAAGGGCTAAGCAAATTGATTGATTTGCTCTAGTGATATCGACGGGTTGGTAACACGTCAGGCCCCCAGCCCGCACTACGCGTTACTACGTTATTAACGCAGGTGTGTGCAAGATCGTATACGTCTTAATACAAAATGTTCTAAGAACTCATACCGGAATATCGCAGGACACAGGAACGCAAGCGCCCTACTTCTATTGCGTCGTACAGTGTGTAACTTCGAGGCCGTCCTAATACAAAATGTACTGAAAACAGATATCGCAATAACGCATCCGATATTATCGACCGATAATAACGCGTCTGTGGGGAGAGCCTTAATGTTTCCAGAAACGGGGCCTCAGTAAGAAAGTTTTCAATCTCCTCATTAGGAGGTTGAGGGCAATGGAGAGGGCTATGCTTGGAGTTTCCCAACGTGATCCAATCAGACATGAAGAGATCCATAAGAGATTCAAGGCAACGGACATAGCGCGAAGAATTGCCTTTAAGTGGCAGTGGGCAGGGCACATTGCTCGCAGAACAGATGGCCAATGGGGCCGAAAGGTTTTGGAGTAGTGACCAAGTAACGGCAGACGGGCACAAGGTGGACCGATGATCTGGTGAAGGCCGTAGGAATCCGATGGATGCTAGAAGAACAGAACTGGTCGAAGTGGCGTTGCTTGGTGGTGGGCTATGTCTAGCAGTGGACGTATTTCGGCTGGAATGATGAATGAATGAAAAGCATCTAAAGCTCAAAAGAAAGAGAAAATATCTACAAGAAAGGATGGAAATACAAGTTTTGACAGCAGATTATGAATGAGGAATTATAGATCGATCCAACGCAAAGTGCAAGTGTGGTGCTCCTGCTACAAGTGTCCATGCACCTGCACTTTTGACAAACTGAAGAACACCACCGATGAAGTGAGCGATTACCGTGGCCTCCTTGGCCCAAGTATAAGAAAGTACCATCGATTCAAAGCGTCAGCAGATTCAGTTAAAAGCAACAAGAGATTCAGTTTTAGGACTCAGTCCGAGTAAGACCAAAGGAACCCAGTGAGAAGAAAACATCACACAAATCTATCTTCCGATAAACCGATAGCTTCGCACCGAAGCGTGGTATTTGTAAACACGTATACATAGTTGGCACGCTGCTCGGGCCGGTGAACGCGAATTATTAATAGAAGACCAAATGTAACGTGACGTCACGTGCGCTTGCGCTACATGTATTACAAGCCGAGTTACGATGGGTAATTAGCTTTATGGTTGAGGATGAAACGCCTTTTGATAGAGAGAAGATGCTAGGAGTCAGAGAGAAGGAATAGCACATATTTTTGTAAGAAGAAGACGAGGAAGATTTGGCTAAGACTTGCAAGAATTGAATGCAAGTGGCACAGGATCGAGATGGGTGTCATGCAAAAAAGAGGGCTATGCCCAGTTGATATGATGAACTGATCAGTACAGTTTTACGTTGTTGTAAACCCATACAGAGAATACGTTTATGAGGAAAGAAAGAATAATTAGACGCACATTACAAACAAAGCTATAAAATACACACTAATACAAAGTAGTTAAAGCTGTTCGAATTCCACAAAAATAAAAGTTCAAAGTTGAAGCTTGATTGTTGAAACTGTGCAAAAGGCGCTAGAAGCGATCACTACCAGTAAATCTTTGGATGGAAAAAAATTGCTTGACACACTGATAAGAATACCACAACTTTGTGGTGATAGACTTGCTTGGGGTTATACTGTTTTATGTTTTGTTTATTGTAGACAAATAGGCTGCTAAGAACAGTAACTCATTTCAACAATGATTGTGGCTGAAAGAACAGTAGCACTTGACTACTTTCGCACGATGATACTCTTGCCTGTTACTAGCAGGAATGGTCGAATAGAGTTAGCGGGCTACAATAACTGCAAAAAGTCGCAAGAGAACTGCCTCCTAAGGGCTAACAAGTAACAAATAAATACGAGGAAATATGACGATAGAAATTAGTCATACTCTGGCAAACGACCAGAAATCTGTCACTGTTCGCGCGTTATAACAGTTTTTAAAACAAGTCGTTGAAGCACGTGCCTTTCATGTCATTCTACACGTGCTGCGAAAACCGAGCTTCGAGGTTAACAAGGCCAGGATATCGAAGGGTGAATATTGAGTGGATTCAAGACTCCTACAAGGTCGCTCAGAGCGCTATGGAGCGGACTATGCTTGAAGTTTCTTTGAAGGAAAAGATCGGAAATTAAATTATGCGGAAAAGAACCGTAGTTAGCTAGCTTGCAGAGTCAGCAAGCTGAAGTCGCAGTGGGCCGGCCTTGTTTGGCGAAGAACGAAAGACGGTGGAACAGACGAGTCCTGGAGTGGAGAACGCGTATCGGCAAGCGTAGTGTGGGACGGCTCCTCCAGCTAGATGGACCGACGACCTTAAAAAGGTGCCTCGGCCAGACTAGATGCGGAAGGCGGAGGACAGGGTGTTGTGGCGTAGCCTGGGAGAGGCCTATGTCCAGCAGTGGACTGAGCTATGTTGAGCTGATTGAATTAGTTTTGTTCACAGCACTACAGGTCCATGCTGTCATGTAAATTCTTTATTTAACGACAAGGGTCATAGCTATAGTAAGTAGTTTGATCAAATGTCTCTTTTAAATACTGCGGTTATTTCTACGTGAATGGTTGCGAAAGGAGAGCTGGGTTGTGGAGTCCAGATAGGCAGTCACTCCATGTAAAATACTGGTACTCAGCTACATCCGGTTAGACTGGAAGCCAACCCCCAACATAGCTGGGAAAAGGCTAGGCAGATGATGATGATGGTTGCGAAAGGAGAGCAGCAGTAGTTCAGTAGTACAGTTGTGGCCCAGTGCTAACGGCCCCGCCTTACGGTCGTGGGTTCGGACCCAGGCAGGCGCTTTGTTTTGTGTAATAATTTCATCTGACACCACTGCTCTCGAAACGGCGAAGGTAAGCATCGTGGGGAAACCGGCGTGTCCTTGAACCAGAATTTCGAAGACATGTCGACCAGCCCGCACTGGGCCCGCGTGGTAGATCATAGCAGCCTCCTCCTTCTCGAAGAGAGAAGGCCTGTGTCCCAGCAGTGGGAATATTATAGGCTGATTATACTATTATGTTAGTATAGTAGTATGCTATTATGCTAATATGTTAGAGGGGCCCGTGGCTAAAAAATAACAGCCGCACAGGTCGATCGATCAGGTTAAGCTACGCTTGCCGCGGTTGTTCTGTGGATGGGTGACCATCTTTACATACCGAGACCCCTCCGTGCCTCGGAAAGCACGTTAAGCCGTTGGTCCCGGCTGTCATTCCTAGATCTTTGACAGTCGTTACGGGTAGTCAGAAGCCCGAAAATCTGACAACCAGTCTTACCTAGGGGTATCGTATTACCCCGTAACTGGGTTGTGGAGGTCAGATAGGCAGTCGCTCCATGTAAAATACTGGTATTCAGCCGCATCCCTTTAGACTGGAAGCCGACCCCAACATAGTTGGGAAAAGGTTAGGCAGATGATATGCTATTATGTTAGTCTATTTCCAACTATGCGGAGTCCCAATCCTAGAGATCCAGATTAGCAGATGCGGCATATAAGCAGTTTTTGTCCCGTTAACATTTGACTTCTGTACGCCACCACTGTTCTTGGGTTAAACTTGTCGTGTTACCCAGGCTGACGACGTACTCATATCGTTGTAAAAAAGACTTGCCAATCAGTTAGAAAACTTGCGGGGTTGACTGCCTTTAATGCACAGGATGCAGGCCCTTTAAACGCACCAATTAAGGCATTTCGGGGTCAAATGATAACAGCAGCACGGGTCGATCGACGGTTAAGGTACGCCTGCCGCAGTTGGTCCATGGATGGGTGACCATCCATTACATATCGAGACCCCTCCGTGCCTCGAAAAGCACGTTAAGCCGTTGGTCCCAGCTGTCATTAGTAGATCATTTGAGATATTGACAGTCGCTAGTCGCTACGGTTAGTCAGATGCCCAAGTCTGTACCAGTCTTAGGGTATCGCGCTACCCAGTAACTGGGTTGTGGAGGTCAGATAGGCATTCGCCCCTTTTACAATACTTGTATTCAGTTACAAATGGTTAAACTGGAAGCTGACCTCAACATAGTTGGGAGAAATAGTAAAGTAGTGGTCAGACTTTCTATCTTGTCCGCTACAGCTCAATAAAATTTTATGAAAGGTAAGAAAACGATTATGGTACCACGTAGTATGGCTTGCTGCCAAGAGCTCTCATCAGATTGCGTTGTTTGAATTTTATACATACTGGTAATACACATACTTTTACCGTGTATCTTGCACGTGTTGTTTAGACGTCTGCTCGTGATTTTAATGAGTAATATCTGGACCAAGTCTGTTAACGTAGGATCAAGTTAGGGATACCGTCGATACCGACCTAGATGAGAGAACAGGCGATATTTTATTCAAGGAAGATATCTCATTAGTAACTATAGTGATGAGCCGAGTTTATAACAATGTTAACCCTACAGCGCAGTGTCCCACATATGGGACGTACCGCAAAATGTCTTTATACTCTTAGTATGAAAAATTAGAAGCATTGTAATCTATAAGAAACTGAATATCTTTAGCGTTACATCACTAGCAGGAATGGGAGCATCAGCAGCGGTCAATGTCGAATTATTTGCTAGTGAGGGGAAAACGTCGTTGGTTGGAATGTTTATCGATAACTTTACGTTTGTGATAGTTTTAGGCTGTGGTTTTGCGTTGAAATTAGGCGTGGATTTTTAGTTACTGTGTTTGGAGAGTTTTGAGAAGAACGTGACGGAAGGCGATGGTTCTAAAACCATGCTATTTATCTCTCATCATCATCTGCCTAGCCTTTTCCCAACTATGTTGGGGTCAGCTTCCAGTTTAACCGGATGCAGCTGAATATCAGTATTTTACATGAGGCGACTGCCTATCTGACCTCCACAACCCAGTTACTCCATAATACGATACCTCTTGGTAAGACTGGCAGTCAGACTTTCGGCTTCTGACTACTCGTAGCGACTGTCAAAGATCAACGAATCACAACCGCGACCAACGGCTTAAAAGTGCTAGAGGCACGGAAGGTGTCGATAGCGACTCATCTACGAACCAACCTCGGCAAGCGTAGTTGAACCTTTGATAGACCCGTGTGGCTGATATTTTTTAGCCTCAAGCCGTCCTAGGACATGACGCACAGCGATGGTTCTAAAACTACGACATTTCATATCCATCTCTATCTATTTAACCCGTTATGTCCCATTGCTGGACAAATACCTTTCTTTTCTCTTTTCCGCGCACGTCTGCCCTCTGGCATTGCGGGGCCCTGTAGGAGGCAAATTTGTCCCTTCAACATCCCGGTGATTAGGTCCCATTAAATGTTGGCGATATTGCGGTTGATCAAAATGAACACAAGATATTACGAGAGTACAAACATCCCGTTTGCAGTATCCGGCAAACAGTATGCTTGTGTGAATATGCATATTTAAATACGTACACTACTAAACGGGATCCTGCAAAAAACCGTACCTGCAAAAAACGGGATCTTGCCGTGGGAAAGGGCCCTTAGTGTTTAAGCTGGGAAAGCCAAAATGTTAGGAGACGATTTCCCGACCATCGATAAATCACAGCACAACACTACGCCATAAACGCCGGGAATATCGCGTAAAAGCTATCAACAGATGCCCGTCAGTCGCAGACTCGCAGATAATCGCATAAACTATATTCAAACTATATGGTTGCTTTTGACGAAACGCACAACATACACAGATCAAAATAAATATTAACTGTTCAACGGTGTTTTTGGAACGAATACTTGCATAATCTTAACAAGCGTCTATCTTAAGAAGGCAGATGACAATCAAGCGACACCCGGTTTTAACCAACTTCATAAAACGGACAATGTTGTCAGTTCGTCGAAATCTTTTTTCATCTTTACTCGTTTGGATTGTGTTCAAAAACAAAACACAATTTACCTATTCAAATTAGGGGCCCGATCAAACGCGCCACAACCACACCTCAACAACAACACGTGGACGGGCGCTAATTTGTATAAAAATGAATAGTTTATTCACGCGGACCACATTATGCCGTCCAAATCAACCGTGTCGGCGATACCGACCACGTCGCAGCCACAACGCATCCACAACGATCTGTCTGTCTGCAAACACTAGCCACAACGTAACCGCATCGCAACTACTAGTTGAAATGTGGTGTGGTTGTGGTACATATCGTCGTTGCCAAATTAAAACCTTGCATTTGTTCCTTTGGTGATTTTTCTTTTATCTTCGCAAACGATAGACATTTGGTTCCTCTATATTTTCCAATTACTCTGATGTGCATATCATATTTAATTTGAATTTGGTTTAACACCCTTCCATACATATTTTATCCAGTGTTTTTATTTTTTTATTTTCTCAAAAGTACCATCTGTGCACATACAAGGTCTTGATTTGGCAACGACGATATGTCGAACGGGCTCTTTGGCTAACAATCAGCATCATTTTTTCACTTAAAGGGTAACAAAATGGCTTACTGACGTTTCGGACACAATATATTCGGACACTTGCTTGCTTCTTGCTCTATCTCATTAAAGTATTTCGTTTCGGACACTGTGTCCGAATATATTGTGTCCAAAACTTCAGTAAGCCAACAAAATCCCCCACAACGCACACCCTTCACCACTTCCTAGTGTTTAAAGTGGCGCAACAAACTCCCCAACAATACGTAAGTTGTCAAAAACGCAAACCTGCAGGCTAACGTGAAGAGACGGCTCCAGAAACCATAGCATAACACAGATAAAAGCTAAAAACATCTGCTGCCATGACATAGGCGCGCCTTGGTAAAACCGGTTGTTAGACTTTTCGGCTTCTGACTACTGTAACGACTTTCAAAGATGTACGAGTACGAATGACAGCCGCGACCAACGGCTCAACATGCTTTTCAAGGCACAGAGGGTTCTCAATATGAAATGGATTGTCACCCAATCACGAACCGACCGCGACAATGAACGGCTCAAGCGTGGTATGGTAATATTGCCTCACGATAATGCATTGAAGCGTCTACCAGTCGGGACTGGAGCCATTTGCTGTAGTGGACGTTTGTAGGACTAACTTGCTGCTGCCGATTTTACACACGAATTTGCATGTATAGTTTGTGCGTTATCAGTAGGTCAGTCAGACACGGTGTTTTTTTACATTAACTACACTAATATTATAAAGAGGAAAGATTTGATTGTTTGTTTGTATTGAATAGGCTCCGAAACTACTGGACCGATTTGAAAAATTGTTTTACCATTAGAAGCCGACATTATCCCTGATGAACACAGGCTACTTTTTACCGCGGGAAAATGCTTCATTCCTACGGGAAAACGGGTAATAGGACAACGGATGGTATGAATTATCCTTCCGTACTTATCTTTTTCACATAATTTCTAATCTAAACCTTTGTATGGATTGAAAAGGGAAGGAGAGACAAATACTGTAGGTAGTCTTTGGTGTACCATTTACACGTTACAATGAATACATACATAAAGTATATTATACTAATCTAAATAAATATATACACATAACAATAGACATGAAACAGAAGTAAAAAAACACATTGATGATGTTTAAGGAGAGAGGAAGTGCTTTTTTATCATAATTTTAAAAGTGGACAAAGATTTTTTGACGCCAACAAGAACAAATGGGGACACCCAATCTTGGCACCACATAAATAAATAAATATCGATGACATCAGCTTAAAACCTTTATAACCTTGACTGAGTCAGTCATATCGCCGCCATTATAAATGAAAGTCAAAATAATGTTGTTGATAGTAAACGACATTTTATAAACAACTGTTCATGAGCTTATAATTAAATTAAAGGCGTAAACATTGTATTAACTTAGTTGTTATTAAAATTATGAGATAGGGATGACACTTACGAGTCTTGGAACATTATTAGGGATCTGTTTGATGGATCAGGGGGGCAAATCCCGTATTGGGCGCCGGCGCCGTGCTGTGGATCCCCTTATCACAACATCATGTTGACTGGAAGCCTTCAGTTTTTTTTTCGAGTGATTTTTGTATGCACGTGGTTCTTTGACAAATAAATCTATTTTTCTTTATTTTTACGAAATCCCGTGGCTAAATAATAACAGCCACACAGATCGATCGATTAGGTTAAGCTACGCTTGCCGCGGTTGGCCTGTGGATGGGTGACCATCTTTACATACCGAGACCCCACCGTGCCTCGGGAAGCACGTTAAGCCGTTGGTCCCGGCTGTCTTTCGTAGATCTTTGACAGTCCTTACGGGTAGTCAGAAGCCCGAAATTCTGACAACCAGTCTTACCTAGGGGTATCGTATTACCCAGTAACTGGGTTGTGAAGGTCAGATAGGCAGTCGCTCCATGTAAAATACTGGTATTCAGCTGCATCCGGTTAGACTGGAAGCCGACCCCAACATAGTTAGGAAAAGGCTAGGCAGATGATGATTTTTACGAAATCCCGTATTTTTATATTTTCGAATTCTAAGCTCATTAGACAAAACGCAGTAGACCGAGAAAAGTGGAATGAGGGAAGGGAGACCTCTGCCCTGCATTGGGACAACACAAGATTATAATAAACTAGCGGCCCGCCCCCGCTTCGCATGGGTGCAATGTTTTTTCCAGAAATTTTCTTTCATACAAACCTTGTCCTGGCAATACCGAACGCAATAAAAAAAAAATCCAATTTGGTGCAATCATTCGAAAGTTATGCGCGTACAGACATTTCGGTTACTTTGTTTTATAAATACTATTTAAGGATAATCTCATTCATAATCTGACCAAAAAACGTCGCTCAGATGCAGGTACTACTTGGTAGTCTGTAATTTTGCTGGCGCAATTTTTTAATTTTTTTTTTTAATGATTATGTGTCACTGTGTGTATTTATGACACGTGTCAAATAAACATATTTTCTTTCTTTCTTTAGATGAGATAGCGACTAGATTTTTGGACATATTTAATTACTTTGGCCTTCAGGTGACAACGGTTAACACGGGAGAATAGTAGAAAATAACGTGTTGTGCCGACCCCAAGTAACATGGTGAGGCAGTAAGAGATGCCGATTCTACCTTGAATAGAAAACAGAGGGGCAATACTCGTTATTTAAGAACTTTGAGTCTGATCTTAGTCTCAATATGGCAAAAATGCCTCTAATTTCCCTAGATTTGACAAGTTTTTGACATTGATTGTCGCTGAGATGAAATCGCGACTAGATTTTGAACGTTTTTAATTACGGAAATCCGCCTTCAATCGTGCGATTCTGTGCCCATCTCACCGTGAAAACTTGGGTGAAGTGAGCGTGGAGTCCTCAATAGTGTCAATCCCTAGCATCAGCATGACTCACAGCTCACTCTAAGCTCACTTCACCTTAGTTATCACGGTGAGATTTTTCCAGAATCGTCCGGCTGGTTCCCGACGCATCTCAATACCTGCAATGCCGGTGTAAATACCGGGAATCAGAGGGAGGGTAAATTAATCAATAGTCTGCATATAGCATCGAAGTAGGTAGCATAACTGTGTAGAGGAGCCGGGGAAGCACTACAGTAAAACGGGGTGAATAGGGATGCAGGGGTGAATCGGGACGATACTTTAAAGTGGATTTTAACATTGAAATAATATAGTTTTTTTGCCAACAGGGACACTTAATCGTTAATTATAATATAGTAAACACATTAGAGACCTTTTTGGCAAAAAAAACTATATTATTTCAATGTTAAAATCCACTTTAAAGTTTCGTCCCGATTCACCCCTGCATCCCTATTCACCCCGTTTTACGGTACGCAGAATCGCCAGTCTAGGTACAAGTACGGGAAGCCCGTGAAATTTAGATTTTCTTACGATTTTTTGCAATTTGCAGGTTAGTATTAGGTAGTATATTGATAAAAATATATTATTCGCGATCGTACATACAAACGCCAGCACATCAAGCTACTACAATCTGTCAAATTTCTTTAATAGATTTTCAACTCTATCGCTAAAGTATAAGGTTCAAAGTTGATTGGGAAAATTTGACAGTTTCGGGTAGCTTGATGTGCTCGCGTCTGTAGAAATACGTATTTACAGAATTGTAATAATTCAATACAATTCTCGAAGTTCAAATGGGTAATTTGAACTATTCGAATATTCCTGATCCCGATGAAGATCGGGAAAAAAGCTTCCGTTCGTCCAGTGTTGACGAACGGGAATTATTTTCGATAGTTCCCGATCAGGAACACCAATATCGATAACACTGTTGACGAACGGAACATTTTTTTCCCGATCGTCAACAGTGTGGACGACAAGGCGTGAATGATCTGGAATGTTCGGAACTCATGACATCGATCTAGACAAAATTACAGAGTGGAGGTTGCGCGTCGTTGTTACCATGGATTCAGTACATGCCCCCCCCCCCCAACCATTTAAAGATTGGAAGACGGTTTGAAAAACTACTGCGGGAGGGACAAGGAGGAGAAATCGTACGACCGTGAGCTATGGAAAAGCTAGTTTTAACATCACGAATAAAGGCCATTTTAAATCAAAATTGAACATTCAAAAGATGAGCGGTGGTGGCCAATTTATTTATTTATTTATCCTTACACTGGAACACCGTTCAGCAATTATACCAACGGAGCAAAAAATTACTTCATGTGCTGGTTTCCATCCATCCTGTGCGCGGTGGACATCGAACAGGCGGCGATGGATCACGCACGCTCACGCATCGTCAAGACATTTCTCCATAGCCCCATCGCTCCTTCCATAAATTCTTTGGGAATTTTTGAAACAATGAATTTTACAAAATAAATACATTAAAATTTAAAAAACGGAGAATATTAAGGTGTCATCCTGACTGACGGACGACAGATGGTAACGACCACGACTTAAAAGTTGTAGGTCGTAGGGTCGAGCCCAGACAGGCGGATTACTTTGTGTAAATTATTTCAGCACCACTGCTCTCAAAACGGTGAAGGAAAACACCGTGAGGAAACTGCCATGTCCTAGAACCAGAAATTCGAAGACATGTGACATCTACCAACCCGCACTGGGCCCACGTGGTAGGTTACAGCCCACTCCCTCTCACAGAGAAGAGGCTTCTGTCCCAGCAGTGGGAAAGTTCTATGCTGATTATCCCTCCAACAGGCCTAGCCATTTTTTTTCTTTTGAATACTGATTTTGGTAGATTACAGGGCAAAGACTATTATAACCACTTGACTGCGTATACAGTGCCCCGACGCACGAAAACTATTAGTATTTTGTCGCCTATGTATAGGCTACGGTACTAGTAGCAATTTTAGTTGTGTCCAAGTGTTAGACCTGCGTGCACGCTAAATTAATATATTTTTTTTTTACGTTTATGCAATTATAACGCATCAAAATGCCTTCATGTGCGGTGAAGTGGTGTGGGAAACATTCTTAGACATCTAGTTACAAAAAGGATGACATAACTTTTCATCGGTACATAAACATTACGAAAAATTATTTTTGATTTAATCAGATTATAAGCCACTGCAGGGGTCTATTTAAAATGGTGGCTGGGTAAACGAGCACACTTTTTGAGTCGCGCGTTGATGTCTTTTGGAAAAGTCTCGTTCTTGTATTAGACAATTCTAATGCTTCTATCCCTTTCTTTCCTTTTGTATGTTTATCGTAAAAAATAGTGCTGTTATCTTTAATAGCTGAAAGTTGATATCGAGAAAAATAAAATGAATACATTTTTTATTCAATTCACATACTTTAATAAAATAACTATCTACTATTAACCGACTTCAAAAAAGAAATACCGACGAACTGAGAACCTCCTCGGTTGTCAGTTCGTCGGTTTTTTTTTTTTTTGTATAATCCGGTATTTTTTAGTTCTTTCTGTCCCCGACCGGGGCCGATCAGTCCATTTCCGGGATTTTTTTTTTGTAATTGATTGATTTTGATTAAATATTATTTCTATGATTTTGATTTAGTATTTATTATAATGTTAAAATCCATTTTATCGATATCGACTATTTTCTCTTAATGAAGTAAAGCAGCCCTAACGATGCAACTTGACCTTGAACTGACCAATTGCAGCCGCGCGTTTTTCCTCATCCCCCGGCCCGCAGTAGTGAGTCGTGTGCTTCGAAGAAATCGGCCCATACGCTCTCTAGTGGTTATATTCTCTATGTTACAGGGTTATAACAAATATAATTTCTTGTTTTTTTTTTCTGTTCCGGAAAAAAAAAAACCCCTGTGTTCTCTATATGACCACTGCCTGCTGCCCATGCAGACATGTGGTCTGTATGTGGCCACTGTCCTACATGTTATAATGACATTTTGACAATAATTACATTTTGTGGTTCCTATACGACATCGGCTCGTCACAAAAAAATAAACATCCATGTGGTCGCTATGTGACCACTGCCTGGCTAAGGGTTAAGATTGTCTTTTTACAAAAGACAATCCTACAAAGCATAAATCTACTGTGACTTTAAAAAAAACTTTACGACTGGTTAAAATAAACAGGTAGAAAAGTTTTGTAGACTCAGATCCCAGGGAAATGCCGTCACAACTAATTTGGGAAGAATTGTTACCTACACGTGCAGCTAACGCTATGAAGATCTATTCAGCATCAAACTTTTAGAAAATAGTAAAGTCGCTTAAGCTATGGTATCCTAGAAGATCGTTTCCGTCATATTTGTAACGGACGTCATGAAAATCTGTAATTTTCACGAGTATTTGGGGCGCAGGTTGCTGGTGTGACCGCAGTTGGTTTTGCGCTAGATTAGATAGATAGGTAGTACGAGCGTGGAGGCGAGCATAGCACTTGCGGCAAATCATTTTGTCACAGTTGTACTTCATGGTCAAGATACGCAGAGAAGGCTCAATGGTACCTCTCCTCAGACTGAGCACTAAGTGAAGGGTGGATTCCTTCTGGATCTTGTAGTCAGAGAGAGAGTGCGGCCATTCTGCAACTGTTTATACCAGCGAAGATAAGACGCTGCTGATCTGTGGGATCGGTGAGATGCCCTCCTTGTCCTGGATCTTCGCCTTCACATTCTCAATGGTATATGAAGCCTCCACCTCGAGGGTGATGGTTTTACCCGAGAGGGTCTTTTCAAAGATCTGTATAGCTTCTTCTAAAAACGTGCTCAAAGTAAAAGGCATTTGACATTAGTCTCAAAAACCGCTCTGTATTTGGATATTACGGCCGCATGTGGCGACCACTCTTCCAGAAAACCGTAGCTTTAGTATTGAAAGAAAAAATAAAGAAAATACCTTTATTTGGGGTAAACATGACGCAGAGAAAGAACACCAACACAAAAATAAAAACAAGTTGCTGACATATTATATGTTTATCAGTTGTCTAGTACTCATAGCACAAGCTCTGCTTAGTTTGGGACTAGATGGCGTTGTGTGAAAGTTGTGGAATATTATTATTATTATTATTATGACACAGATGAAAGTCTTTTGCGTAGCAGTGGCAGTGGATCAGTATTTTTTTTACGCAGAGCAACAGCAGATTGAGCTTAACAACTAAACTGAACTATTTGGTCCCCCCGGAAGTTGTTGTGCAATGATAGGGTGAGGAAAGAGCTACCCAAGAAGGTGAATCACAAAACTGGAGACCAATGTTTCCCGAGCAAATAATGAGTTTTATGTAGGGTGTAGCAGGCTCAATAGCTTTACGTACCCGTACCCTAGACGGAGAGAGTAGCCATGAGGCGAAAACTATAAAACGCCAAAGCAAGCCTAGTGAAAGTCGGACTCGCACACGAAAGTCAAAGTCATTTTAAGGGCCAGCGCAGACGACGGATATTTGTCCGCGGACTTTATTGTCCGCCAAAATAGAGCGCTTACAACTGCATCAAGTAACGCACACGTGGGACTAAAAATACCACGGACAAAAAGTCCCCCTCGTGTGCGTTACTTGATGCAGTTGTAAGCGCTCTATTTTGGCGGACAATAAAGTCCGCGGACAAATGTCCGTCGTCTGCGCTGGCCCAAAGCGCCTACCTGTTACGGTTCAAAAGACGAACCTGACGACAGCCCTATGACAAGACGGACGGACAGAGGCGCTTTAGTGCTCATACATACGACCGACACGCGTCCACGGCAGAGTCAACATGCCGCTCGTGTATTTGAGCACTGCAAACACACGAGCGGCACGTTGTTGATGGCTGCAGTTGCCTCTGTCTCATAAATACAACGTTAAATAATGTTAAATGCGCAAAACCTCAGACACCCCAACTGATTTTTAAAACAATTGACCTATTTCAGAGAGAAAATAAGTCATTAAAAAAAATGTAAAGGTCTTATGTGCTGTTTTAGTTTTACTGGCCATTCTGATCGTTTCTTGCGTCTGCGACGACGCTTTACCGAGGGAGGAGTCGTCACCGGGCCGCTGCGCCACGCTGACATTGGGTTGCTAGACCTATTAATAAATAGACACGGCAACGTTTTTAATGAAGATTTTTTGAAAAATGTGACATATTAAAAAGTGCTTCAATTCATTCTGCTCGTTATTCTGATCAAACTATTTTCAGGTTTTGCGCATTTAACGTTACACGTTGTGCCTTCATAACGCTACGATCCTCAATTCGAAGAGGTCCCTCTCTCTCTCTCTGCCAGCCTTATTTTCTTTTCTAGCCATTTTATGCCAAATAAAATTTGCTAAATTCTGCGGAGAACATATCACCGACAACTGACGAACATAGACGCATAGTGCGTACACCATAGTTAATGTACAATATTAATTCCGAGATTAGGAATGACGTCACAACACCCGGATCTACCAAACACTAGGCGTAAACTAATGACTGTTTATTATACCATTCAATACATTGAACTGAGACTATCAACACCTCTCTTCTTTGAATTTGCACATATTTATATATTATAAATATATTTATACATATAAATATTTTTATGTTATAGTAAATCGTATGTAGGTATGTGTTTATAACCTATTTATGTATTTGTCTAGTTTTTTATTTTTTTTATTTTTATCATTGTCGTGTCAACCAAAGCACCTGCCATCTAATCTCTTCACCACCCTTGGTTGACTGGTAGAGAATGCCTAAGGCATTAAGTCCGCCTTTGTAGCTTTTGTGCGAAAAGTTTAAATAGTTTTAGCACGCACATGGTACACTTTCTTTTATAATATACTATATTGATTTTTAGTTGACTGTTTTAAATACCACAAGTCAGATGTTTAGTTTAATAAGTTTATGTGCATAATACTTTTTCATTTTATTATAATTATATTTGTTACAAAGGATCCACTTCAAAGAGACACTTCTTTTAGGTGACCGTGGTATTAAATTACTACATGTTAACCTACAACAATACAACTTTCACAAAATGACGATTACTTTAGCTTTTACATCTGCTTAATGAGCAGTAAAAGTTAGGGGCAAAAGTAACAGTAAAAGCAACAGCTAAATTAGCGAAGAAACAAATTTAGCCGTTACCTTGACTTTGTGACGTTACTATGACTATGACGTAACAGAGAGTGTTTCTGTTGGTCTTTACATGAACATCTGCTTAGCTAGCCTTTTCCAACTATCCCCAACATAGTTCTGCTCGTGATCTAGTCTCACCGCGTTCAGTTCTACGCACGTCAGCCTATTTTATTTTTATTTGGCGGGACATAGCTGCTCATATTTGTTTTAACTAATACAACTGTAAACTACCTATGATCCACAATAAAGATTATGAATGAATGAATGACTGAATTTTTTTTATTATTATTATTGTGAATGTGAGGACTATGTGGGTCATTTTTTTTTTGTTTTCCTTCTTTTTTTTTTCGTTAGTTTTAATCATGATCTGGCAGTTTGAGTAACTTATGCGACCTACCCAAATGTACTTTCATTGGTATTGTTCGTCGAATCGTGAGGCTCCTCAAGCTCTGAGTTGAGCTGCACGATTTTCGACAAATGCGTGCATTGATTGGACAGATCCGCTCAATCTGTGTGGTTCTTTACTCAAAAGACCATTTCAGACACCAATCTACATGGTCTTCACATGATCTGACCAAGATTATGTCTGGACTTTAAAAGAGACTGTGACCTCTGGGTTTGTTTCGGCCTTTCTTCTCAGAGTAGTCAGATAGGAAACGCCGACCTCATCTAGTTTTAAAAAAATGTGATTGACATGTAAAAGTGTTTGTAAAAACCTACTTACAGAAAATAAATCATATATCATTTATCATTTATTTATTTATCCTCACACTGGAACGCCATTCAGCAATTACATCAACTAAGCAAAAAATTAATTCATGTGCTGGTTTCTATCCATCCTGTGCGCGGTGGACATCGAACGAGCGGCGATGGATCACGTACGCTCACGCATCGTCAAGACATTTCTCCATAGCCCCACCACTCCTTCCATATTGCGCACATTCTATGCGAGTTTTTGAAACTCAATGAATTTTTCAAAATAAATGCTTTAAAATTGAAAAACGGAGAATTTTAACCTGTATCTATGGTCATAAATAAAAATTATGTATAATAATAATAATAACTTTTTTTTTTTTTCATATAATGTTCCGACTGCTGGCTCTCTCTTTGTGAGAGTACGAGGAGGTACACCGGACGTGCTCAACGTAGCAAGACTGCAGATAGAAAATACTCAAAAGATATGAAAACTTGATAAAAAAAATAGCGAAAGGAAATTGGATAAATCCAATCCAAGATCGGAAAGGAGCTGCTGATGCAGACGAAACGAGATAAGTCTCCTTTTAGGATAAGTCCCAGGCCCAAGTCACGGGATATTGGACGTCGGCAAACTGATAGCAGTACTGCAGATTTAAAACGCTCAAAAATTATGAAAACTAGCTTTTTTAAGAAAACGCGCGACGTTTATCTCGAATCTCGGCAACTCTCATCCAGCTGCTACTAGCTATCCTGCGAAGACCGTCGATCCACCCAGCCTGAGGGCGTCTTATGGGTGCGTTTCCACAGAAGCGGAGCTGCGCGGAGCGGAGCGGAGACATGTAGGAATCGTCCAATCACAGACGAGACGAGTGACGCGATGAGGATTTCAACCATTGTGATTAGTCGATTCCTGCACGTCTCTGCTCCGCTTCTGTGGAAACGCACCCTTACCTTACGTTTGCCGATTCGCGGTCTCCACTCATAAACACGTGTACCCCAACGGTCAAGGGTTCTACGGATAATATGGACGGCCCATAGCCACTTTAGCTCGCTTATTCTGTGCGCTATATCGACATCTTAACAAACTCAATCAATCAATCATTCATGACCCATTATCATGGTCCAACCTACCTCATATCAAACAACGTAATGTCACGGCCAGTTGACAATGACTCATTGTATCTGATTCACTGGGAGGGGGGGGGGGCGGTTCACCCCCCCAGCCCCCTTCTTGGTAAAACTACGAGTGGGCGTGGTAAAGGTTAAAAGATCAGCTGATAAAACATTGTTTATTGCCTGGTAGACTCGACTGAAAGGTTCCTAGAAAAGTGGAGTAAGGTCACATAATGCTTTTAGGTTTCTAGAAATTAAGGGAGTCAGAAAAGCCTGGCAGATTTTTTTTTTAATCGAATTCTAAAAAGGAGGTTCTGTATTCGACCCGTGTGCACGTATGTATGTTTTTATGTCCGCGATTTTCTCAAAAACTAATGAACCAATTTTGATGTTTCTTTCATTATCGTGATCTACATACTTTCGGGAAGGTTTTACTATACAAGCTGTAACTTAAATAACGCACAACCTCATAAGGGGTCATTGTACTCATCATTATGAACAACTTTTACTAGGTATGGGACCAAAACATTTTTACGAGTTATGCGAACATAAATGTAGGGAACAGCTGATTTTTTTTTCGCGATATCAAGTTTCGTCCCATAGTAAATGTTGTTCATAATCATAATGATGAATACAATGACCCCTTAAGGGGTTGTGCGTTATTTAAGTTACACTTTGTATAATACATTAGGTAATTTTCTTATGTACGAAGTTAAATGCATAAATGTACTGCATCTCCAGCATTTCTATGCGAATTTTGATGATCCTTCTAGTCGGTATCTTCAGATCTTCAATGCACAATAGCTTGGCACCGCCTGGCTGCAATTGTATATCTATACAACGTGCAACGTTAAATGCGCAAAACCTGAAAATAGTTTGATCAGAATTACGAGCAGAATTAATTGTACCACTTTTTAATATAGGTCACATTTTTCAAAAAAAATCTTCATTAAAAACGTTGCCGTGTCTATTTATTAATAGGTCAAGCAAGCCAATGTCAGCGCGGCGCAGCGGCCCGGTGGGTGACGACTTCTCCCTCGATAAAGCGCCGTCGCAGACGCAAGAAAGAATCAGAATGGCCAGTAAAACTAAAACAGCACATAAAACCTTTACAATTTTTTTAATGACTTATTTTCTCTGTGAAATAGGTCCATTGAATTAAAAATCAGTTGGGGTGTCTGAGGTTTTGCGCATTTAACGTTACACGTTGTATATTGTTTTAAATGGATAAGGTATGCCTCAGGGGTGGTCCCTTAACTTTGCTTGGGTGGTTTTTGAGTTAGCTTCAATAATACGATTTTTTTCCACTTTGTTTATATTGATGATGTTTTAACAACTTCTTGACACTGATATTTACATAGCATGTACTGTTAATTGAATTTGTGTGGGGTAGGCACAACTATAAAGTGAAAAATCAAAACTTTTTTACAAAAAAAAAAAGAAAACAATTAAAAATAAATTTAATTTCGGAAGTCGGTGTCAAAAAACGAAAATGCGGAACCAACGATACCGACTTCCGAAATAAAAGTTATTTTTCACTTTTTTTGTTTTTCTTGGATGTCGATTGTTTTTTATTTTGTAAAAAACTTTTTACTTTGGTAATTTTTTTTAGTAACTTTTTGGTCTTCCTTTGGGTAATACGATACCCCTTGGTAAGACTGGTTGTCAGCCTTTCAGGCTACTGACGGTGACGATCCGTAACGACTGTCAAAGATCCACGAATGACAGCCGGGACCAACGGCTTAACGTGCTTTCCGAGGCACGGAGGGTCTTGGTTTGTGAAGATGGTCACCCATCCACGGACCAACCGCGGCAAGCGTAGCTTAACCTGATCGATCGACCCATGCGCCTCTTATTACTTAGCCACAAGCCCCTCACGAGTAATAGATATGTATGGAAGAAAAGATATGCTGAACCAACACCATACAAATTGGAATAAGGGCCAACGGATAATGATAATAATGTCAAGTCTACATTGTGGATAGATAACTGACCATAATTTAAGTTTTCTATACCAACAAGTTGGTCCCATAGTGAAAGTTGTTTATATTCATGAGTAGAACACCCTGTAAAAATATGGAGCCAGTGAAGAAAAGCATCCAGTATAGTTTTAGGTGGGCTGGTTGGAATAAACGCCGATGGCCACATCGAGACCAGATTTGAACATAACATAGGGCTACTTATAAATACTGTTATCAATGACGTTGGCTCGTTAGCGAGGCTACACTAATTATTTTCACACTACAGCAACCTTCTATCATGAAATCAATGAAAAATGTAATCTGAACCAGATTTTATGTTAATTAATTTTAATTAACAGCGGTTTGGTCCTGTAGTAGTTTGAAATCACATGATTTTGAAACATGTTTTTTGTTTTTTTGTTTGTTAGATTAAATTAGCTGACCCGACAGGCGTTGACCTGTCCAAACAATTGTTCCTACAAAATTTCCAAAAAAAAAGACTTTCACTTTTTCATTTTTTTTAACTTTGCCTAAAACCTTAACTACTGCAGAGACTTCACTTAAAATTAATCAATCGTTAACTTTTATTAACGTGCATATCTTGGCACAAATGTCAAGAAAAATGTTTTTAATCCGACATATTTTTGTTGACTGACTGCATTCCAATTTATCCTTGTCAATTAAAGTTAATGATTGATTAATTTTAAGTAATGACTTTGAGTACCGGGGTTGGACTACTACAAACACTAAAGAATAGAAAATAGCCAAATTGGTCCAGCCATTCTCAAGTGATGTGCTTACCAACGCACAGCTTTTGATTTTTATTTATTTAGACAATTACATATTTTATTGGTATTTTATACAAAGGTAATTTGTGACAAAAAACTTTTTTTATTTCTTGAACCTAACAGTCGTAACAAAGATAGCAGATATAGTTCAAAAGGCTGCCCAACGTAAATGGGACTAGGCAAGACCATGTCTGCTGCATGCCTAACAAACTTTGGGCCCAAATTGCACAGAATTGTTGCCGTGAGACAGTAAGGCATGATCACGGGAGCCCACAAAGTAGATAACACGAAGTAGAAAGGAGGTGGGAAACGTTGAATTGATTTGGTCAAAATTGAATGAAGCATGGGATCATTTCCATGGTAGGTTTGCGGTTGTGTCGGATTGCTGTCCCATCGGACTATGATAGTGCGGGAAGAGGGACTGCACTTGTGTACTATAATATCTCCCGCGCCAAAAGCTAGTCTCCGTTGAGATTGTCCGCCGTGGCCGAAATACAGTCTGGAGGACTTTTAAGTTTCAAGGAAGACCTGTACTATCCCACTCCTAGGCAAAGGCTTAGGGATGGGAAAATATATAATATAACATTTGATGTTGGATAGAAAGTAATCACAATACTCAAAGAAAATATATAACATAACATTAGATGTTGGATAGAACGTGATCACAATACTCAAATAATGATAGATGTCTGTTGCCAAACATGATACAATTGGGGAAAATTTAAGAATCATGCTAGACAAAAAAACTGATAAGTAATGGAATGTTAATACCAATTTATCAAATATTCTTAAAGGATAAAGCATAGCCAACTGGATGTGCAAACATTAAACAAACAAAAAACATGATTTTTCTGTACCTAATTTTGAGATACAAAGTTGTAAATATATTTTAATGTTTTGTTTTTGTGAAATTTTCCATCTTTTGTCGGTTTTTTTTTTGCTTTTTGAGAAAACCTTGCAACATCCTAATATTATTAATTAATTTTTTTGGAGTGTGGTTTAATAATTATTGTAAAAATCCTTAAAGCTGTCCTTAGGTAGGTAACTACAGCTGAAATTCAGTCTGCCTTTGTGTACTATGTATGTAAACATTCTTTTATGTATATTTTTAGCATAAATTCATGTTCCTTTGCATTAGCAACTGCAACCAGCGGGCTAATTATTGTACGGACGCTGAAATATCGAAAACAAATGTGCAACTTACGCAATTTGCGAGTCTTCATAGAAGTAATTCAATAAAATGGAATCACTGCCGTTAATTATAGATCGAAAACGTAGTCAAAAATAGACAATAAGTTATCCACTATACACACCAGTTGTAATACTGTCACATCATCTTCGGAATGTGAAACAAAACAAGATATAATAATGATCAGAACGCACCACACGAAAATTCAGGGGGAAACTGCAATAAAGTCGATTTTCCTTTCAGGATTTGACCACCATGATACACTCCCGTTTTATCGTCCACTAGTACATTGTCCAGGTTATTATTCTATTAAACACAATCGTTCGTTTATTTACGGCACTCATGCCCGAAGACACCACGTCCTTATATTTTCACAAATTCAACTCGTTTTTACGATATCACTAAATAAAATGATGTGTGAATGACATGAATTTTTGACATGCGCACTTCATTTCTGTCTAGCTAGCGACATCTAGTTTTTAAGCTATGCGAAATTTTGTAAACCTCTGTTCCAAACATTGAAAAAGCGCCGCTACTCGCTGATAGATGTCACTACTACGATTGTTTTTAGATGACTATCCCTAGATGACGCTACAAAACAACATGCTGTGTATTGGCGTTATAAATCAACCACACTCGACAAATTCATTATGTAACTACTAGATGAACAGTTCAATGTCAATCTCTCAGTTACATCACATCTCGTATCAATTAGTATTCTTCGAATATACATCCTAAAGCATAAAAAAGGGGTAATTCAGTTATAATTAATCCGTTAATTACTAGCTTCGGCTATAAAACTTGTTAGTAATTCATTTTGCTCGTTTCGCTGTTTCATTTCAACGCGTTTCTGTTAAAAGCCTTTGTGTTGACAAACCTGTGGCCTCACATATCAATACGGCGGATCAAACGCGCATATTCGTCCCAAAAATACGAATGACCAAGAACGCGCGGTCGGATTCAAAGATGTGGGAAAAATGGATGTGGCATAAAGTGACATTGTGACACAAATCGATTTATTGCCAATCAATTTTTGTGTACATTCATCCAAGTCTTAAGATTATGAGCATTTAATAATCAGGTTTCATGTTCCCACTTCTGTGACTAACGTCAGGTTCTGACCAGCTTGACCTTTCTGGTAGCTGTCTTATGTATGTATGACACTGACATAGTTTTCGTAATATTTAATCCAACCCCAACATATTTGGGAAAATGTTAGGTATATGATGATAGAATAGAATAGAATAGAATACTCTTTATTATGTACAGCATATAAATTACAGATATAAATATATACATTTTGCAAAGGGTGACACGATGGGCGGTCTTATCGCTAAGAGCGATCTTTTAAAGACAACCTTTAGATGGATTGAAAAGGGAAGGAGAGACAAATACTGTAGGTAGTCTGTGGTGTACTATTTGCACAGTGCAATGAAGACATACATAAAGTATACTATACTAATAGTGATGACCTATATAAAGTTTCGTCAGTCGCTATTTAAAATACAGGTTGACAGATACAGACGCCAGCACATCAAGCTATCCGAAACTGTCAAATTTTCCCAATCAACTTTGAACCTTATCCTATAGCGATAAAGTTGAAAATGTATTAAATCAATCTGACAGATTGTAGTAGCTTTTTGTGCTGGCGTCTACATTGACATACATACAACCTGTTACCATGGATTCAGTAACTGATTCTGGAACGCCTGGGTTAAATTCTTTTGTTATAAAAAAAATATATGTTTCCTACAAAAGTTAAATACCTACTTGGTCGTAATATTTTATTTTTATTTTATAACCGATAGCATCCCCCCGTAACTTTTGCGTAGATATAGGAATTCCCGCCGTTTAAGTCCTATTACCCGTTTTCCCGTAAGAATGAAGCATTTTCCCGCGGTAAAAAGTAGCCTATGTTCATCAGGGATAATGTCGGCTTCTAACGGTAAAACAATTTTTCAAATCGGTCCAGTAGTTTCGGAGCCTATTCAGTACAAACAAAAAATCAAATCTTTCCTCTTTATAATATTAGTGTAGACGAATAATTTTAACGTTGGGGCGTCCAGAATCATGCACTGAATAGATCTCTCTCTCTTTAGTAGTTCACTCTTGACAGAGTGGTTGTGGTTGATGACTCTGCATTCTCTTTGGCCAAAGCAGCCCTCGCGATGCTCCTCCACTTATTCCGGTCTTCAACGTCTCGGAAATTCTGAGCTATGGAGGTTTGTGTTGACGCTTTGATAAGGTCTGTCCAACTGAATAGATAGATGGTACCTAACACGTTATGCGTCCATTTGCCTGCCATTCCTGCATACCACCTCCTCAAATTTTTGTACCTCCACAAAATCAGGACTGGTCTAAGTCGTTAGTTCTTAGAACGTGTTCAGGTAGACTGACGTCATACATACACATACGTACATAGGAATGCAATAGGTAGGTATTATTAGCTATGGTTATGGGGTCATTACTTGACGGTGTAGTAAGCCCAAGGTCACTTGATTATCGTGAGGTTCTGAGTTCAAACTAGGCAGCTAAGGCCCGGCGCCCATTGCCGGAACGGCGCCGGCGTGGCAAGGTATTTTTAGGCGACGAATAAAAATATAACTTAATAGTATGGAAAGAAAGTCGAAATTTCAATGTTAACGGTCGTAAGTACAAAACAACACCGCGGTATGCTTAGGCATGCTGTGTCGGCAGCCTTCGGAACGCTTCGGCATCCCTCGGAACGCTTTGGCAGTCTTCGGGATACCGCGGCAAGGCAGTGCCCGCCCGAACCCCGCGGCCCCGCGCGTAGATTCATTTGCTTAGCGTCGTTCATGCCAAAACGTGTCCTTGTCGAACGTACCTATTTGTTGTGTAATAGTTATCGCGATGACTGGAGACCGTTCTGAAGAAGAGATAGGACTATGTATTGTGAAAAAAGCTAGGCGCGAGCACGGTGTCTAAGGACGCCTCGGCATGCACGCTTTAGGCAAGGGCGCTCCGGTATGCTTAAGGACGTCGCGGTCGCAGCATCCTTAAGGATGCCACGACAGTTACCGCCAGTGTGCGCTTACATGTAGGGATGCCGAAGGATCCCCTGCCGTGCCGTGCCGCCAATGTGCGCCGAGCCTAATTGCCTATTAATGAACTAGTTTCTGCCTGCAAATTTGTCCACATGAAATTTCTTGTTCCTCAACCCACCCCGTTGCATCGCATCGCATCGCCGGCCCGCGCTATTCCTTCGTTTTCGCTTAGCATTCATTATTTATGGGGGGTTGGCGGGGGGGTGGGGGGGGGTTAGGAATTTCTCAGTAATAGCCCGGAATCTGGATTTGTGCCCGAATTAATAACAATACTCGCCCATAGACTCGCCCCCTAATCTGTCGAATATAGAACCTGTCATACATATGTAGAATCTGTCACATGTAGAACCTGTCATATATAGATTCTGTCATATATTATGTAGAACCTGTCATATATACAACCTGTCATATGTAGAACCTGTCATACACATGTAGAATCTGTCATATGTAGAACCTGTCATATATAGAATCTGTCATATGTAGAACCTGTCATATGTAGAATCTGTCATATGTAGAAACTGTCATATGTAGAATCTGCCATATTATGTAGAATCTGTCATATATAGAATCTGTCATATTTAGAATCTCTCATATGTAGAATCTGTCATATTTAGAATCTGTCATATGTAGAATCCGTCAATAGTAGACTATGATGTCAAAAGTAGAATCTGTCAAATGTCGACTAAAAGTTACTAACAAAATGATGATACCAGTCTTGATTCCCTTAATGACAGCTCACTCCACGCTCACTTCACCCAAGTTTTCACGGTGAGATGGTTACAGAATCACACGGCAGGAGTTGCATTAGCGGTGAATCTTCGAATGGGATTACTGCGGCGTCAATATACAGTTCTACCTGCCCTCTCGGGAAGACAGATGTGGTTTTAAACTGTATCAGTATTCTACTCGTCTCTCTCACCGCGAGGTTTGGCGATCTTAGTCTAACAGCTGACATACCAGTCATGTTTTATGCATGTGATGACCCGGATGTTCTAGTCTAGGAGACAGAGTTCTGTAAGCAAACTTGATATATTATTAATTAATAGGTAGGTATAGTTCATGGTAACGAATTATTGTAAGATAAAGGTTGTTTTATGTGTCTATGGCGAAGTAAAAAGTTTGGGTAGTTTGTTGCGCTACTTCTTCCCAGCGCAAGCACTAGGAAGTGGTGAAGGGCGCGCGTTTCGGGAAACTGTCTTATGTAATTTTGACGTTAGAAAAGTGCTGATTCTCAGCCTAGTTTGAATAAATGACTTTTGATTGTAATGTTTTGGTATTTTAGGAGAAATTTCGAAACCTTTCGTAGAACCGGACTAATGTATGATTCGAATTAGTTGCTTGGAATACAGATTAGATAGAACAGCCGTGCGATTCTGTAACCATCTCGCCGTGAAAGCTTGGGTGAAGTAAGTGTGGAGTGAGCTGTCATTCGCTAGGGATTAACAATATTAAGTTCTCACTTCACTCATGATTTCACGGTGAGATTTTTACAGAATCAACCGGCATTACTGTGCTAAAACGTGGACACAGACGGTCGGGCTGGTCCACAAATTCAAGGTTCAGCGCGCTATGGAGCGAGCTATGCTCGGAGTCTCTTTGAAGGATAAAATCAGGAATGAAATTATCCGAAAAAGAACCGAAGTTAGCGACATAGCTTGCAGAGTAAGCAAACTGAAGTGGCAGTGGGCTGGCCATGTTTGTCGAAGTGCCGATGGCCGGTGGAGCAGACGAGTCCTGGAGTGGAGACCGCGTATCGGTGTGTGGGACGTCCCCCAGCTAGATGGACGGCAGAGGCGGCGTAAGGCGTGGGCGACGTGGGCCATCGCCTACGGCCTCGCGCTCCTAGGGGCCTCGCTCCTCGAAGGCAGGACGAGCAAAAATTTTTGTCGCGTTTAAGCTGACGAAAAATATTATTCGTCATATAACAATAACCCTTACACTTACCAAATTCTTTTTTATTTCGGCTAGCACCATTTGCGTTAACTACGAGTACTATGGGGAACCATCGTCGGGCTAGTGCCAGTAGTTTCTAAAAATTTGTATGGAATCCCTGCACCAACCACCTCGCACTTTACCGGTTTTTTATTAGAATAGAATAGAATAGAATAGAATACTCTTTATTATGTATTAATCGACCGTTTTTGTGCTCTTGTTATGAAACAGACTTAATAAGACTTATTTTGTAAGTACGAAAATTCAGTTTATAAATTCCCACCCATTAATATTAAGTAAATAATTAGCTGATTTTATATATGTTATCCCTATTTGTTTATTTAAATTGCTTCTTGATATGTGATCCTAAAGATGTCAAACTTGCATCTTTTATACATACATATTTATTTTTTGTTTGTATTATCCAATGTCCACGCTCATTTCTGTTTTTAGATTTTTTTGCATATCCTGCCAACCTCTAATTAAATCATCACTAAAACTTTAAACACTTTCATTGTTTCCGACCTATAATAATTTATGTATAGTCTTTTTGTAGCTTTTTGATTGTCCATAATAAATAAAATTATTAGTTTCTAATAATTGTTGTTCAAATCCATCTTTTTGCGTTACCAGAGGGCCTCGCAAAATGTATGTTGCCCACATGAAATTTAGGTCTTGCCCCGCCACTGATGGACGGACGACCTAAAGAAGGTGGCTGGGGTAGACAGGATGCGGAAGGCGGAGGACAGGGTGATGTGGCGCAGTCTGGGAGAGGCCTATGTCCAGCAGTGGACTGCGATAGGCTGAGTTGATTGATTGAGAACAGTAGGAATCAAACACCACTAGTATATGTATAAACAAGTACACCAATGTATATAGATATAATACATAGCAACTTTCCTAAGTTAAACCGAAATCCTAGAAGATAAATAAATTGGAAATGAATTTCTCGGAAAAATATCTAGGATCTTTTAATCTTAAACGATCAGAGGGAGTTAGCCGTAATCCACCACGGGGGCCCAGTGTGGGTTGGTGGATGTCACATGTCTTCAAATTTTTGGTTCTAGGACATGCCAATTTCCACACGATGTTTTCCTTCACCGTTATGAGAGCAGTGCTGATGAAACAATTTACACAAAGTAAAGCGCGTGTCTGGGTTCGAACCTACGACCTACAACTCGTACTCGTACTCGTTGTGGCAGTTACCACTGGGTCACCACTGCTCTTGATGCTTAGCAAAGTCGATTATTCTAAATCCACGGTTCACCCCTATAACTTAGCCAGGAAAACTAATTTACCCCCCCCCCCCCCTTATGTTGCCAATGAATATAGTACATACAAATTATAGGGTAATTACAATTTATATGTACTATACAACGTGTAACGTTAAATGCGCAAAACCTGAAAATAGTTTGATCAGAATAACGAGCAGAATTAATTGAACCACTTTTTAATATAGGTCACATTTTTAAAAAAATATTCATTAAAAACGTTGCCGTGTCTATTTATTAATAGGTCAAGCAAGCCAAGGTCAGCGCGGCGCAGCGGCCCGGTGTCGACTCCTCCCTCGGTAAAGCGTCGTCGCAGACGCAAGAAACGATCAGAATGGCCAGTGAAACTAAAACAGCACATAAAACTTTTACAATTTTTTTAATGACTTATTTTCTCTCTGAGATAGGTCTATTGAATTAAAAATCAGTTGAAGTGTGTGAGGTTTTGCGCATTTAACGTTACACGTTGTATATTCATTGGTAACATGAGGGAGGGGCGGGGGGGGAAATCAGTTTCCCTGGCTACGTCATAGGGGTGACAAGATCGAAAAGGTTAGGAGCCACTGCTCTAAAAGGTAACCTAACCTAAGTATAGGTAATAGTAACTGCTACGACATAACTTAGTAAAGACGTCTCCTAGCTCCTAAACCTAACTAATTTGATCTCAACGGTGTTTCATCACGATAAAAACTTCTCAGCTTGCGCCAGCGCCTGACGTAGTGACGTCACAATATAACCTTGATATTCACACGATGACTATTGCCTACTCAGCTAACGGATTTATAGTTACAATGATCTTAACATAACGCCTACATTCGAAAGAGTACGCAGAGGTGTATATATGTAGTACGCCCACAATGCTTAAGTCCTTATGAGTTTATCACACTAATATTATAAAGGCGAAAGTTTGTGTGTGTGAATGTTTGTTACTTCTTCACGCTCAAACGGGTGGACCAATTTTGATGAAATTTGGCACACAGTTAGTTTATAACCAGGATTAACACATATAATACTTTTTATCCTGATATTCTTACGGGATCGAGACTTATGCGGGTGAAACCGCGGGGCGCAGCTAGTTGAAAATAAATCCTTGAAGCACATAAATACGAGTATACTCGTATTATAAGCAAAATGTTAGATGATTATTATTATAATCATAAATTAATTATTTTGTAAAAGTGTGTTAAGAATAAGTCAGATTATAAGATACGTGAATGATAAGTTCTCTTATCCACATATCTTTCTTTTGCTGCGCCCGACAGGGTCCATGATTGTTTCTTTTGGCAAAGCCCGACTTCAACCACAGCCCGACTTCAACCAAAGCCCGACTTCAACCACTGCTGAGCATAGCCCTCCCTTTTTAACCGACTTCAAAAAAGGAGAAGATTCTACGTTAGTCTGTATGTCATCATCTGCCTAGCCTTTATTGGGGTCGGCTTCCAGTCGAACCGGATGCAGCTGAATACCAGTATTTTACATGGAGTGACTGCCTGATCTCCACAACCCAGTGACTGGGTAGGTAATACGATACCCCTGGGTAAGACTGGTTGTTAGACTTTCGGACTACTGATGACCCGTAACGACTGTCAAAGATCCACGACAGACGTGCTTTCCGAGGCACGTAGGGGTCTTGGTATGAGAAGATGGCCACCCATCCACGGAACAACCGTGGCAAGCGTAGCTTAACCTGATCGATCGACCTGTGCGGCTGTTATTACTTAGCCACAAGCCCCTCATATTGTCACATATAAAAACTAAAATACATACATCATAGCACCACCACTCCCATACAATGTTATACATATTCGTCCCTACTTCAGGCACATTCATTTTCGGGATCAAAATGTTGTAGTTTTATTTTATGCATACTGTTGGACCATTAAGATTCCTGAGTTGCTTGATATACCATAAAAAAACAGAGAAGCGTGATCGCTTGCTACAATTCTGAAGGTTCCTTCCTTAAATTCGCAACATTAATTTATCCCACGTATACGATTTCGCGTTTTAGTTTTATGAACATATTTTAAACTCATTATGTTTAAAAAAAAATGTTAATTGATGATGTATGTATTTTACAATCTGCATGATTTTTTTGATAAAAAATAATATTTGTAAATATCTAATTTGTTAAAATACTATTACATATCCGACTTGGGTAGACTGTTGAAACAAAAAATGTAATATATAAGAACTTAATGTACAGACGCCAGCACATCAAGCTATACGAAACTGTCAAATTTTCGCAATCAACTTTGAACCTTATGCCTTAGCAATACAGTTGAAAATATATTAAAGAAATTTGACAGATTGTTGTAGCTTGATGTGCTGCCGTCTAAAATACTGGTATTCAGCTGCATCCGGTTAGACTGGAAGCTGACCCCAACGTAGTTGGGAAAAGGCTAGGCAGATGATGATGATGTGTTGGCGTCTGTATACAGTTATGCAATAAATATATCTTTATCTTAAACATTATTATTTATTTACAATTTTCTAAAATAGTATCTTAGAGCAACCTGTAGTTAAAGAACTGCCAGTCGATTCTGTAAAAATCTCACCGTGAAATCATAAGTGAAGTGAGCTTGAAGTGAGCAGTGTTAATCCCTAATGACAGCTCACTCCACGCTCACTTCACCCAAGTTTTCACGGTGAGATGGTTACAGTATCGCCAGGGTCATTTGCCGGGGTCACATATCATAAGGTCGCATCAATGAAATCAAAATGAATATCGTGCAGAGAGTAGGCGATTTGAAGGAAGAGAGAGAGCCTATGTCGGCGACCGGCGGCGCAGGCGGTAGTTTTTCAAATGACGAATTATTTTATGTTCTTATAATTATTATGATTACTGGCCACTAGCCCTACCCGTGTGTTAACCCTTAAATGCATCCTTTTACCAATTGTATACAATCCACGTTACACCTTATTGTATTAGACTCATCAGGTGTGTGTTTCCGAACGCAGCTTGACGACCATAGACACTAAATAAACACTCGAAATAGTCTGTATATTGTTTATATATTTGTACTTTGCAACTTAAAATGTGAACCTATTCGCAGCAAGTTCTCATTTAATAACCACGGGTTGGCCAGAAGGTCTCAGCCAAAACCCGTACTTACCATACTCATATCATCTTAGCCCGGCTCGGCAGACGGCCGATGCAAACTGTAGCAGGATACTCTTCCCCCTCCTACTTACCATCTACCACTAAAGGAACATCTCTGCAGGGTGTAACCTTCCGTGGTCCACTTGGAAGTCCCTGAATCGTCTCCGGACACAAACGAGAATATGTAACTCCTTCCTGGTAAAGTCGGGGCTACGTCGTCGGAACGGCAGTAGCGTGTGGTTGTGGAGCTATGTCGTAAACCTTGCCCCATCTCCTATCCTGTCCTCTGTGTGCCAAAACATGCAGTCAAAGTGATTTCGGCGCTGCCACCGACGGAAGACACCGTGGAAGCGGGCCGACAAGATCCAGCGACACGCAGAAGAAGAGATATTATCATAGTAACATCCTCCTTTGTTAAAACTTGAGGTCATATCATAATCAGCCCACAATGTCCCCACTGCTGGGACACAGGCCTCCTCTCTGTGACAGGAAGTGGGCCGTAATCCACCACGCGGGCCTAGCGCGGGATGTTAGATGTCACATGCCTTGGATTTTTTGGTTCTACGACATGCCGTTTCCTCACGATGTTTTCCTTCACCGTTTTGAGTAAGTTGGGGCCGTTACCTCTTCCCAATTTTTATCAAAACTACGAATATTACTCGCCTTTAGATCAAACGGTTCCCGCGACTGTCGGTTTCCGCAGACACATAAAGCGTTACACGTTTTAGTGTTTTAGCAATTAGCAACATAACATTTAATTTTCCGCTTGAAACGCCAAACGAATTGCTAAAAGCTTCCAGTTAGCTGTTACTTAAATTGTAGTTGACTTATCAACGACTGGGTCCGTATCTACCATGCATTTTGGGACGACTAGTCATTGAAGTCTTATATGAGACAGTGACTTACGAGTTTGTAGGTCGTGGGTTCAAAACCCAGACAGGCGCTTTACTTTCTTTAAATTGTTTCATCACCACTGAAAGAAAGAAAGAAAAATGCGTTGCTATAATGCCAAAAGGGCCTCAGCTCAGCATAATGTCAGATGACAACACAGTGTATATCACCTGACGCAGATTTTCAGCTGCAACCCACGAGTACCATACGCTGGAATAACAAACGCATAGGGAAGTGTGTGTCCGTTATAATCACTGCTCTCGAAACGGCAAAGGAAAACATCGTAAGGAAACCGGCATGTCCTAGAACAAAAAAATCGAAGACGTGTGACATATACCAACCCGCGCTGGGCCCGCGTGGTGGATTACGGCCCACTCCCTCTCACAGGAGGAGGCCTGTGTCAGCAGTGAGAACATTGTTAGCTGATCATGTTATGAGGACAGCTGGTTATTTTTTGCGATTACGATGTTGTAGTAAATTCCTCACTTGTCTAGCCTTGCCGCAACTGCAGCAGTGCTATTCTGTAACCATCTCACCGCGAAAACTTAGGTGAAGTGAGCGTGGAGTGACCTGTCATCCCACCTGATACTAGGGATTGACTATTTACAATCATAATCGAGATTTGAGTAACAATTTTTATGCTAATTCTATTGATCATTTTGTATAATTTCAAAGCTAGTATTTTAGTAGTCAAAACATTGGGGTCGGCTTCCAGTCTAACCGGATGCAGCTGAATACCAGTATTTTACATGGAGCGACTGCCTATCTGACTTCCACAACCCAGTTACTGGGTAATACGATACCCCTTGGTATGACTGGTTGTCAGGCTTTCAAGCTTCTGACTACCCGTAACGACTGTCAAAGATCTACAAATGACAGCCGGGACCAACGGCTTAACGTGCTTTCCGAGGCACGAAGGGGTCTCGGTATGTAAAGATGGTCACCCATCCACAGACCAACCGCGGCAAGCGTAGCTTAACCTGATCGATCGACCTGTGCGGCTGTTATTATTTAGCCACGGGCCCCTCTGCAGCAGGACCAACCATTGTTTTGTAATCTTCTCCTTAAGTTCAAGGGAAATGCGGGAGTCGCAGGTTGTTCCGAACGATTGTTAGAACCACAGGGTATCGGTACGAAATAGAATAGAAGACTAGAATAAAATACTCAACACTACTCTACTAGAAATGGTTGGTCCTAGCTGATATTATGCGTATGCTATGGTTTTACGATTCGTCTCAAGGATCCCTACTCGCTTATACTGGTATTCGTCCACATCCGCCAAGCGCAACATTTTGAATATCAAACGATATTTATGTGCGCGAGCCTCTTTGAGAGGATGTTATGTTAGATCTGGGAATATGTTTCGTGTCGCTAGAGAAGCAAAATTAACAAAAACTTGGTTTAGAAAAACAGAAGTGATTGATCCATTATGTAATAGTTATATTATCTGACTAACTTCTGTCCGCGACTTCCGTTTTATTAATTTTAATGTATTTATTTTAAAATAAAATAGCAAAACAGAAACTCAGTCAGAATCTTAATGTTGTATTTTTTTATTTTTTTTCCTAGACTAGTCCTGACGAGTCGGCGTGATAACTTCACCCGATTCACGACATTTCGTGAATAAGGTGAAGTGATCCCGCCACACAAACTACGTGGGATTTTGACAACTAAAATAATAGTTTTGAAATTATATAAAATGATCAATAGAATTAGCATAAAAAAATATGATTAAAATCTCGATTATGATTGTAAATGTCTGCTTGGTCAATCCCTAACACCAGTGGAATGACTCTGACTGCTCACTCCACGCAAGTTTTCACGGTGAGATTTTTACAGAATCGACCGGCAGTTATAGGCCAGTGGTATCGGCCCTGACTTACGAGTTGTAGGTCGTGACTTCGAATCCAGGGTTTACTTTGTGTATTTACGAGTAATTACATCACAACTGCTCTCAAAACGTTAAATGAATAGGCGGCGATGGATCACGCACGCTCACGCAGCATCAAGACTAGTCTCCACTCTATACTACCACACAATCCATAGCTACATAACTCCTTCCATATTGCGCACATTCTTTCTTAAAACCCCACAAAATACTAATATTTTGACAACTAAAATACTAGTTTTGAAATTATATAAAATGATCGGTAGAATTAGCATAAAAATATTATTAAAATCTCAATACTCAATCATTTATTGCAGACGATTGATATTTAAATAAAATTGACATCAGACAGTTTTTGTGTGGAAGAACTGTCAAAAATTCAAAATTATTCCTTCGATAAAACTATCTGGAGATTTCAGACCGTGGTATATTTTTAGTAACGATATTTCCCCTCATCGCAAATTAGTCTTCGACAGGCAATGATATCCCATTTAAAATAAAACAATTCACATTGTATTGACATTGTATTGTAATTTGTAAATGCAAGGTTTTAAAACCTGAGGGTCTAGACAAAGTGACATTCTATCAGCGATAACGATGATGGAAATAAAAATTAGCAGGAAATAAAACAAAACTAACTTCTGACATTACAAAATGACAGATGAATGTCAGATATAAACGAAACAATTGATATTTAATAAAAAACACCAAAGTGGCATTCAAAGTTTACCGTTTTACAAAAAAGTTGCAAAATGGCAATTGAAGAATTATTATTAGAAGACAAAAATAAACGAAAAATCACTTTTGATTTTTATTTCGTACCTAAAATAAAACTTTTTTCCAAAAAAAAAAAACTACCGACTTCCAAAAAGATACTACAAAGTGAAAAATAACTTTAATTTCGGAAGCCGGTGTCGTTGGCTTCGCATTTTTGTTGTTTGCCATATTCTCTGTTTAGAAGTCAGTTGGTTTTTTTTTTTTGTAAAAAGTTTTTTTTTTCTTTCCCTTTTATATGGTACTTACCCCACACTCACAAATTCGTATAACAATTGAGAATCTACTCCTTTTTTTGAAGTTAGTTAAAAACACGATGCTATCTATGTTTAGCATTAAGAAACTTGTAGGTATGTAGGTACAGTGTTACATCTTTTGGCTATAATAAATCTTCCGCGCCGAAGGCTAGTCTCCGCCAACGTGTAACGTTAAATGCGCAAAACCTCAGACACCCCAACTGATTTTTAATTCAATTGACCTATTTCAGTGAGAAAATAAGTCATTAAAAAAATTGCAAAGGTTTTATGTGCTGTTTTAGTTTTACTGGCCATTCTGATCGTTTCTTGCGTCTGCGACGACGCTTTACCGAGGGAAGAGTCGTCACCAAACCGCTGCGCGGCACTCACATTGGCTTGCTTGACCTATTAATAAATAGACACGACAAAGTTTTCAATGAAGATTTTTTGAAAATTGTGACCTATATTAAAAAGTGGTTCAATTAATTCTGCTCGTTATTCTGATCAAACTATTTTCAGGTTTTGCGCATTTAATGTTAGACGTTGTATAAATTTGGTCTTGAGGACTTTATATATTTTACATCTTTTGGCGCCTGAATGACATAGACAAGGTAAACATTTGTGAAACTGTCACAGAAACTGCAGAAATAACTTGGTTTTTGATAGCTTTTTTTCGAGAAATACTATGAAATACAAACTTATTTATGCGGTCGATAATATCAGTATCGCGCATGCGTAAATATTCATTCGCACTTTGTACACGGAGAGAAAATTCTTAGAAAAATTACTGTGCTCGTCACTGTAAAGTGAGTGCAAGTGACGTCTACAGAAAATTTTCTGAGTGAGATTGGGAAAAATTCACTATTTGTCCAATAAATTTTACTGTACAGCATAAGAATTTTTACTGTGCTAGCATGGTAATTTTTCCATTACCACTCAAATGCACTCAGATTATGAGACAGCAGAGTACTTTTTCTAAGATTTTTCTCTTCGTGTAGGTTTTTATTGCTCTTCATTCTCTTAATACACCACAAAACATTTGAGAATCTTTTACAATCTAGATGTAGGTGTCCTGCCCACACCTCGGTCGAATGACCTAGACTTACAACTGACCTTTAGACGAGAAGTCTAGACTTTAGACAGAGAGACCTAGGCTTTAGACCCGCTTTACTTTTAATTATAGCATTCAAGTTGACGTGAGTTGCATAATGATTATATTTTTCTGATATCGTAGTGGCAAGAGAAATAGTCCTACTTATTTTTATTGGTATAATAATAATAATAACTTTATTTCGGATCAAAATAATCCATAGTGTTAGTAAACATACCTATAACAGAACACTTATTATCTAGTGTTAGTACCCATCACCCTTTGCACACACAGTCTCATGATAGGAGAGCTATAGCTCTCACCTACTGCCTTCAGGATGTTGTTGAAACTGTCTCTCACTCTCCTCAGAAGCGATGCTGTTTTTTTGCGCAAGATAGCGTGGTATACTTTATTTATTACTTTATTGTATACTTTATATTACACCAGAAAATACATTTTAAAAAATACGATTATCACTGCGAAACATACAGTCTTCGGCCTTATCGCTTACTTACATTTTTAGCCACCATGTTTTTATGATTTTTTCAACGCATTTAATTTTATTCTGTTAAACCAATTACAGGCACTTTTGAATTGTCAAGGGGTCGGCCAGTCAGAAGGATGAATCTAGTTGCCCATTCCAGCCGTGCGATTCTGTAACCATCTCACCGTGAAAACTTGGGTGAAGTGAGCGTGGAGTGAGCTATCATTAGGGATTAACACTATTGACACTGCTCACTTCAAGCTCACTTGACTTATGATTGGTGATTGATTGGTTTGTGCTAACTCTCAGACTAAACACGCTTTCGCTAATCGATTTTACTTCTTTTTAGGACCCTACTTGTATAATCAGCTCAACAGAGTGCTAAAGATTTATAGTTTAACATATAATAGGTGTAATTTACTAGTACAGGAATATTTGGGAAAACTCAATTACTCAGACACGGAAAAACTGCTGGAAATTATAAAATAAGCTTAATATTAGTCTTTACCTTATCTACTTTCATATTATTCGTTAATTTATTTAAACATATTATATCTTACAAAAATTTTAGTTTTAGAATGATTACTATTTTAGTCATTATATTCTTTTTAATTTAGCTTCAAATAAATTTATTGTTGTCTTGTTTTTAAATGTTTGTTGTAAAGTGATGGCCTGAAACACAGGTTTTCATAAACCTAGATCAGGCAGGTCGCTACATTACAGTTAGAATTAAATTTAACCTCGCATGTAATTAATGTGAATCTTTATCTTTTACTTCATTCTTGAATAAATTTTATTTATTATTATTTTTTTTTTTTTTTTATGATTTCACGGTGGGATTTTTACAGAATCGACTGGCAGAGCGTAGTAGGTTCCTATGGAGAAAAACAGGCAGGAAATTGCACGGACACTCGAAAAACACCAAAGAGCCTAGACAAGTGGCAATTGCATTCACTGACACTGAAAATCAGCGCTAAGCTATGGGTTCTATAGCACAGAATCATGCTGTGTGGAAGCCTTCATTTCACAATCATGATCTGCAACTGTCGATTATATATGTTTTGTGCTTGGGATTATAGATCTATGTTGTTTGCATTTTTCTTTATTATTCGAGTTAATTATCTTGTTGTATGCACGAGTTTCACAAATAAAGCTATTTTTCTTTCTTTAATTCAGTGTTTCGTAGTTCTACAACGATTTTCAATAGGATTGACATATTTTAGCTTTTCTATAGCTTATGTCAGTCCCATTCTAACTATTTACACTAGGTACTAAATTAAAAGACTAACTAACTATATAAATAAATACAAAAACAAAAGGATATTTAGGCGTCGAAGTACTCGTCCGCATCGCTGTCATCCAGAAACGTACCCAGAAGACTGGCAGCATTGCCACGTTGAATGGCAATGCTAATTCTTTGACCAAAGAACGACCCAGCCCTCTGGTCACGTGAAGTGTCGATCAGCCGGCGAGAAATTTCTTTAAGAAGGAGACGCGCACTCGGGCCCCATGACCCGACTCCAGACGGCTCAAAGCTGTAGTTACCCATAAGGTTACAGTATTTGCGCCGCTTGAGGATCTCAGCAGCCGCAGCAGCGGCGCCAGTACAGCCCGCCGTGCTAAGAACATGGGATAGCGCAAGGTTTTTTTTTTATTCTTTATTAATAAGGGGTTTTTATCCACACGGATACGTCAACCCCATGGTACCTTATACTCAATGGGGTTGACGTATGCGTGTGGCGCAAGGTTGCATCCCACACCAGAGGCCTACCCACCTTCCAGTCCCATACACCCATGTGTTTTTGAGTGTTCCACCATCGTTATCGCTCATAGAATGTCACTTTATACTACACCTGCTTGGAAAGTACCTTGATACTTTATCAAATTTACGGTAGAAAGTACGTCATTGCATATCGAACAAATATGCGGGGAGAAAACGCATCTGAGCGGGAGAGAAAAGTGTATGAAAATCCATTTCTTACGTGGTTTTTCTTTTTTAATTTTGGGTAAGACTATGCGCCGGTAACCTAAATATCAAAAGCCAAAAAGTTTTTACAGTGAGTTCAAACGACACCCTCGACGGTAATCGGTCACTTTCTCCTCTCGGTGAACAATGTACTATTATCATACATTTTACATTTTCCTCAGGTTTTAAAACCTGCATTTACAAATTACATTTATTTATTAAAACTTTATGCACAAGTAATAAAAAATGTACCTACTGTACAAAGGCGGGCTTAATGCCTGAGGCATATCTTACAAGTCAATTCCTTAATTGAGCTTTCATTGTCAGTCAAAGTATAATTTGCTATGAGTGGAAACATCGTCAGTAAAAATGGTACCATGGTCTGATAACAATATCCAGGCCGGGCAACAGGGCAAAGAGTTATAAGGTCCCCCCCCATCAGAAGCGCGCGCTTTACTTGTGGTAGCCAAGTGAACAAATACGCTTTGAATGTGTACATTAAGACGTCCCGTCGTCGTAATCCTAAAGTCGGCACATAACACATACACACACACACATCCGACTTACCTATCCACTGTCTCGGACGGTACCGATAGCTTCTGGGCTCACACATATGTACATTCACAGCGTGTTTGTACACTTGGTAACCACAAGTAAAGCGCGTGTCGTCTCGTGAGAAAAATACTGTAGCAGCCTAATGGTACCCTCTGTCAGCGCTTTACAATAGGGTCTGGTTCAATGGGACTTTTATAATGATTCTATTTTAATGTGCACGAGAAGAAAGGCGTGGGTTTGTTTCTGTGATGTATGCCATTTTTATTGTAATTTTTTATAACAGGCATGGTTATAATTATGATAATTATAGATAATTATCTATTGATCTACAAGATCTGGGTATTTCTTTTCCGAAAATCGTACAACGTCTCGGTACCTACTTATGTCTTTATGCGAATAAAGTTAGATATAATAAATTTTTCTCTGTTCCATATTGAACTGCCTAGCCTTTTCCCAATTATGTTGGGGCCGGCTTCCAGTCTAACCGAATGCAGCTGAATACCAGTATTTCACATGCGACTGCCTATCTGACCTCCACAACCTAACAACAGGGTTAACGATTCCCCTTTACCATCTATTTCTAAATTAAAACGAACACACGCTCAGCAGACATAATTAACGTAGGTATATTAAATATTCCGTGACAGGCATAACCTTGCATTCCTTTGCCGTTTGCCGTTTGATTAAAAAAAAAAACATACCTAACTTAACATGGCGGACCGGTAACAGCTGATTTGTGATATTATTATTTGGGAATGAGAGAGGATGGATATGAGACGGAACGGAGTATTGATTACCACGCTTGCTTGCTGCGAGTATATTTCGTAGTAAAAGTAAGGGATTCTTTGATTTTTTTCATTCAGAAAATATAAGCATAAGTACTGCCGGTCAATTCTGTAAAAATCTCACCGTGAAAACTTGCGTGGAGTGAGCTGTCAGTGTCATCCCAATGATGCTAGGGATTGACTAAGCAAACATTTACAATAATAATCGAGATTTTAATAATGTTTTTTATGCTGTCATTTTAATAATGTTATTTATATATATATAAAAAATACTGGTATTCAGCTGCGTCCGGTTAGACTGGAAGCCGACCCCAACTTTATTGGGAAAAGGTTAGGCAGGAGGAGGAGAATTTATATGATGGGGTACCTACATAATAAACAGTATTCTATTCTATTCTAAAAATTTGAAGAATGTAAAAAAAATCATCCACTATTTTGATGAACGTACAGTACAGCCTGACACTAACCTGCAAGATGCAAAAAACCTAAGAAAATTTAAATTCCGTGGGCTACCTTAACACCCCCATTAATGCCTTAGGCATTTTCTACCAGTCAGTATGGATTCGATTCCCTGTAGTGCTACTCTATGTATTAAAATCTCACCGTGAGAACTTAGGTGAAGTGAGGTTCAGTAGTACTAATGCTAGGGATTAACACTATTGACCTCACTTCAAGCTCACTTCACCTATGATTTCACGGTGAGATTTTTACAGAATCAACCGGCAGTTCAGGGAAGTGATATGGGTTTTCTCAGCGGCAGCGCGGAGTCTGGATTTGTTCCCGGTTAGTGGCAATCGACTCGTCCACTACTACATGGGATTCGAGCAAGAGAGAACTTGGAGAGCACTGTTGAAATGTGGGGTTTGGGGTATACATCTCTGTCCCATCGGAAAATATGTTGTTGTGAAGCATAAAGTTTCCACTTCGAGAGGGAGTGAGCTGTAATCCACCACGCGGGCCCAGTGCGGGTTGGTAGATGTCACATGTCTTCGAATTTTCGGTTCTAGGATATGTCGGTATCCTCACGATATTTTCCTTCACCGTTCTGAGAGCAGTGGTGATGAAATTATTTACGCAAGGTATACAACGTGTAACGTTAAATGCGCAAAACCTGAAAATAGTTTGATCAGAATAACGAGCAGAATTAATTGAACCACTTTTTAATGTAGGTCACATTTTTCAAAAAATCTTCATTAAAAACGTTGCCGTGTCTATTTATTAATAGGTCAAGCAACCCAATGTCAGCGCGGCGCAGCGGCCCGGTGACGACTCCTCCCTCGATAAAGCGTTGTCGCAGACGCAAGAAACGATCAGAATGGCCAGTAAAACTAAAACAGCACATAAAACCTTTACAATTTTTTTAATGACTTTTTTTCTCTTTGAAATAGGTCAATTTAATTAAAAATCAGTTGGGGTGTCTGAGGTTTTGCGCATTTAACGTTACACGTTGTAGAGCCGGCCGAGTCCGAGAGCGGAAACCACGTATCGGAAAGCGTAGTGTGGGATGCCCCCCAGCTAGATGGACCGACGACATGAAGAAGGTGGCTGGGACAGGCTGGATGCGGAAGGTGGAGGACAGGGTGTTGTTGTTGCTGGGAGAAGGCTATGTCCATATGTCTATGTTGATTGAATCATAGCGCCTGACTGGGTTCGAACCCTTTTTTTTTTTTTGTTTCGTGGTGGAAAATCCTCATGGATGTCCGCTGCCCTGGGGCGGGCGGCGGGGTCTGTCAGACTCTTACTGACTAAAAACCACCCCGGTTTTCCCTCCCTCACCTACGCCTAGGGTCGCGGGAACGAACGATACTTCCGCAACCCCCGGCTGGTGCTGGCCCGCACCTGCGGGCCTCCTCGGGTCAGTGGGGGGAGTGAGTGGGTTCGAACCCTTGACCTACATACAGTAAGTCGGGGCCGTTACCGATCGGCCACCACTGTTCACCTGTGTGTGTCACACTGTGCTGTGAAGATGTATACAACGTGTAACGTTAAATGCGCAAAACCTGAAAATAGTTTGATCAGAATAACGAGCAGAATTAATTGAACCACTTTTTAATATAGGTCACATTTTTCAAAAAATCTTCATTAAAAACGTTGCCGTGTCTATTTATTAATAGGTCAAGCAAGCCAATGTCAGCGCGGCGCAGCGGCCCGGTGACGACTCCTCCCTCAGTAAAGCGTCGTCGCAGACGCAAGAAACGATCAGAATGGCCAGTAAAACTAAAACAGCACATAAAACCTTTACATTTTTTTTAATGACTTATTTTCTTTCTGAAATAGGTCAATTGAATTAAAAGTCAGTTGGGGTGTCTGAGGTTTTGCGCATTTAACGTTACATGTTGTAGAGAAAAGTCGCCACAAAATGTTGTAGAAAAACTTTTCCTTGCAACACACTTGAAGGCAAAATGTCAAAGGAACAATAATAAAAATTAATCGCTGTTCAATTATAAGGAACCTTGTCAGTTTTTCCATCGATGGCGAGACTACCAGTTGCAATTATTACTTACAAAGTCACGAGAAAACCAGGAAAATTATGCTTAGTGGCCTTAGCGTCACCCTGACATGAGGAAGATGACTTTTATTAAAGACTAGCTGCAACTCGCGGTTTCACCTGCGTGAGGTTCGATTCCGTGGGAATATCTCAGGATAAAAAGTAACAGCTATGTATAGACGCCAGCACATCAAGCTACTACAATCTGTCAGATTTCTTTAATAGATTTTCAACTTTATCGCTAAAGCATAAGGTTCAAAGTTGATTGGAAAAATTTGACAGTTTCGGGTAGCTTGATGTGCTGGCGTCTGTACCTATCTAGTTTAATCGCAATCGGTTCATTAGTTTTTGCGTGAAGAGGTAACAAACATATTATACAACATGTCCCAGAATTAACGCACAACCTCTTAAGGGGTCATTGTACTCATCATTATGAACAACTTTTACTATGGGATCAAACCTGAAATCGCGAAAAACAAATCAGCTGTTCCCTACATTTATGTTGGCATAACTCGTCAAAATGTAGGGAACAGCTGAATTTTTTTTCGCGATTTCAGTTTTGGTCCCATAGTAAAAGTTGTTCATAATGATGAGTACAATTACCCCTTATGAGGATGTGCGTTATTTAAGTTACAGCTTGTATATTTCCCGCTGCGCTGCGTGGGGCCACACCGGCCACTTTACGTTTAGATTGACATTTTTAAATTCGTAATAATATCTTTTGAATGGAATGACCGATTTGAATAATTCAAAAAGTAGTCTACAGGTATTGAAACAGTCTTGAATACAAAATGATTTATTTGGATAAGGATTAATACAAAGGTATGGATAACATGATCTGATATTTTTTTAGTAAGAAATATAGCTTATGTTACTCAGGGCTAGTGTAGCATTTTAATAGTGAAATAATTTTTTAAATCGATTCAGTGGTTTTTGAGCTTATTCGTTACATACATACAAACCTTTCCTTTTTATAATATTAATAGTCTAGAAGACTAACTTCTGCCCGCGACTTATACCACGAGAACGTGCTACCTAACTATCCAACTATCTAAATTGTTTTTTTTTTGTCTTTGTGTTCTTTTTATGCGTCATGTTTGCCGCAAATACATGTATTTTCTTTCTTTTTCTTTCTATCGGGAGAAAAAGTATAGCCTATGTTACTCCTTATAACATTAGCTATCTGTCAGTGAAAATCCCGTCAAAACTATTGTAGCCGTTTGGGAGATCAACCGGAACAAGCAGACAGACTGACAGACAGACACTGAGTTTCGGTTTCTTATTTTGTATGTATTTATAGTATTTTTACTAGCTGCGAAACCCGGCGTTGCCCGGGTTATGATACATCCCATGTTTAATGGCATGAAAAATTTATGCACACCAATATTTTTTTAACTTACATATTACAGATTCTTATCTCCGATATGTAGATATCTATTTCGGCGAGTTCAGATTACGTAATAAAATAGTTGGCGAGCCAATTTTTAATTTAAGGCAGTGTAATGACATTCCTGGAACATTCAACGAATTTAAAAATTCAGTAGGAAAATTCACGCTTTCATCTTGGTCAGTCATTGTATCAATTGACATGTAAACTTTTTCTTCTCCTGGAATAATTTCTTGGACGATCCTGTTGATGTTGTTGACAACATCGTTCTTTGTCGCTAGAATAATTCGCTCTCGTAACCATTCTGAATTGGTATGATTTTCGAGAATATTCGGGTATACTTCATTTATGACTTGTTCAGGTGTTTCAACAATATTACATAAGTTATTAGTCAATACGATTTGGCAAGTATTTTCATCTACTGGATAGGTGCCTTCTGCTTTTTGTAAAAGTTTTTCAGAAAATTCTTGTGTCCTTTCATCTCCTGAAATGTACGCTCTCGTGTTGTCCTGCAGTTAGTAATGCTAAAGTTCATTGCCCCCATAGATGTGACTCCAAAATTTCTACATATACAACGTGTAACGGAAAGGGGGTATCAACCCTGAAGGAGGTGAATGTGCTCATGAAACTCAACAACTTTCCCCAAAGAACATAGGTCGAAATATGAAAAAAAAATTTGGCCCTCCCATAGTAAATCAATCAGCTGGTAGTCAGTTTTGTAAGGGAGGGCCAAATTTTTTTTTCATATTTCGACCTATGTTCTTTGGGGAAAGTTGTTGAGTTTCATGAGCACATTCACCTCCTTCAGGGTTGATACCCCCTTTCCGTTACACGTTGTATAGTGTCTGTATTCATTTAATAAGCATGAAGTTTCACTTCTATCGGGCGTGGTTCCCACGCACAACCTTTTTTTATAAATAATCTTGATCATTCTGGAATTTTCGAGAACATTCTAGAACGTTTGGGAGTATTCTGGTGAATAATAGACCGCTCTGAATCATTTTAACGTCTCTGAATTATTTTTTGAATAATCTAGATCATTTTGGAATTTTCGAGAACATTCTGGAACGTTTGGGAGCATTCTGGTCAATAATAGACCACTGTGAATCATTTTAACGTCTCTGAATTATTTTTGAATAATCTAGATCATTTTGGATTTTCCTAGAACATTCTAGAACGTTTACGAACATTTTAGACGATGACAGACTATGCTATATCATTTTAAAATTTTTGGCTAATAGTAGATCATTTTAGAGCATTCTACAATATTCTGGCAAATAGAAAAGTTTCTATGTGTTACAAAAGGACAACAATATATTATTCCGAATTTTCGCCACTCACAACCATCCACTTTTACCCACCGCGACCAAACTCCCTTATTCACAGCAGGAGACCACAGGGTATTCACCACCACAACGGGGAGTAGATTGCCGTTGGTGGTGATAGAGAAAACCCCGGACGTACATTCGCACACTTGCTTTTTATATATATATTATGATATGTATAGATTCGTCTTTTAACGTAATTATGCACTCATTTTGAAACTTTCTAGATCATTCCAGAAGTTTCTAGAACGTTCTCGAAGATTTCAGATTGATTATAATAGTTTGCACTCATTTTGGAACCTTCTAGATCATTCCAAAAGCTTCTAGAACTTTCTAAAACATTTGAAACTTCCTAGATAATTCCATATATTTCTAGATCTTTCTTGAACATTCTGAATCGATTATAATAGTTTGCACTCATTTTCGAACTTTCTAGATTATTCCAGAAATTTGTAGATCATTCTCGAACATTCCAAATCGATTATAACGATTTTACTCATCACTCAACTTAAAACTTTCTAGATCATTCCAGAAGTTTCTAGAACTTTCTAAATCATTTCAGAAATTCGAATCTTCGAGAACTTTCTCGAAGATTCTAGATTGATTATAATAGTTTGCACTCATTTTAAAATTTCTTAGATTAATCCAGAAATTTGGAGATCTTTTCATAAGTCCTTATGAGTTAGAAAAGGACAGATATATATTTATTCACATTTTTGCCACCCACGACCACCCACTTCCGCCCACCGCGACCAAACTCCCTTACTTTCACTGTGAGACCAAGGGGTGTTTACCACCCCAACAGGAAGTTAATTCAAGTTGGTGGTGATAGCGAAAATCCTGTCTATACAAACGAACATTAGCATTTTATATATATATATAGATTATGATATGTATAGATTCGTCTTTTAACGTAAATATGCACTCATTTTGAAACTTTCTAGATCATTCCAGAAGTTTCTAGAACGTTCTCGAAGATTCCAGATTGATTATAATAGTTTGCACTCATTTCGGAACCTTCTAGATCATTCCAAAAGCTTCTAGAACTTCCTAAAACATTTGAAACTTCCTAGATAATTCCATATATTTCTAGATCTTTCTTGAACATTCTGAATCGATTATAATAGTTTGCACTCATTTTCGAACTTTCTAGATTATTCCAGAAATTTGTAGATCATTCTCGAACATTCCAAATCGATTATAACGATTTTACTCATCACTTTAAAACTTTCTAGATCATTCCAGAAGTTTCTAGAACTTTCTAAATCATTTCAGAAATTCGAATCTTCGAGAACTTTCTCGAAGATCCTAGATTGATTATAATAGTTTGCACTTATTTTAAAATTTCTTAGATTAATCCAGAAATTTGGAGATCTTTTCATAAGTCCTTATGAGTTAGAAAAGGACAAATATATATTTATTCACATTTTTGCCACCCACGACCACCCACTTCCACCCACCGCGACCAAACTCCCTTACTTTCACTGTGAGACCAAGGGGTGTTTACCACCCCAACAGGAAGTTAATTCAAGTTGGTGGTGATAGCCAAAATCCTGTCTTTACAAACGAACATTAGCATTTTATATATATATATAGATGTTATATTATTATAGTATTGTATTTGTGATATTTTTTTATGTATTTGTTTATAAGTTAGTATTCTTATGTTTGTAGTAGTATGTATTGCTTTTTCTGTGGGCCCTAGTTGCCTGAAAAAAGGAATAAATAAATAAATTAAAAAAAAAGTTTTTTTTTTGTTATAAGTAGCGTATATACTATCATATGCATTAAGTAAATAGCTGTTATTATGGTATTACGAACAGACACTTTAATTTCATTTATTTGTATAGATAATCCTGTCATAAATCTGTGTCAGACCTTTCCGTGTTTCTTGGCATTTGTTGTGTAGGTACCTATTGTATTGTTGTAGAAACTGTATGCCCCATACATCACCATCATCTGCCTAGCCTTTTCCCAACTATTTTGGGGTCGGCGTCCAGTCTAACCGGATGCAACTGAATACCAGTATTTTAGATGGAGCGACTGTCTATCTGACCTCCACAACCCAGCTACTGGGTAATACGATACTCCTTGGTAAGACTGGTGGTCAGACTTTCGGGCTACTGACGACTCGTAACGACTGTCAAAGATGAATGAATGATAGCCGGGAAAAACAGCTTAACGTGTTTTTTTCAATTAACATATTTCAGAGAGAAAATAAGTCATTAAAAAAATTGTAAAGGTTTTATGTGCTGTTTTAGTTTTACTGGCCATTCTGATCGTTTCTTGCGTCTGCGACGACGCTTTACCGAGGGAGGAGTCGTCACCGGGCCGCTGCGCCGCGCCGACATTGGGTTGCTTGACTGGCCTACAAAACTAAGTATCACACTTTTAAAATTGGAATAACTTTTTAAGTACAAAATATATACTTTCGAAATAAAAAGGTCTCGAAAAAGAGTTTAATTTTGTATATAAAAACTTCATAGTCGAGAATCTTGTTATAAGAAATGGCTGAAAAGAGCTTTAAAAACAAAAATAATCCTTTTCGAATTACAATTTTACCATTCATTTTTTTGTTTCTGTTTTTGTTTTCAAATTTTTTCTTGATCGATGAGTCTTGTTACAAAAGCTAAGTTAGAGAACAGCACATATACATTTTATTTAGCATGCCTCTTTCACCTGAAGAATGGGATGACTATGCCAAATCGAATGCCAAATAATCGAATATCAATTATTGATCGACCAGTATAAATCGAACGTCTAAATACTCGAACGTTCATAATATCGAATGGTTATTAAATCGAAAATTCAATACATCGACCACTCGATACATCGAGTGTTCAAAATATCGAATGTTTGTTTGATCGAGCGTTCAAAGCATCGGATATTCATTCTATCAAAAGATCAATATAATTTTTAAGGATACAAGAAAAACACAAAATTTACGAATAAATCACATTTTAATCTTTAATTATTATCTTATATAGGTGCCTTTTAAAATTTTGTGTGAATAGCAATTGCATGGAGAAACCCCAATATATCCATGTTGGTTACCATCCTGATTTCCTGGGGGAGCGCATTCCACAGAGAGATAGACTGAACGAAGAAGGAAGAGTGAATGAAGTCTATGCGGTGAGTGGGACATTGGAGAAGACGAGATTTCGACGACCATAGACATGCACATGAATGGTGACGGACGTTCGCCATCAGACGCACACGTTACATGAATAATGTGGTGATGACATCAGCAGCCTAAAACCGGTAATTTAACCAGTTACCAGTTGCCACAAAAAGTGTTGCCGACAAAAAAAAAATGGCGCCGGCGCTACAGCCTGCAGGGTAATTGCGTACCTAGCACTCTATCAGTAGCAATGGGTTTCATTTTGACTTTTCAACAACATTCATTGCGTTATTTACGTTAGACACAATTTTTGAACATATGGAGCATTGGATTAGCAATATGCTCTGAAATTATTCAAATTGAGAGTAATAGTGTGTTACGCAATTAGGCCTTCAAAGGTTGCGAAAGGAGGAAAATAACATTTATTCAGCATAATGTTCCCACTACTGGGACACAGGCCTCTGCTGTGGGAGGGAGCGGGCCGTAATACCGCCACGCGGGCCCAGTGTAGTTTGGTATGACATTTGAAGTCAATCTATCAATTTAACTTTCTTGTTCACCCGACCCGCCCCGTGGTATCGCATCGCCTGTCCGGGCTTTTTAGTTCGCTTGGGTTCTTTCCGATTCTTTTTCTTTTTGCACGACTCCTAAGCATCCTAGATATATCCTTACTCAAGAATTAAGCTATCAAACATAAAAACAATCATCAAATCCGACTGGTAGTTCCAGATATTAGCGCGTTCAAATAAACAAACTCTTTAGCTTTTTTATTTTTATTTTATTAATTAAGAAAACTTAGAGCTAGGATCATAGACATATATATATGGACTGGAAATACCTACGAAAAAAGGGTGCCTACCTACAACTCATATTGTCTCAAAAAATGGCTGCCATTGCTAGGGTTGTATCAATCAAGGAACATTGGTGTTACTATAACGAGTATCGATACTAAATACGAGTCGTACTAGTTATCACGTTTGGATCATAATATAGTATACTAACTTATAGTCCGTTCTAAGGTTGCCTACTTTATAGTAACTTATCCTAGTTTATTTTCGATAAACATACTTTATAATTTTGCATAAAAATACAGTATGCGAAAATACTTTATTTCTAATCTTTTGTTATGCGTAAAAGACTCATATGAACTATTTATCGATAGGTACAGACGCCAGCACATCAAGCTACCCGAAACTGTCAAATTATCGCAATCAACTTTCTTCCCTGAAAATAAAATTAATGCCAAGTGTTTTTTCGGCACAGAATTAAAAAACACTTTTTAATTGCATCACGTTTACGTATTAAAGTGAAGGAAAACAGCATGAAGAGATATGTATCCATATGCCCAAAAACAGGTGCTTTCGCATATTATACCTTTATTATTATACCTATTATACCTTATAATATGTATGTATTTAGAAATATATATGTATGTTTATCAGCTGTCTTAGTACTCATAGCACAAGCTCTGCTTAGTTTGGGACTAGATGGCGTTGTGTGAAAGTTGTGGAATATGATTTATTTATTTATTATTATTTTTATATATGTAATTAATATATATCTATTTATTTATTTCAGGCCAAACGGCCAGGCTATTATTAATCAATCATTTTAATACACATTTACCAAAAATGCTGTGGGAACAGAGTTATCATGTAATCTCATTACATCAAGTGTTCTATTGAAACAGCTTTCTTCAAAGTGAAGTGAACAGAGGTACCATTCTTTATGTCGGGGATTAATATTTTCTTCACCAATAGCCTCTAACCACTTTTTCTTTAGTCCTTCCTTTTTAGGAAACCTATAAAAAGTGCAAGTATTTTTATCAATAAATAATTTTGGTTACAGCTATATTATATTAGCATATGAAACTAAAATCAATAGGAAACGTCAGAAACTATGTGCACGGTTCCAATTGGTGGTTTCTATGGAGAAGAGTCGGCAAGAAACTCCACGGTTACTCAAAATAATTGGCTTTTACAATGTTAATAGGTAGGGGAGGACAGTGTAGGCCTGTCAACAAGTACCAGGTACTTAAAAAAATAGAAGACATTGTAAAAGCCAATTATTTTTAAAAGAGTGGAGTGGAGTTTCTCGCTGGTTTTTCTGCATAGGAAACCACCATTTGGAACCGTGCATCTAGCTTCTGACGTTTCATAAGTGCCCATGTAGGTTTATGTGAAAGAAAATATTTTGATTTTGGTGCTGTGAACCACGGGCCGGACCTAGCAAGGTCAATCGGAGCTAATAAGACGCAGGACTATTTATGTTAACATAGCAGAATATACCGATATCGTTCCAGCGGAGGAACTAGTTCCGGAAACTATTAGGCAACGGTACAACACTATTCTATTATGACATATTATTGTAAACAAACGAATGAATTAACAAAATAATAAAAAGGTCTGTTATACGGAAATTCACCCAAATATCAATACTTTAGCCATAAATTCATGATCGCGTTACAATTATATCATCGAATGTCTATTATTGTATGTGTTATTGCATGAAAACCGGCTACTAACCTGTGCAAAGAAAGTTGAGGTTGATTTTCATTCTTCCTTGCACCACACTTCACAATACAACACACAGGCATGTTGAATTGCTGTTTTCCAACATTTACATGCAGTTTTAAAGGTAAAGTCCTCGTAATTTTCTCGCAAATCTCAATAATACAAAAAATAAACAACCATTTGACAGCTGAACTACCACGAAACTTGGCGACAAAGATGGCTGCTCTGGCACCTACCTACAACCGTGTATAGAATAACAGGGCATCTCCTGTTATATCCCATCTCAATGGCTAGGATACAGATAGTTGACAGTTAATGAAAGAAGGCCAATTAAAAGTTTTCACAGACAATGTTAGGGTAGCACAAGAAACAGTAGACCGGTAAGAGAAAGTAACACGTAGAGAATTAAAACTAAACAAGTCTAACTAATACTAAAGAAGACTATTTATACTAATATAGATCGATAGATTAAAAGGAAAACCATCCCATCATTTCCTTAAAGCCTTCAGGCACTTACAGACAGAGCTCCAGATATAATAAGGGTTATGTAACAAGGTGATTTCACAGTCCGGCCGTCGAGTGAATGCGTTCTTGATATCAGCCGGCCGATTCTGTTAAAATCTCACCGTGAAATCATAAGTGAAGTGAGCTAGAAGTGAGCAGTGTCAATAGTGTTAATCCTTAATGATAGCTCACTTCCCGCTCACATTTTTACAAAATAGCACTGCAGAAGGCCAATTCCCGTACTTAAAAACGTTCAAAATCTAATCGCAATCTCATATAAACGACAATCAATGTCAAGAACGTAGGGAAATTAGTTGACAGATTTAGACTGTAAACGTTCTCAAAATTACGAAAATTGTCCCTCTGACAGTTTCACACTTGACAAACGAATACGTGTTCTGTGAATTTTTTTTTTTTTAGTTACTAGAGTTGACGCACTGACACGTGTCAGGAACGCATTCTATTCTCCTAATAAAACTTTTTTCTTTATATTTAGTGGTTAGATAACCCATTTTTCGTATGGATATGCTCAAAGAAACCCTTGGACTGGTGAAGATGAAAAACCCGAGTTTGTGTAAGTATTTCTAACAAACTGGTTCCTCACACACATTTTCCTTCCTCGTTTTATCTATGTATAGTAATATCAAAGCAGCAGGTTTGTTTGTTTGAACGCGCTAATCTCAGGAGCTAACCATTGGATTTGAAAAAATATTTTTGCATGATCATCATGTTAGTGTCCTAGACTAAGGAGCCACGCAAAAAAAAGGAGTCAGACAGAACGCTCAGCAAAAACGAAGTTACAGTGGACCCCCGGTAATCCGACAAACGTTTTGCAGGGCAGTGTCGAACTATCGAATTTGTCGGATTGTAGAGTACACAATACAGTGGACCCCCGGTAATCCGACAAACGTTTTGCAGGGCAGTGTCGAACTATCGAATTTGTCGCATTATATAGACCCTATAGACTGGAATTATTATTTTAAGTCTGTTAGCTTTTTAATCTATGTACAAATAAATAAATAGACTGGAATTTAGCGAAGATCTACATTAGCGAAGACATGTCGACAAGACGTATCATGTCTACATGTCGGGTTACAGGGGTGCTGGATCAGACAGGTCCCGGATTACTGGGGGTCCACTGTATATAACGCGGGCAGGCGATGCGATACGACCGCGTGAGTCGGGGAACAAGAAATTTCATACGGACGACGTCGCAGGAGGAAGCTAAGCTAGTGTGTTAGAACTGTCTACATTACAATGTGTTTGGAAAACCCATACGTGTTAGAGGTCAAACAACAAATTGCAAAATTGTGTTCATTCTGTAACATGCTAATAGCTGCTTAGAGCTGCGGGATGATTGCGTAACACGCTAACCGTAGGAATGGCTTTCATTTTGACAGTTCAACAACATTCATTGCGTAATTTACGTTGTTGTGCGGGCAAATTGTTCGAACATATGAAGCAATGGATTAGCAATATCCTTCAAAATTATTCACATTGTGATTGATAGTGTGTCACGCAATTAGGGTACAGCAGTGCTATTCTGTAAAAATCTCACGGTGAGGACTTAGGTGAAGTGAGCGGGAAGTGAGCTGTCCTTAGCGATTAACACTATTGACACTGCTCACTTCAAACTCACTTCACTTATGATTTCTCTGTGACTTGTGAGATTTTTACAGAATCGACCGGCAGGTCTACTTTTTGTTATAATACCTTGCTTTATTTAAATAAAACAGCACGATTTAGTTCGTGTCAACTGATCTAAGAGGGGCAATTCTCGTAATTTTAAGAACGTTCACAGTCTTTTCTCTCTAAATCTAAATCTGTGAAAAATACCTCGTAATTTCCCTCGATTTTTGACAAGTTTTTGACATTGATTATTGCTGAGATGAGATCGCGACTAAGTAGAGTGAGGTCGGCGTTTCCTCTCTGACTACTTTGAGAAGGAAGGCAGAAACAAACTCAGAAGTCAGTCTTTTTTAATGTCCAGACATAATCTTGATCAGCAGTGCTATTCTGTAAAAATCTCACGGTGAGAACTTAGGTGAAGTGAGCGGGAAGTGAGCTCTGTCATTCCGTAATGGTAGGTATTAACACTATTAAGTGCTCACTTCACTTATGATTTCACGGTGAGATTTTTACAGAATCGACTGGCTGATCATTTGAGATTTATGTCTGAAATTGTCTTTTGAGGAAAGCACCACACAGATTTGAGTAGACTAGTCCAGTCAGTCCAAGCATTTGTCAGTAATCGTGTAATTCAATTTAAAACTTGACGAGATCGACGACTCGACGAACAGTACCACAGAAAGGGCATAAAATGATTATTGACGATCCTATCCAAAGAGGTAGTTTTTGGAAAAGAGCATCTATAATACAAATGCGACCTCATTCAACCAGCACCCTAATTGCGTGACACATTACTCTCAATTTGAATCATTTTGAAGCATATTGCTAATCCATTGCTCCATATGTGCGAAAAATGCGTCTGCTCAACAACGTACATAACGCAATGAATGTTGTTGAACTGTCAAAATGAAACCCATTGCTACTGATAGTGTGTTATGCAATTACCCTGCTGATTATAATAATATATTAGCGTGATGCCTGCCACTTCAGCGACATAAGCATCAGAGCCTAATATCTATTCACAATATAATAAATAGTTTGACATTTCGGCTCGCCGCTTGTCCTTGAACATTGACATTTGAGAGAAGGGGCTTGGCGATCCGTGGGCGACTGTGAAAACGACACGAGGCAATATATTTATCGAGGTCCCTTTAAAAATATCGGCATCATATGTCTAACCTTTTCTAAATATTGTGGTCGGCTTCCAGTCTAACCAAATGCAGCTGAATACCAGCATGCAGTAATTAGCTCGTACTGTCATAGAAGACACCTGGATAACAGATGGAGTAAAGCTGTGATAGAGTGGCATCCAAGGACTGAAAGACGTGATGTTGGTCGTCCGGCGGCGAGATGGGCGGAGGACATTGTTACCATCGCGGAAAAAACCTGGATGAGGCTGGTACAGGAGCGTGGGGATTGGCACAAGAGAGTCCTGTGGCCAGAAGTGGGTGCCGTCGTTCTATGGGTGACGATGATGACTTATAAGAAGAATTCTTTAGTAGGTAATTCTTTGGTAGGTATGACAAGTTTTCAAAGACCTCAACTTTGAGATGCTCTTACGGAAATCTGTTTTCTTTCCCCTTAGGTAATACGGGCTGGTGTCCGCAACTCCACATCAATGTGCGTATTTTGCGTACGGAATAACTTCCCCTTTAAAACATAACCATTTTCCATTGCGATAAAATCCTGGGTATATTATAAGTACTCGAACTCATACGTTTTTAGGGTCTAGCTTTTCCAAATATTGACGATATTTTCGATCTGCCTAGCCTTTTCCCAAATATGTTGGGGTCGGCTTCCAGTCTCACCAGATGCACCTGAATACCAGTATTTTGCATGAAGCGACTGCATATCTGGCTGCCACAGCCCAGTTATTGGGTAACACGATACTCCTTGGCAAGATTGGTTGTCAGACTTTCGGGCTTCTATCGTAACAACTGTCAAAGATATACAACGTGTAACGGAAAGGGGGTATCAACCCTGAAGGAGGTGAATGTGCTCATGAAACTCAACAACTTTCCCCAAAGAACATAGGTCGAAATATGAAAAAAAAGTTTGGCCCTCCCATAGTAAATCAATCAGCTGGTAGTCAGTTTTGTAAGGGAGGGCCAAATTTTTTTTTCATATTTCGACCTATGTTCTTTGGGAAAAGTTGTTGAGTTTCATGAGCACATTCACCTCCTTCAGGGTTGATACCCCATTTCCGTTACACGTTGTATAAAGACAGCCGGGAACGACTTTTTAATTTGGTTTTCGAAGCACAGAGAGGTCTCGGTATGTAATGAATGGTCACGCATCTACATACCGACCTCAGCCAGCTTATGTTTAACCCGCATTTTTTTTCGTCTATTTTTTCCATGTTCTGCTAACTGGCGCGGATACAAATGCAACAAATTAAAAAAAAACATAAAAATCTGTCCAACCGTTCTAGAGTTATAAATAATGTAACTATACCGACTTTTTATCAATAGACTAGCTTCAGCGCGAGGCTTCGTCCGCGTGGATCTCGGAAATTATCTCACGGGAACGTGCTGCCGGGAAAAACGTAGCCTATATCCATAACATCAGCTATCTGCCAGTGAAATTCTCGACCAAATCGGTCCAGCCGTTTCGGAGATTAGCCGGAACAAACAGACAAACCGATATCACGATACGAGACTATAAAACATTGTTATTGGTAGCATATACTTATAATTTAATAATATGCATTTAGTGCATAAATTGAATTTATTTGTATTGATATAGATTAGATGTTTCACAAGTTCACATTCATCAAGGTCCACAGAACCCATTCAAAAATTTCCCTCCAAAAAATAAAAATAATTCCCAGTCTACGAATCCGCGCCATATTTTTTCGAACATCGTTTTAAAATCCGCCAAGAGGCAAGAGTCTAACCTAACAGTCTCATCATAATGCCAGATAATTAAACTTACAACCTGTTTTGTTGATTTTTAATCGATTCTCATATCGATATCTCGCTCCGAAGCGATTATCGTTCAGTGTGGTTTGTGTGTCTATGTGTACGGACGTGTTGAAGGTCTGTAAGACTATTTTTTTAAATACATATTTTTAATTTTGTGTTGCCTTTCCCCGAATTTCTTGGTTGACGGTGAGTTCCAATATTCATTTTTAAATTTTTTTTTGTCTGTGGTTTCGTCTAGTGTTTTTTTTTAATTGTTTATTTGTAGGTATTCTGATTTCAAATGCGTAGTGTTTTAGAATTTTATTTATATTTATAATTTTACTGTTCAAACCGTTTGTTAATCGTTTTTATTAAGTACCAAACTTAATAACGTACTTTTCAAAGTGTTAATTTAACTTTTAATAGATCTACCTTGACACATAATCATGACGTAATTTAATTCTGATTATTTCGCAACCATTTATAAACTCTGTTAAAAAGGTCAAATTCCTATGCTTCTTATTAAAATTACAAAGTAGGTTGTACATCCAGCGCCAAGAATTTAAAACATGTTCGGCATTATACTGAAATACCTTTGCTGATCCAGCGTCTCGATGATACTTTGTTTTACCGCCATTTTCCAATTTGCATTTTTTCCTCTTTTATAAGTTTAATAGAACAACCTCCAAGTGATGATAATCTTTAAAGTATTCTTATAAGAATATGTAGGTAATTTTCATCTTTATTCGCTGTAACGAAATCATTCGAGTAAGTTCAGCCGTTTCTGAGAAAAATGCGGACAGACGGACAAAGGTAGTTTTTTTTTTGTTGTCTTTTTTCTTATGTGGCAATTGTTTTGTTTATAAAGTGCTAATTAATTGCTGTTTGCTGATTACATGGACTTTTAGACTTCGTCATCATGACACGTGGTTTTAAGGTGCATACCTACATATTTCTATTTTTAACTCCCAAGTAGACTGCTTTTACGTGTGATGCGCGGAATTTTGCAATTTGCAGGTTTCAGTGACAGGTCGTATGTTAGTAAAATTATGATTTACGACCTTAACAAATATGGCTTTACAGAATTATAATCATTGGAATCAGCAATATAACTCCTTTATTTAAAATCGGCCTCTGAGGGGCCCGTGGCTAAATAATAACAGCCGCACAGGTCGATCGATCAGGTTAAGCTACGCTTGCCGCGGTTGGTCTGTGGATGGGTGACCATCTTTACATACCGAGACCCCTCCGTGCCTCGGAAAGCACGTTAAGCCGTTGGTCCCGGCTGTCATTCGTAGATCTTTGATAGTCGTTACGGGTAGTCAGAAGCTCGAAAGTCTGACAACCAGTCTTACCTAGGGGTATCGTATTACCCAGTAACTGGGTTGTGGAGGTCAGATAGGCAGTCGCTCCATGTAAAATACTGGGATTCAGCTGCATCCGGTTAGACTGGAAGCCGACCCCAACATAGTTGGGAAAAGGCTAGGCAGATGATGATTTAGAATCGGCCTCACATGTCATGATTTCATGAAATAATCCTTCAGTAGGGTAATATGAACTTAGAAAGTTGTATTGATGATTTTTAGGATAAGATTGTTTTATTTGCTTAAAAACATGTGTGTGTACATACATAGAAAGTCCATACAAGATGATAAAGTAAAATGATCTACAAACGTGTTTGTCACTACGTGAAATGCGAAATAATAGTTTTTTTTTTTTTTAATAATAATATGTTAACCGTGGAGTTTCTTGCCGGCTCTTCAGAAACTACCAATTGGAACCGTGCACCTAGCTTCTGACGTTTCATAAGTGCCCATGTAGGTGTATGTGAAATTAAAAAAAAAAATGTTTTTGACGTTTGAATGTCCTTACCAATTTACTAAACGGTGTTTTGGCATTATTTATCAGATAGCTGTTTTCTATCAGGTGATCTAAGTTTCTTCTTATTTATTTGCTAAATTAAACCTATGTTTACGTACAGACGCCAGCACATCAAGCTACTACAATCTGTCAGATTTCTTTAATAGATTTTCAACTTTATCGCTGAAGCATAAGGTTCAAAGTTGATTGGGAAAATCGGACAGTTTCGGGTACCTTGATGTGCTGGCGTCTGTACATCGTAGAGCAGTGGTGGACTTACGGGTTGTAGATCGTAGGTTCGAACACAGACAGACACTTTAATTTGTGTAAATTAATTCATCACCACTGCTCTTGAAACGGTGAAGGAAAACATTGTGAGAAACCGGCATGTCTTAGGACCAAAAATTCTAAAATTATTATTATTACATCTACCAACCCGCACTGGGCCCGCGTGGTGGATTACGGCCCACTCCCTCTCACAGAGAGAAGGCCTGCGTCCCAGCAGTGGGGACATTATATGCTGATGCTACATACAGACACCAGCACATCAAGCTTCCCGAAACTGCCAAATTTTCCCAATCAATTTTGAACCTGATGCTTTAGCGAGAAAGATGAAAATCTATTAAAGAAATTTGATAGTTTGTAGTGGCTTGATGTGCTGGCGTCTGTACATTCTATATTTGTCTTTGAATCAGCAGACATACATCTACCTGTGTAGGTATTTACTAGTTGGAATGAGAACCACGTTCGCCGTTATCTCCCTGCCCTTGTCCCATGGTACTTGGGCTCGGCGTTACACGCTTATGGTTATACACCAAAATGTTTGTAGCAAAAACATCATAATGTACGATTATCCTTTCAATGATAAATGACTTATTTTCTGTAAGTAGGTTTGTACAAACACTTTTACATGTCAATCACATTTTTTTTTTAACTAGATTAGGTCGGCGTTTTCTATCTGACTACTCTGAGAAGAAAGGCCGAAACAAACTCAGAGGTCACAGTCTCTTCTAAAGTCCAGACATAATCTTGGTCAGATCATGTGAAGACCATGTAGATTGATGTCTGAAATGGTCTTTTGAGTAAAGAACCACACAGACTGAGCGGACCTGTGAACCTGTCCAATCAGTGCACGCATTTGTCGAAAGTTAAGGTTCGCGAGCACATTCACAAGAAGCTGGCAGTATCATCACAACGCTAATATTTTCTCAGTGTTTGACTTATTTATTTTTAGTATATTCATGTATTTATGTATATTTATTTGTGCTTATATTGTTATGTAATTATGTATATATATTATATTTATATTTAAAATATTTATTCCTCAATTTTCATGATTGCACCTACTACTGTTTGTCTCTGCATCACCCAAAGGTTGACTGGTAGAAAATGCCTGTGGCATTAACTCCGCCTCTGTACATTTATGGCTTGAATTATTAAATAAATAAAAAATAAATAAATAAATGTCCTTTAAGTGTGTACGATATTATTGTTTCTTTCCTTGGGGACCGGCACTGTACTCCTTAACACAGGTTATCTTTTGACCTAGCTAGGAATACAGCACCTCACCTACCATTTTACTGTGGTATTTGAACACTACAAATGAGTCTGTAAATTGTCATCATTTACTACAATGTTCTTGATGAATAAATAATAAAATACGTTTTCTTCATCCATTCATTGAATTAGAACCGCGGTGTGTTTGCCTTATGTTAATTTCATTTAATTTCATAACAACATTCGATTATAGATCGTTTACTTTCCAATCTTCAATTCAATATATTCGAATACGTTCAAATTTCGAAACCAACTTGACATTGACATTTGAAGGCGGCAATCTTTATTTTCTGTAACTTCACGTCACACCATTCTGATTTGAAATATCGAAGCTAAAACATAAATATCTTTGCTAGCTTAATATTCTTAATTGAAAATCAAACAAGTCGTCAAAATATCCTTGGTCCGAGCGAACGGTTTGTCCTTACCATTCTAAAAAAAGGTATAATGTATTTGACCTGCAGTGTTGACTAAAGTGACTTTGAGATGATCTTCCAACGTGGCTTATGATGTCATAGACAATCCGGATTTGAATCTTAGGTATCGAGTTATTTATAACGAATTTGCTAAAAACTTAAGTCGATTTATAAATTTTTTGAGTTTTGTGGACACGCAGTTTTTGTAATAATAAGTATTTAGTACATTGTCACATTAAATTGCACCCAAAAAGAGGTATTTTCTGATTTTCTGTCTGTCTGTCTGTGCCATCGTTACTCCCAAACGAGAGCCTCGATTTCAAAATGGTTTCTATTGTTTGAAAGCTGGTTTACACAGGATGGTTTATAAAATCTATGTTTCAACAATATCACCCGCTCATAGGTAACACTTTCAGTCAAATAAAGTTTTCATCCGAAAGATTTGATTAAAGAGTTTATACGAGGGACTTGCTGATGTCCTATACCATAAAACTATGTCATTCGGAAATAGTGTAGGTTTCTACCAGTGAAAGAATTTAAGAAATCGGTTGAGAAGTTTCGGAGATTACCTCCTACATACAAACTTAAAATCGTTACCAATGCTAGATTGTTGACTATATTAAATTAACACTTCTAGACTGAAGTAATACCTGTCCTGGGATTGGCTCGGCATGTTAGTCGAGGTCAGGTTTGTACTGACGACCTTACGTCTAGAACTCGGACTTTAAACATTGAATAAAGTATTGTAAGCTGCGTCTAACTATACTAGATGCTTTTTTTTACAGGTTCCAAATTTTTACAGGGTGTTCTACTCATGAATATGAACAACTTTCACTATGGGACTAACTCTGAAATTACGAAAACAAAATCAGATGTTTAATACAAAAGTTCAAAACCTACTTGACCAAAATGTATGAAACAGCTGATATTTTTTTCATGATCTCAGAGTTGGTCCCATAGTGAAAGTTGTTCATATTCATGGGTAGAACACCTTGTAAAAATTTGTAGCCTGTAAAAAAAGCATCCAGTATATTTTATCTTTCAGTCTATTTTGGCCCTAAAAACATTATCAAAACAACATCACAACATTGTACCCCAAAGGGGTAAGCAGAAGAGTATTATTACACCCACGGTTTATCAGAAGCCCGAATCATCCATGGGCAGAACCGTTCGAAAATATAAAATCCAGACTAATTCGAAGTAATTTTATAAACCGACCCAACCCGAGACCGGGTTTTTGCCGGACCCGAGTATCCAACCTAGAACTGTCAACAGTCGTCTTGTGTGCTGTGTGACAGGTTTGTTTGTCAGAATTCTGTCAAAATCAGCCTTTTTTCCAAAATCATGTACTGATTCCAAGGCAACAGGTTCCACATCGACGTCTCTACTACGCTGTATACTCATAACTTTTACAAAGTACATTCTCAATACTCATTAGGTATTGAATATTTCTCAAAGTCATCATCATCTGCCTAGCCTTTTCCCAACTATGTTAGGGTCGGCTTCCAGTCTAACCGGAGGCAGCTGAATACCAGTATTTTACATGGAGCGACTGCCTATCTGCCCTCAACCCAGTTACTGGGTAATACGATACCCTTTGGTAAGACTGGTTGTCAGAATTTCGGGCTTCTGACTACCCGTAACGACTGTCAAAGATCCACGAATGACAGCCGGTACCAACGGCTTAACGTGCTTTCCGAGGCACGGAGGGGTCTCGATAAAGACTGTCACCCATCTGCAGGCCACCCGCGGCAAGCGTAGCTTAACCTGATCGATCGACCTGTGCGGCTGTTATTATTCATCCACGGGCCCCTCGATGGCCCCCCGCCCCCCAGTCTTTCTCAAAGTAGACCTGTATATGTAAAATGCGACTTCTCCTAACATTCCCTTATAATCCGATCCAGCCTGTCCCTTGCTGCCCTCTCCCAGTGACACCCTAAGCAGAGATCCGTACCCCACAGGGGGGAGTACTTAGCGTGCAGTCGCTAAGTTTTTAAGTTTTTTAAGCCCTGGCTGGAAGCCTTAAGTTATCGAGGTACCCACAGGCAAGTTCTATTAAGCAGACGGCAACCTCGTAAGTTGACCTGCGGTGACATTGAAAAAAAAAACCTAACATTTCCACCATAAACCAAATTGAACACAAGACATACCTCCTATTCAAGAAATCAAGAATAATACTTACAATGTGAAGAAAAAAAAAAACGCTGTTTGCATGGAAAAATACTAGAAAACCTTGAATTGTTGCTATCACACAGCCGACCAGTTCCTCTAGACATGCCCTGCCCCCCTCTGGCCATACAAACTAAGGTCCCTTGAGGGGAAAACCGGCTGGTGGAAATGTCAACTTAAAACGGTTATTATTTATGTATGATAATCAGGTAGAATCAGAGACAGGCGAATCTTTAAATTGATTTAATTATTATGTTTTATTAGAAGTTTATGCTGGTTTAAGTGTATTCTTGATAATAGATCGGAGTGTCTTTTATCTTCGAGGTCAGCGTTCCTTATTTGGTTTTCAATACTCATTTATTGCATTCCATATATATGTATTACATAGATCGTATTTCTATAAAGTAAAAGATCAAAATGGACCGTGTCGTGCACAGCAAAATCTGGAGAAAAAAAGAGGGTTAAGTAGCAATTCAAACAATTAAATATGATTATAAATTACTACATTATTAGATGTGCTTAACTGGTTGTATAATTATGTATATATATTAGGTTTGTAGATATAGTATATTAGTTTTTTTTTTATATATTGCGTAAGAATAACAGTTTTTGACTAACAAGGAAACCTCGCGAGGTGTCCCTCACCGATTCAGTTGCGGCTTTACTATAATAATCTACATGAAAAATGATGAGATACGTATTTTTTCTTTTTTGCTAACAAACGTTTTAAAGGGAAAATCACCCTCAAAGATCGTACCCCAAAATGATGGTTTGCAGTTTTCACATATTTCTAATAAATTTTTTACAAAATGACCTTAACCATTAAAAAGAGCATAAAAAATTATGACAAATACCTCTATTCACATGTTTATAAGAATTGTGGATATACAATTTTTTTTTTATTAAAAAAATCATAACTCAAAAACTATTTATTATTTTTTAATGTGACCAATTTAAGTCTTATAAATATGTCAATAAAGGTATTTATTGACATAATTTTTTATGCTCTTTTTAATGGTTAAAGTAATTTCGTAAAAATTTTATTAGAAATATGTGAAAACTGCAAACCATCATTTTGGGGTACGAACTTTGAGGGTGATTTTCACCCCTTTAAAACGTTTGTTAGCAAAAAAAAAATACGTAACTTATCATTTTTCATGTAAATTATTATAGTAAAGCCGCAACTAAATCGGTGAGGGACACCTCGCGAGGTTTCCTTGTAAGTACGCTTGCATGTAAAAGAGATGTAATATTGTAAGAAGTCTGTTATCGTCATATCATAACATTCGTACATCCCCTGTTGAACCCCTTTTTTTCAAAAATCATCATTCCATCATAGACCTCATCTATTGGTTTCCATCAGGCGCGATCAAGTTCAAGAGCACTCCTTCAGCAAAAAAAAAAACTTACACTTTCGTTTTAAAAGGAACAGCGTGCGATTCTGTTACCATCTCGCCGTGAAAACTTGGGTGAAGTGAGTCAATAGTGTCAATCCCTAGCATCAGCATGACTCACAGCTCACTCTAAGCTCACTTCACCTTAGTTATCACGGTGAGATTTGTCCAGAATCGACCGGCAGTGCATAATTTCAAGATTCTAGACCGTTGCGGGTATACATTGCCTGTCAGTGAATTTAAAATTTGTATTAGTAGATTCTATGTATAAAACTGATTTATTTTAAAATCAGACGTCTTTATACGTACGGAAATCGTTAGAATAAACAACATTTTATGATTCCGGTGACCTTCCAACAACTAGCGTAGGTATCATGATCACTGAAAACGCCATCAAAGTTCGTTCAACCACATAACTTTAAAAGTTTTTATTACATTTTGCTAGATTCCGAAATTCAAATTAATTTCATTCAATTTGCGAGAGGGTTTTAATATTTCAACTTTTCGCACAAAAAGGTACAAAGGCGGACTTAATGCCTTAGGCATTCTCTACCAGTCAATCAAGGGTGGTGAAGAGATGAAGAGGGGGGTGGTGAGGGATTAAGATTACATCCTCCTCATAGTCATCATCATCTGCCTAGCCTTTTCCCAACTATGTTGGGTTGGCTTCCAGTCTCACCGGATGCAGCTGAATACCAGTATTTTACGTGGAGCGACTGCCTATCTGACCTCCACAACACAGTTACTGGGTAATACTGTACCCCTAGGTAAGACTGGTTGTCAGACTTTCGGGTTACTGACGACCCGTAACGACTGTCAAAGATCCACGAATGACAACCGGGACCAACGGCTCCTCCTCATAGTATTAAAATAAAAATATAATATCCTAACCTAACTAAAACTATTAACAAACCAAAATATGGCTTCGAAATATTCATCCGCATCGCTGTCGACTGGTAATGTTCTCAACAGACTGGCGGCATTACCACGTTGTATGGCAATGCTTAGCCTCTGTCCAAGGTAAAAGCTAGCCCTTGGGTCACGGGAAGTGTCAACCAACCGTTTGGAGATTTTGCAAAACACATAAATTCATCATAGACTTAGTCTTTTCCCAACTATCGATTGGGTTCCAGTCTAACCTGTCTGCCTATTTGTGTCTTGCGTACCTAGTATTGTATACAATCAAGTATTTTCTAACTGAACAGAGCTGAGCTGCTGGGGAGTTTGTTGCGCCACTTCTTCTTCCCAGCGAAAGCACTAGGAAGTGGTGAAGGGCGGGCGTTTTGGGGGACTGTCTTTTGCAATTTTGATGTTCGAAAAGCGCTGATTCTCAGCTTAGTTTGAATAAATGAGTTTTGATTTTGACCCGATGCTGCTGAATACCTGCACTAATAAAGCGACTGCCTACAGTTATTGGATAATTATTTTATTAATTGATGTTTGTTAAAGTAAAGTCCTTATAGATTTATTAAAGTTGTCTTCTTTCAAATCTATTTTTAGAAAAAATAAATTACCTTAGGCGTTGCCTACGACTTTATTTATTTATTTATTTATTAAAACTTTATGCACAAGTAAAAAAAAAAAGTACTGTACAAAGGCGGACTTAATGCCTGTTTTGAATTTCATCATTTTTAATACAAATATTCACGGTTTATGCGTGAATAAAAGTGATGAAATTCAAACCACCTTCTGTCTGAAGGCGTGAGTTTATCCAGAAACTACAGAACGCCACCGTCTACGGTACTTATATACTCCTTATCTGGTCATACACGCACATTTGCTGCGAGTACGCGCTTGACCTTTCAGAATAACATCACGAATAGGTTACTATGTCCTCCTAGGGCATCCCTTCCCGGCATTTCCCCTCACGTCTGCCTTGTAAACACCTTTTATTAGTCCTCTTTCATTCATCCTCTCACATGGTGAAACAATCTAAGCATACTTTTTCCATTCTTGTCACTACTAATACGAATATGTATAATAAAATGAAAAGCAGCTTCCCAGGCTACCTGTTTGTGTTTCGTAACTATCGGTTCAGCAGTTTAGACGTGAAAAGGTAACAGACAGAGTTACTATAAGGTGTTAAAAAATTAACCTTACAAACTTTAAGAGGTGCTTTAGACCATCAAACTGAACAACTTTCACTATGGGACCAAACCTGAAATCGCGAAAAAAAATCAGGTGTTCCCTTTTTTCTATTTATGTTCGTTCGAGTCGTCAAAATGTAGGGAACAGCTGATTTTTTTTTGTGATTTCAGATTGAAAGTTGTTCAGTTCGATGGTCTAAAGCACCTCGTAAAGTTTGTAAGGTTAATTTTTTAACACCTTATATAATACCATACCAATATTTTCATCTTACAATTCAAAAATGTATCAAATATCTCGAAAATGATTGAATTTCGGCCATACATAGGGGGGGTTCAATTTGTTGCATTTTGGCCCCCCTATCAGCTCCTGGCGGATATACGTCGAATTACAAGTAACCCTGTGTATTAAGCCTCTATGCGGCGAGGGCCGGGCAGCAGTCTACAAATCAAATCCAATCAAATGTTTAGTTGTTAAAAATACATTGTTTTGTTAAGGGTTAGATCATAACCCAAGTCTCATTGTATTCTGCCTAAAACTAAGCGTACAAATTTTTATTGGGTTTACATACTCACATTCTTGTTAAATTACTATTATTATATTACTAGCTCGAGTACCCAGCTTCAATTTAATGTTCTGGAATGTTGTGGAATGCTCTCAAATACTCTCGAATGTTCTGGACTGTTCTAGAAATTTCTAGAGGGTGAAAATTCCAGTCCTTATATCTTCAAAAGCATGCCCTTCAGATAAAAACGGGAACCTTCTTCATGGACAGGAGACAGAGGGTTACCGCACCATATAACTTCCTTGATCGTACCGGGACTCATTTCTGAGTTTTAGCGGCACGCACATTGTACACTTTCTTTTATAATATTTATTGATTATTATATGCTACTCGTATTACCGTGAAATTATTCACTATTCAATTTATTCATTTATATTGTAAATAGTCTAATAATTATAGAAATTTTAAATTTTTATGTTCCTAATATCCTTAATACTATAAAAAAAAAACAAAACTTCAGAAGCCATTCTGTCAATTTTGTCTTGAATAATTTAAATAATAATAATTCTGTAATAATTTAAATTCGTTTGGTAAGTTCTCATAAACTAAGACACACTGTATATTAAACACATTTTTCTTATAGATATCTATATACATTTCGCATTTCGTAACTTAGTATCAACCACCCTGGTTGATACTAAGTTACGAAATGCGAAATGTGAATTAATAAAATCAATACTTAATTATCAGAAAATAATACTTTTTAAAACACTACCCGCCGACCGATTCCTATAATTTACAGGCCGTTATTGGTTAAAACTAAGACACTTGTATCTTTACCAATAATGAAGCAAAGATCTTAATGAGAAAAGCTTTAAGCTTTGCATAGTAGACCTTTCCATATGGAAGTAGATATCACAGGTACATTAGCTTACGAACCTATTTATATGCCAAGTTTGGCGATAAAAATACTACCATTGGTAAGCAATACGATTCGTTTTTGTTTAGAGGAACCGAACATTTTAAAACAAAAAACAAAATAATATTGAAATGAAAAGATAGCGCGCGTTGATATCTTTTGAACTACAGAATTATCGTACAGACGCCAGCACATCAAGCTACTACAATCTGTCAAATTTCTTTAATAGATTTTCAACTTTAGCGCTTAAGCATAAGGTTCAAAGTTGATTGGCAAAATCTGAAAGTTTCGGGTAGCTTGATGTCCTGGCGTCTGTACATTTTCATATTGGTCACAAAATAGTTTTGAATAATTGGAAAAGCATCATCTGCCTAGCCTTTTCCCAACTATGTTGGGGTCGGCTTCCAGTCTAACCGGATGCAGCTGAATACCAGTATTTTACATGGAGCGACTGCCTATCTGACCTCCACAACCCAGTTACTGGGTAATACGATACCCCTAGGTAAGTTTCGTAATTTTATGAACGTTCAGTCTGGTCTGTCTCATTCTATCAAAATCAAAATTACCTCTAATTTCTCTACCTTTTTGACAAGTATTTGACATTAATTATATCGCTGAGGGGCTTGTGGCCAAGTAATAATAGCCGCACGGGTCGATCGATCAGGTTAAGCTACGCTTGCCGCGATTGGTCCGTGGGTGGGTGACCATCTTCACATACCAAGACCCCTCCGTGCCTCGGAAAGCACGTTAAGCTGTTGGTCCCGGCTGTCATTCGTGTCACCTTTGCCAGTCGTTACGGGTCATCAGTAGCCCGAAAGTCTGACAACCAGTCTTACCAAGGGGTATCGTATTACCCAGTAACTGGGTTGTGGAGGTCAGATAGGCAGCCGCTCCATGTAAAATACAGGTATTCAGCTGCATCCGGTTAGACTGGAAGCCGACCCCAACATAGTTGGGAAAAGGCTAGGCAGATGATGATGATGATATCGCTGAGATAAGATTGCGAAAAGATTTTGAAGGATTTTTACTAACGGAATTGGCGTTCAGAAGCGTAATTGCGTAACACACTATCAGTAGCAATGGGTTTCATTTTGACAGTTCAACAACATTCATTGCGTTATTTACGTTGTTGAGCCGACAAATTTTTCCAACTTAAGGAGCAATAGATTAGCAATATGCTTCAAAATTATTCAAATTGAGAATAATAGTGTGTTATGCAATTAGAGCGCAGATGTATGTATGAACATAAATGAAGCAAAAGGAGTATCGTATAAGAATCGTAGCAGGTGGTATTTTGTAGTGTCTGCCTATTGGAAGAAGGTATGAGTTTATTTATGTATGGTTAAATAGAGAAGATGCAGATATAATATTTATCAATATTTCGTGACTAAAATGTTAAAAAAAAAGAAGGACCACTGCAACGTTTTTATTTTACTTTGTATTGATTTTGAACAATAATTACGAATCAAAAGTAACGTGAAATGGAACGCGTTTTAGGCCCGGCGCCCATTATCGGCATCGGTACGACTGAGGATTTTAGGTGGCAAATAGCAATATACTATAACATAATGGCAATAAAGTAGAAATTTCCGTGATATGTGGTCGTAATAACAAAAATACCGCTTCGGTATGCTTGAGGCTGGTGTATCGGCAGCCTTGAGAATGCTTCGGGATGCTTCGGCATCCTTCGGCAACCTTCGGTACGCCGCCGGCGCCGAGGCAACACTCGGGGGATAGTTTGAGAAATACGATATTGAGACGCTTCGGCAAGCTACAGGACGGTGCGGCATCCTTAAGGACGCCTCGTCATCCCTAAGAACGTTGCAGCATGCCAAAGCATAATTGCCGATAGTGTGCGCTTGCATGTAGGATGCCGAAGGATCCTTTTCCTTGCCGATGCCGATAATGGGCGCCGGGCCTAAATCCACCAATCAGCGTCTAGTGACGTCACTCCTGCCGTGCGATTCTGTAACCATCTCACCGTGAAAGCTTGGGTGAATGAGCGTGGAGTGAGCTGGCATTCGCTAGGGATTAACACTATTAAGTGCTCACTTCACTTATGATTTCACGGTGAGATTTTTACAGAATCGACCGGCTGTTATGATAACTTATTTAAGGTTATAGTTGTGAACGTAAACATTCTTTTGCGAAAATTAATCGCATTTTTCGAATAAAAATGGAAGTTAGGTTCATAAAAGCAGATGCCAGGAATCTTGCCGGAAGTTACTGTTGGTGATCTTCACAGCATTGAATGACAGTCTTTAAAGAATAATTGTCATCCCTCTTCGCAGCTCGGAATAATTTTTTTCTCAATTTCTGGTCAGAAAGTCCAGTCAAAAATATTTTATTTGGAAACTTAATTAAGGTCGATGGACACATTGACACAAAACACGAATCAACACGGCTTTTTCTGGGAATATTTGTGGCATTGTTATGACTGCCTGATGTTGAGGGGTAGTCAATTTTTTATAATTTACAGTATCTTAATGTATTTATTCAAAAAATATCTCAAAAGTTGAAAATTACACTACTATGAAAGCCAGCAATGAACAAATATGGCCAGTGACAGACAGGAGTGACATCATCGTAACTGTAGATCGTTTTCGCGCGAAAATTTGAACTGTCAGTTTGAAACCGCAATTTTTGACAATAAATTATAGTGCAGTAATCGGCGGTATAACGCGGTAGCGTGTGAAATTTCAATACTCGATTTAAACCCCCTGCAGCGTGAAAAGTTAAATGTGATGAATTATTTATACTTAACGCGTTATACGAGGTCGTAAAAACGCGTTATACGGGAATATAGGGGTATTCCCCTATAACGCGGAACCAATCTACCGCGTTATAGGGGGATTACTGTATTTCATTTTTTTATTATACTCGTGTTCTATTCTACATGAAATTCATTCAATGAAAGCAAAAATAAAAATATTGCATGTTGTCTATTACGCAGTTAGACCTTAATATCACCTTTAAACCAGCTACCAATTACCAAGACGCCATTTTGGTGCCTTGTCTAATCACCATGAAGGAACCCATGACGAACTTAAGACCGGCCTCTTCTCAACCTCCGCCTCGCCAAGGACAGGAAGCTCTCAGCATCGGAACCGCCGATGTCCGGCCTCTACTCTTCACAGGGATCTTGACCTAGCCTCTCCTTGGCTTTGTCTGTATCTTAGAGATGTTCAGACATAGCCTAATAGAGGTTACGTTTTATCCCTTCGTTTCTGCGATGGATCAGAAGATTTAAGAAGAAGACAGAAGAATTAATGCCGAAGATGAAGATTTTTCAGACTCATGTATTTTTGTGTACAGACGCCAGTACATCAAGCTAGCCGAAATTGTCAGATTTTCCCAATCAACTTTGAACCTTATACTTTAGCGATAAAGTTGAAAATCTATTAAAGAAATCTGACAGATTGTAGTAGCTTGATGTGCTGGCGTCTGTACCTACCTATAATTTGTGTGTGTTTGTGTTTTTATGCTTACAGGGTATTAACAAGGATTTGTTTTGCAGCGGGTTAATTGCGTAACACACTAGCAGTAGCAAGGCTTTCATTTTTTGACTGTTCAACAACACACGTATACATGTACAGTCCGCGCGCGAGCTCCGAGGAATCGGTGGCTGAGGAAGCGGGCGGGTGTGCGCCGCGCCCGACCGTCGCTCCATCCCCCGCACTCTCCCAGTACTAGTGTCGACCTTGACGCGAGAACACGCTTATCGAGTCATTTTTAATTTTGCGATAGTAGGTAGTGTTATTTTCTACTATAAATAGTAATACACTTATAATTATGTTGTTTTGTGTCACGATGTAATGCGATTACCGCCTTATATGTGCGACTTGAACCCAATAGAGCTCGCATGGGCAAAAGTTAAAAGGCTCGTGAGGGAACACAACATTACTTCAGATTTTTCTCTGACGAGACTGAAGGAGATCACCGAAAAAGCTATCACGCATGTCACAAAAGAAGATTGGTGTGGATATGACAAACATGTTTTAGCATTAGAGGAACATTACTGTCAAAGGGATGGCTTAATGGAGAATGTTGTCGACTCATTTATTATTGAAGTGCGTGAGGTGAGGAGAGTTTATTTTCATATTTTTTTTTTTAATTCAAGTACATAATACCCTCATAAAATGATTTCATGAAGTACACTCGCGCGGAGGCTCAAGATGTATTAGCATCGACAGTGCAATATCGACTAAATCACAACTCTAGCTCATTACGTCAACATTCCTTATCATTCCTCGGAGCTCGCGCGCGGACTGTAGATGAGCAGACAATTTTTCGAACATTTATGAAACAATGGATTAGCAACATCCTTCAAAATGAGTCAGATAATGGTTTATAGTCTGTTACGTAATTAGGGTGCAAATTTGTAATTTTTTATTTTTAAACTCTTTTTAGTGAGATTGTGGTGTAAAATGCAATGTACAGACGCCAGCACATCAAGCTACTACATTCTGTCATATTTATTTCATAGATTTTCAACTTTATCACCAAAGCATAAGGTTCAAAGTTGACTATGAAAAATTTACAGTTTCGGGTAGCTTGATGTGCTGGCGTCTATACATAGAGACGCCAGCACAACAAGCTACTACAATCTGACAAATTTCTTTAATAGATATTCGACTTTATCGCTAAAGCATAAGGTTCAAAGATGATTATAGTACAGGATCCATATAAGAACGACTTTCATCGATCGAGTAACCGGACGAAATGTGTTTTTTAGGGAATAAAATATGTTAACGAAAGTAACGGTGATGGGTTGCCTAATGAAGTCCTGTCAAGGATATTTTTAACGAATAATGTAACAGGTATTTTTTTTCGATACCTTCACCGATGGAGTAACCAAAAAAAAATAATGCTAATCGAAAGTATGAACTCTATAGAATATGCAAACATAGAATTGCCTACGTTTTTCTTGTCAAGGCTATAATGGGCATCTCTCTTTCTTGCACACTTTCTTACGTTTCAATTTTCAAATTTCAACGCCTTACAACCCTGATCGTTGACCGGTTTATCACAGGTAACCTTTTCCATCGTATTCGCAAAAAAAAATTATCTTCATTTTGATATACAGCGTGTAACGGAAGGGGGGTATCAACCCTGAAGGAGGTGAATGTGCTCATGAAACTCAACAACTTTCCCCAAAGAACATAGGTCGAAATATGAAAAAAAAATTTGGCCCTCCCATAGTAAATCAATCAGCTGGTAGTCAGTTTTGTAAGGGAGGGCCAAATTTTTTTTTCATATTTCGACCTATGTTCTTTGGGGAAAGTTGTTGAGTTTCATGAGCACATTCACCTCCTTCAGGGTTGATACCCCCCTTCCGTTACACGCTGTATAATTTATTTGGTTACTCGATCGGTGAAGGTAACATTTTCGATTCACCTGTTTAAACTAAGCAAACCTACAGCTTTGACAAGAAAAAGGTATGCAACTCTATGTTTGCATATTCTATAGAGTTCATAATTTCGATTAGCGTTAATTTAGCTTGGTTACTCCATCCGTGAAATTATTGAAAACAAAAAAATATCTGTTAAATTATTAATTCAAAATATCCTTGACAAGATTTTATTAGGCAACCCTGATGGGTTGCCTGCTATGCTAGTGAAAGTATCGAAGATTCGTTACTTTCATTAGCATATTATATTACATAAAACACATTTCGTCCGGTTACCCGATCGGTGAAGGTCGTTCCTCTACGTATCTTGGACTATAATAAAGTGCTACGAAATACAAAATCGTGCTGTGTATTATTTTTTTTAAGTTGAATTCATTAGTGAATTTTATTTATAAAAATGGCGAAAACGTGTTTTTTATGTGGCTTAAAAGAGTCCGTAATTGACTTTGATGATGAAACGCTAAAAACCTGTAAATCAAAGTTGGCATTTCGGAAAATTAAGAATTTTAAATACGGTGATGTGAACATAACCGATATATCACTTGATTTACTTAGTTATCACTCACAGTGTTACAAGAAAATAAGTGTTTTAAAAAAAACTTACATTGAAGAATATAATAATTTCATTGCAGAGCAAGAAGTAAGTGATACTTAATATATAATTTTCCAAATTATTACCTAAGTAATTTTTTGATATTTTATTTGTAACGAAACAGAAGTTGGCAGAAACTAGGTACAGACGCCAGCACATCAAGCTACTACAATCTGTCAGATTTCTTTAATAGATTTTCAACTTTATCGCTAGAGTATAAGGTTCAAAGTTGATTGGGAAAATCTGATAGTTTCGGGTAGCTTGATGTGCTGGCGTCTGTACATTTCTTTTCGCAAATACCTACCTATATTTTTTATTCTATTTATAATAATTTTATTATAAATAGAATAAAAAATATAGGTTAAAATTTTTGAACCTATACTTATTATAATTTTTTAAATACATACGCATATTTTTTTTAATTTTTGCAATGTTTTTTTTGTTATTTAAATAAGCCAAGGTATCGTCAAATATTTGCCACTTTCTGTAACATCATGAAAAGTATTTTTCAATCAAGTATGTAAAATGAACATGCTTTAAAAATTACATGTGCAACAGATTTATTAAGGCAAAAAAATATAATTTTTAAGATGCGTCTTACTTCTGCAACTAAAGATTGTTGTGGTGAGTCATCCACAAACATTACAGAGAGTGAAGAGTGGCATGAAGAAACAGGTGTTGATGCCGTAACTCCGACCCCTATTTATTTGGATAAGGTATGAAAACATTTCCGTTATATTGTTATTGACAGTTAGAAAGATGGAACACCAAGGGCATATACACCCATGTAATATACAGATGTTATTTACTGCATGATTTATATACAACATTATTTTTTAGTATATGCCAAACCCGAAACACGTGTCTAGTATTTTTATGTAAAGAATCTATGTACAAAATTTCCAAATTGTATCATGAAAAATCACGAAGTTATAAGCTTGTTATGTTAGCTGAATGTCCGTACAAAAAGTCGCGCCACCGGCCAACCGGCTGTCAGCTGCTGACGTGTGTTGCATGACGTGTGCGCATATGTACTTAGTGTCGCTCGGTATCCAACTTGTTACCATTTTTAAATATTTTTGGGACAAAATATAACATGGTTTAAAAATTATTGGAATCGATTCAGTTACTTATTCTGAACAAACTATATTCAGGTTTGCAGTATACTAAAAATAATGTTGTATACAACGTGTAACGTTAAATGCGCAAAACCTGAAAATAGTTTGATCAGAATAACGAGCAGAATTAATTGAACCGCTTATTAATATAGGTCACATTTTTCAAAAAATCTTCATCAAAAACCTTGGCGTGTCTATTTATTAAAAGGTCAAGCAAGCCAATGTCAGCGCGGCGCAGCGGCCCGGTGACGACTCCTCACTCGGTAAAGCGTCATCGCAGACGGAAGAAACGATCAGAATGGCCAGTAAAATTAAAACAGCACACAAAACCTTAACAATTTTTTTTAGGACTTATTTTCTCTCTGAAATAGGTCAACTGAATTTAAAATCAGTTGGGGTGTCTGAGGTTTTGCGCATTTAACGTTACACGTTGTATATGTATACAACGTGTAACGTTTTTAATTCAATTGACCTATTTCAGAGAGAAGATAAGTCATTAAAAAAATTGTAAAGGTTTTATGTGCTGTTTTAGTTTTACTGGCCATTCTGATCGTTTCTTGCGTCTGCGACGACGCTTTATCGAGGGAGGAGTCGTCACCGGGCCGCTGCGCCGCGCTGACATTGGCTTGCTTGACCTATTAATAAATAGACACGGCAACGTTTTTAATGAAGATTTTTTGAAAAATGTGACATATATTAAAAACTGGTTCAATTAATTCTGCTCGTTATTCTGATCAAACTATTTTCAGGTTTTGCGCATTTAACGTTACATATTGTATATACAAGGTGGAACAGGACGATTGACATTTCTTTAAACCACGCAAAGAGTATCATGTTCTTTACCCATATACAAAAAATCAATCAAATCCAATGAATACTTTAGCCACAGGAAAAAAAATCATTTTCTTATTTTACAACATGATAGAGTCCGTAACAGTAGGTAAACATTGTAACGTCAAAAATGTGTGCAAAAAAAGACTATGTACGCATCAAACTTTATGGCGGCTGTGAAGTGCGCTATCCGTTGCGCAGTTACGCACTCCTCACCCCCCCGGACATGTGATTTTTTTACTGCGCAGCAATTCGCCACATGTCCCGAGCCGCCATAAAGTTTGAATTGGGCTTGTAACTGCCTACGCCCCGCACCGCTGCCACCGCGTCCCGCACCGCGCCGCGCAACAGGTCAGTGACGTTTCGTAGATAAAGTGTGTTTACTTTTTATGCAGTTGATTCTGCTATTTATTTTGTTAGTAAATTGCAATTTAAAAATTTTCCATTAACTACTAATCTTCGTGTTTTAAAATGTTTTGATGAACTAGTACTGTGCTCGTTTTAATTTAATGTCGTACATCCAGATCCACATTGTATATTCTAGATGTTATTTATTTTACGAGGTAAGCGTACGTCCGCTTACTTTAAGTATTTTTATTAATAATTTTGATATTACGTAGTGTTTTAATTCACTTTTTTACTTTTTTAAATTTTGTGACATTTTTGTACTTATTCATAATACAATTGCTTCACAATCAGAAAAAAAATTAACAAATTCTAATTTTTTTTTAGAAAAAAAAAATGTTGATGGAATAAATGTTTGACCGAAAATTATATTTTTTTTTTAATCTCATGGGATATATGTTAAGGATGATTTTGAAGAAATATTATCTTTATTTATTTTCAAGTTTTATAACAATAATTATAGTAAAAAATATATATATATTATGATTAAAATTTTAAAAAATATCAAAATATCGAAATAAATTGTTGAAAATAAACTGTGAAAAGAATATTTACAGTAGTTCATTTTTGAAACATAATAAAAAAAATATTGTTTTCAGGTGCCGTCAACATCAATCACAACTACATCGAGATCTGACGACAAAATAGTTTGTTTATTTTGCAATCACAAGCAAAAAAGAATGGGAAAGCAAGTACTTAACCTTCTATTTCCTAAGGAAGAAGCATCAATCGGCAAAATAAGGAGGATAGCAGAAAGTTTAAGTGACGCGGACATACTGTCAAAACTGAATAAACAAACTATTTGTTATCATAAACAATGTTATGCTACGTACCAAATGAAACAAAAACGGTTAAGCAAAGAACATGAAAAATCTGATTGGCACAAATATAGACATATACACAAATTAGCTTTTCAATCAATATCAAATTTTGTTGAAAGTGAGATTATAGAAAATAACCGAGTCATGTTGTTCGCCCAAATATTTTCAAGATATAAAGCTCTATTATTGGAGCTTGGAGAATATGAAATAACATATGAAGACATAAAAGATTACAGATTGGAAATGCTTGAAAGAAAATTGTTAACTAAATTCGGTGATAAATTGGCTATTGAGGCATCTTCAGGACAGCGTTTTCAGAAAATAATATACAAATCTGACATAGATGTGTCAGTCATGGCTAATGACTTGAAACTTCTGGAAACACGGAATGAGAAGAAATTCGAGGAAGTTGCTTATTTTTTGAGAAATAGTGTGAAAAATATGGACAAGCACCCGCTTCCAAGACATTTAACAGCGGATGACCTTATCCGTGGGGAATGTGACATTCCAAACGAATTATTTAATTTCATGCAGAATCTCATCGTCGGGCCAGACGTTTCTGGTAAAGATTCTGAAAAAACCGAAATTAAAATAAAGTCTATATGTCGTGACATTATTTATACAGTTAACAAACGTAAATAAAAACCTTAAAAAAATTTAACTTTTTGATTAGGAATAAAATCTCTAACAGACTCTCGACAAGTAATCTCGATACTCAATAGATATGGGCATACCATTGGATATAACATGGCTGAAGAACTTGGAACGGAAAGGCCTGTTAGTCTAGTGGTCAGTGGCCCTGACTGCTATACGCAAGGTCGTGGGTTCGATTCCCACCCAGGACAAATGTTTGTGTGATGAGCACGATCATTTGTTCTGTGTCTGGGTGTAATTTATCTATAATATGTATGTATTTAGAAATATATATGTATGTTTATCAGTTGTCTAGTACCCATAGCACAAGCTCTGCTTAGTTTGGGACTAGATGGCGTTGTGTGAAAGTTGTGGAATATTATTATTATTATATTATTATTATTATTATACAACGGTGAAGAAAAAAACCAACAGAAATTACTACAAGGGATGGACTCAGTACTCACGTAGCGTTCGACAATTTTGATCGCTTTGTTGACAGAACTTCCGGAAAAGATACCATGCACGATACGGTCGGAATTATTTATCAATTTCCTAGGTGGAGAAACGGATGATTCTACTGAAATTGAAGCAACAACTTCTTCAACACTATTAAGTAACGACAACGAAGATGAACCTACAAGAAAATGAAGAATTCAACCGTATTATTTAAAACCTACACCAAATTTTCAACTGCTTAACGTAGATTCGTTCATCAATACAATCAATTTTTGCAAAGGCGCTACAGAAACAGCAATCGATACCGATTTATTATGGATAATGTCGTTGTCACGAATAGAATCTGTTCCTATGTGGATAGGTTACAACAGTATGCTTATAACTGATCAGAATGAAAATCAAAAAGATCGAATATTCTCCTCCGATGAATGAATCTTCAACGTCTCAGAACCTTTCGGCCCCATCGGCCATCTGTTCTGCGAGCAATGTGCCCTGCCCACTGCCACTTAAGTTTGGAAATTCTTCGGGTTATATCGGTTACCTTGGTTCTCCTGCGGAACTCTTCATCTCTAATTCGATCACGCGGGAAAACTCCAAGTGTAGCCCTTTGGGTGACTTTTAGCCTTCTAATAACGCCCACTGTGAGCGACCACATTCAAGTGCCATAGGTCATTACGGTCGGTGCGTGTTGCCAGTGATAACCTATTCTGCGAATAGTTCCTTGAAAATGTCGTTAGGTGGCGCTTCTGTTGGAAAGTCTGAGTAATAATACTGGATATTTAATAGCTATAGCTATACCAAACACACATAACTTGCAGACAACAATAGCAGAAAAACTGAGCAAATAGATTGAATTAAAAGATGAAGTAGCCCGACTTTGGCATCTGTAAAAAGTTATAATAGTACCAATAGTATTGTCTACAACAGGAGTAATACCAAAACAACTTCACCAGTCTCTCAATTCCCTTAACTTACTGCCAAATACCTACCATCTGCTGCAGAAGGCAGCGATACTAAACACCGGCAGACTCGTGAGAAAGTTTCTGCAATGTGAATTAGAAAACCCACATCAAAACACAAATATGCTACCATCTTCTGTGCAATCTTCTGCACGTGACCGCACTTAATCCTTCTGATAATCACTTGGCTTAGGCCCGTGTTATCAGCTCTCTCCGGCTAGCCGAGAATATAAAATAAAAACCAAAAAAAAATAAAATAATAATCATTTAATTCAGGCAAGACCCATATTACATATTACATAAAATATCACAATATGACTGCTACATAGAATACTCATAGCTCTGAAGAAAATGTCAATGCCTAGCAATAAAATAAATTAATGAATAAGTACAAATTAAAAAGGTCACAGAATTATAATTAAAATAAAATGTCAATGCAATTAAAATAAACGAAGATAAAAAGATACAAATTGTCACGGTCACAGAATTCAAAATTAAATCAAAAGAAATTAAAAAAAAATACCTTATATTAAAAATACATACCTATTTTATACATATTGAATTTCTGCCTGAAAATTACAGGGTGGCAGTGACACCACCGGGCAACCTCAAGGCCGATTGTCGTAATTTAGGATGTTCAAAATCCAGCGGTAGTATCATCTCGGCGACAAACAGAATTCCTCAAAAACTTGACAATAATGTAGGGAAATCAGAGGTATTTTTGCCAGATTGAGACTGATCAGATTGGTGAAAGTCCTTAACCCTTAAATGCATCGTGATGGAAATTTCCATCAACCAATCCAATGCCATATTTTCGTTTCCACAGAGCATGGAGATTCCCCAATTGTTAGAGATATTCAACTCATTTTGTTCCCAGTAGATTCGTTCTGATTACATAAAGATGTAAATTTCCACCAGGCCATTTAAAAGAAAAAAAAAATTCTATGAATATATTTTTTCCTTACTATACAGCGTGTAACGGAAGGGGGGTATCAACCCTGAAGGAGGTGAATGTGCTCATGAAACTCAACAACTTTCCCCAAAGAACATTGGTCGAAATATGAAAAAAAAATTTGGCCCTCCCATAGTAAATCAATCAGCTGGTAGTCAGTTTTCTAAGGGAGGGCCAATTTTTTTTTCATATTTCGACCTATGTTCTTTGGGGAAAGTTGTTGAGTTTCATGAGCACATTCACCTCCTTCAGGGTTGATACCCCCCTTCCGTTACACGCTGTAGAGCTAATGTTACGTCCAAATAAATTTAATTTGCTTAAAAAGTAAAAATCATGCAATTATTAAGAGTTAAAATTACAAGAATTGCCCTTTTGTTACCATGGATTCAGTAATCATCCATCATCTGTCTAGCCTTCTCCAAACTATGTTGGGGTCAGCTTCCAGTCTAACCGGATGCAGCTGAATACCAGTATTTTACATGGAGCGACTGCCTATCTGACCTCCACAACCCAGTTACTTGGTAATACGATACCTCTTGGTAAGACTGGTTGTCAGACTTTCGGGCTACTGACGACCCGTAACGACTGTCAAAGATCCACGAATGACAGCCGGGACCAACGGCTTAACGTGCTTACCGAGGCACGGAGGGGTCTTGTTAAGTGAAGATGGTAACCCATCCACGGACCAACCGCGGCAAGCATAGCTTAACCTGATCGATCGACCCGTGCGGCTCTTATTACTTAGCCACAAGCCCCTATTCATATTGAAAAAAAAAAATTGCTATTCCATACATTTTGATCGCGTAGGTATTGCACTTTTCTATGAAACAGCAGATTTTTTTTTTAAATAACGGACTAAAAATTTCTATGCTACGTCTACAATCATGTGTTGAATTCAAGGTTACAGACTACGCACTGGTTAAAATTTTTATCCCGTATTAAACTTACATACTTATCATACAGAAATCTTGATGTTATATTATGGCAGTTGTAAAAACCGTGCAAAAAAGTGGCGCGTTGCTAGTTTACCTTTTAATACATAATTAACCTTAAAACAAGTCTCAAGATCTCTCAACTAATATTTTTCAACATTCAGTTCCGTTTTGAAATCTTCTAAATCTGAATAAACTCACGTTGCGCGGGCGACTAATGCCGTGACGTCACATCTTGACGCCCTTGGAACACACGTTGACTACCTATTCATATTTAAAAGTCAAATTATTTACCTGTTTTTAAACATTATTAACTTAATAAAATGTTGTATTTTGTGGCGTTTGTTGCTATGGTAAAGTTTTTGTAGTTTTATGTCATAGTTGAATATACAACGTGTTTTTTTTTATATCCCATAACTCTAGGGTTATATTCCATACTTCAGTAAAAAACTTTTTTACAAAAAAGAAAAAAAACAAGACAAAGTGACAAATAACTTTAATTTCCAAAGTCGGTGTCTCTGGTTCCGCATTTTCGTATTTTGACACCGACTTCCGAAAGTAAAGTTATTTTTCACTTTGTTGTATTTCTTTTGGAAGTCGCTTGTTTTTTTGTGAAAAGGTTTTTATTTTTCTCTTTTTAGTTGTACCTGCCCCACACAAATTCAATTAACATTTCTTGCTATGTAAATATCAGTGTTAGAAAGTTATTAAAACATTATCAATATAAACTAAGTGTAAAAAAATCCTGTTATTAATAATATAATAATAATACTAGAATAGATATATATACTAGAATAGACTAGAAGTATCATCAAAATTCACATAGAAAAGCCGGAGATGCAGTACATTTATACATATAAATTCGTACATAAGAATAATTACCTAATAGATTGTATACTTACTAAACCTTCCTGAAAGTATGTAGATCATGTTAATGAAAGAAACATGAAAATTGGTTAATTCATTTTTGAGAAAATCGTAGATATACAAACATACATACGGTTCGAATACAGCCGTGCGATTCTGTAACCATCTCACCGTGAAAACTTGTGTAAAGTGAGCGTGGATTGAGTCGCCAATAGTGTCAATCCCTAGCATGAGCATGACTCACAGCTCACTCTAAGCTCACTTCACCTTAGTTATCACGGTGAGATTTTTCCAGAATCGACCGGCTGAACTAATTTTTTGAAGTCCATTAAAAAGAATATGTGGTCCAAAAATGCATAGTTAGTTTCAGATTCAGATTCAGATATTTATTGCTCAACCCAGTACATTTTATACATTTCCAGATGTTAAGTGAATGGGCAGTCCACTGTATTGTACCAATTCAGGCACGCAAAATTCATAATTATACAATTTCATAAAATCCAATTAATCCGTTACATGATGTCATAATCTCAAAAAACTATACCTTGTACAATGATATACATTCATATTAATAAGTAAACAATGTCATAGATTCAAATTAACAGATCTGCCGTGCGATTCTGTAACCATCTCACCGTGAAAGCTTGTGTGAAGTGAGCGTGGAGTGAGCTGTCATTCGCTAGGGACTAACACTATTAAGTGCTCACTTCACTTATGATTTCATGGTGAGATTTTTTACAGAATCGACCGGCAGGTCAGAGTATATTATGTCAAAATAATTGAGGGAATTTACCCACTTATAATTTTTCATGCATTGTATTATTAAAATTATTATTATTCAAATTAAATATAGGCTATTAATCATTCAAGTTACATTATATAATTGCACTTAGATATAATTAAGCTTAAATAAATCGGTCATTTGACATATCTAATTATTGTTTATTTAACTTGTCTGTTAAGAATTCACCAATGGAGAAACATAAATCATAGAGAAGTTCAAATAGATTTTCGAATATCTACATCATTCATCAATCATATTTGATGAAAATAAAATTTTCTTAGAAAGTTCAGCTATCTAATTTTGTTTGCTTACCGTACAAAATACTAACACTAGAATAGAATAGAATACTCTTTATTATCTACATCATATAAATTACAGACATAAATATGAAATTTTTCAAACGGTGACACAATGGGCGGTCTTATCGCTAAGAGCGATCTTTTAAAGACAACCTTTGGATGGATTGAAAAGGGAAGGAGAGACAAATGCTGTAGGTAGTCTGTGGTGTACAATTTACACGATACAATGAATAGACTCGATGTCTGTAGGTATCTAAGTTTCATTGATAAATACGAGTAATTTCATTTTCATTCAAACCAATAATTCATATTTAAAGCTAGGAAAATGTGACTTTTTCATATTTCACGTAAGGGTGTTTTACATTAATAATTGTGACTTTGTCGAATTAAGGCATGTATTTAACGCGGCGACAAATTAATTTGAATTTGGGGTAGCAAAAATAATAGGTTGGCAGCTACGGACGGCGGATAAAAAGTAGAAAATGGGCATTCTCAAACTAAACAACGAGGTTGTGTATCAAGTTAACTAATTATCTTTAATAATAATAATTAGAAGTAGTCGACGGAGCCCCGCTTCGCGGGTTCGCGGGTTCCGCCTGCAGGGTTTAAAGGAACCTAACAGAACCTAATATTAGTCGCCATGTCATTATTTTAGTCGCCATGTCATTATTTTTAGTAGCAAATAGTTAGTCGCCCCTTTTAAGTTGTTAGTCGCCTGGAAAATAATATTCCATATTTTTTTATGAAAAATGAAAACTCTTGATTCTATGATATGGTCTCATTCCCACCCTAGAGTTATGGGATATAAAAAAACCGGTTAAGTGCTAGTCGGACTCGCGCACTGAGGGTTCCGTGGGTATGTAAATACATAGTTTATCACGGGAAAAACTTTCTTTTTTGTAATTTAACTACAAATTTACGGTTTTTCGATTTTTTCCTTTACTTGTGCTACATGGCATTGATTCTTGCCAAATTTTATGATTCTAGGTAAACGGGAAGTACCCTATTTATTAATTTAAACTTTTCGCACACAAAAAGGTACAAAGGCGGACTTAATGCCTGAGGCATTCTCTACCAGTCAACCAAGAGTGGTGAAGAGTTTAGATAAGCCCTAATAAGTTTTTATTTCGGAACATAAACGCCCGTATCTTTTGATGGCGTTGACATAGAAGTTTGATTTTTTCACTGCTTCAAGGACTTGCAGTTTTTGTTTATTAATTTCAACTTGATAACTCCCAGTGTGGGTTGGTTAATGTCAAATGTCTTTGAATCTTTGGTTCTAGGACGTGGCAGTTTCCTCACGATGTTTTCTTTCACCGTTTTTTAGACCGGTGGTGATAAAATATACAACATGTAAGGTTAAATGCGCAAAACCTCAGACGCCCCAACTGATTTTTAATTCAATTGACCTATTTTAAAGAGAAAATAAGTCATTAAAAAAATTGTAAAGGTTTCATGTGTTGTTTTAGTTTTACTGGCCATTCTGATCGTTTTTTGCGTCTGCGACGACGCTTTATCGTGGGAGGAGTCGTCACTGGGCCACTGCGCCGCGCTGACATTGTGTTGCTTGACCTATTAATAAATAGACACGGCAACGTTTTTCATGATGATTTTTTGAAAAATTTGACCTATATTAAAAAGTGGTTCAATTAATTCTGCTCGTTATTCTGATCAAACTATTTTCAGGTTTTGCGCATTTAACGTTACACGTTGCGACGCCCGGGTTCGAACTTCGAACCCACGACGTACAGCATGTAAGTCGGGGCCGATACCACTGGGTCACAAGTACTCTCCGCTAAGCTAGGAAAGCTTATTATAAAGCTATGTATGTATGTAAAATATTAAATGAAACAAGAAACCGGTTTGTTTTATCGGAAATTAATTTAATTAAAGCTTTTATTAAATAGGTATCGTCTGAACTTTATACTAATTAATCTAATTTACATTACTTAATCCTAATTTAAATATCAAGATTTACAAGGACATGATTCGAAAAAGCTGAATTAATTTAAAGAATTAAATATATTTATATCATTTACTGATTCGCACAAAATTTTCGACTTGATAAAACATCGATATTTGTATGATACATTGTGCGTCAAGTAATTTTAAAATTATCATAAACCATCATCTGCCCAGCCTTTTCCCAACTGTGTTGGGGTCGGCTTCCAGTCTAACCGGATGCAGCTGAATACAAAGTATTCTAGATGGAGCGACTGCCAATCTGACCTCCACAACCGGGACTGGTCATCTCTTAGCTGCCATGGCTTATTTTAATTTTAATCTAAGTATTTTAATTTCTGAATTGTTGTTTTTTTTGTTATCTTTTTTTAGTACTGACGCTTTTAACGTGCACGTCTTTCTACATCGTTCTCACATGTATAATTTCAACTTGAATGATGTAACCAAAATGTTGTAACAACTTTTATGATTTAAAAGAGTGTCCGTGGAGTTTCTTGCCCGTTCTTCTCCACAGGTACCTACTTCGCTTTGGGATGGGCAACTAGCTTCATCTTTCTGACTGACTGACCCCTTGACAATTCAAAAGTGCCTATAATTGGTTTACTTGAAATAAATGCTTTGAGTTTGAGTTTGAGTTTGACAACCCAATTACTGGTAGCACGATACCCCTTGGTAAGACTGGTTGTCAGACTTTCGGGCTTCTACGATATTTTCCTTCACCGTTTTGAGAGCAGTGGTGATGAAATAATTTACACAAAGTGTCTGCTTGGGTTCGAACCCACGACCTACAACTCGCGGCATAACCCTGTGCAACTGGGGTAAAAATTTCGCATAGATCAGTAAAAACTTATTAATCCTTTGGAAAGTGTTCAGAGATCCTGGGAAACGTACTGGAAAAAATCTCATGCAACCTGGTCTTCAGCAGTCAGATCCTCACATACGTGAGGTTCAGGAATAATTTGCTAGTCGCTCGATCGTGCTCAGAATTTTGTAAAGTCGAAACTCACGATCACTTCAACTCGGTTGGAAAGGGTTAAGCTAGTAATAAAATATACCTTCCACCAGTGCCGGACGGGAATGGCCAGGTGTTCCCGGCCCATCCCTTAGCCCCCCACCCGGGGGGACATGCAGGGCCCGCCAGCTAGGCGGGCATGCGCCGGGGGGATTGTGGACGTAAAGGCTGAGCCGGATTCCCATGACCCCCCCATCAAGGCGATGAGGGAACACCGCTGAGTTTTAGTGGGTATACTGCCACTCTGGCAGGGAGTCCCACATACTTCGTTCCGTCCCCCGACGAGCGGAAATGCGTAATGTCATTTCTCAGCGAATAAAAATAAAAAAAAAGTAATAAAATATATATAGGTAGTAGTAAAATATCACTACATAGTATAAAACAAAGTCGCTTCCCTGTCTGTGTGTCCCTATATATGCTTAGATCTTTAAAACTACGCAACGGATTTTGATGCGGTTTTTTTAATAGATAGAGTGATTCAAGAGGAAGGTTTATATGTACCTATAATACATGCATAATACAGTAGAGAAAAACTGATAATTTTAGAGGTTTCTAATGTAATGTCGTAAATAAACACATTTTTATGCGCTTACATTGCAAACGCTGGCTGATCAAAATAATGTACTATAGTATTGTACACCTTAAAAAGGTCTACAAAAAAGTCCGCGATGGTATATGTCTATCTCTAAGGGATAACCCACAAAAAACATTTTTTACCCTATACTTTTTACGAGAAATAATGGCTCTAAAATGTGTTTCTCTACTATATTATGAAATTATTATACATATAAACCTTCCTCTTGAATCAATATCTATTAAAAAAACCGCATCAAAATTCGTTTCGTTGTTTTAAAGATCTAAGCATACATAGGGACAGACAGACAGCGGGAAGCGACTTAGTTTTATACTATGTATTGATCAGCATTGCACCCGTGCGAAGCCGGGGCGGGTCGCTAGTATATAATAAATAAAAATAAAACTTGTAAATGAATTCGTTGGTAAATGTTCTCAGCACGAGTGGTTGTCAGTTGCTCAACTATGTAGTTGCTTGACAACCAGTCGTTTGACAATCAGTTGCAGGTTTAAAATAACAATAATATTTTAGATGTGAAGGCTGACATTTAGGCTGAGGCCTGACGCGTAATTTGAGTTGCGTAATTTCTGCTGCATTAGGTTTCATACAAAAAGGCAACTCATTTTGCGTCGTCGTGTGGCACCAACTGCCTTTTTGTATGAAACCGAATGCAGCAGAAATTACGCAACTCAAATTACGCGACTCACAACTCACAAAATTGCGCTCGTTTGGCCTCAGGCTTAATGTGGCGCCAATATGCCACACCGACAGATTATCTTAAGGCTCTTTGTGAAGGTGCTTGTCTGAGGAATCACTGTCACCGTGACTGCCCCGTTGGTGTCGTAGCAGCAATTGATACTGCAGAGCATGGGGTCCTGAGTTCGATACCCGGGTCGGGCAAAGCGTTATATTGGATTTTTCCATAAGGAATTTCTGTAACAGTTCGGAGTTTGGAAGTTAAGGCTGCCTGTCCATTGACGCGGAGCGAGGCTGCGGAGCAGAGAAACGGAGAAATATTAACTTAGACTTGTGCATGGTAGCTTGATGTGCTGGCGTCTGTACAGTAGGTACTAATATAACCTGGGAGCTGCCTGGGAGTATTTAAGTCTGGAGTTAATAGTTTACTTGTAGACCGCATATACAACGTGTAACGGAAGGGGGGTATCAACCCTGAAGGAGGTGAATGTGCTCATGAAACTCAACAACTTTCCCCAAAGAACATAGGTCGAAATATGAAAAAAAATTTGGCCCTCCCTTAAAAAACTGACTACCAGCTGATTGATTTACTATGGCAGGGCAAATTTTTTTTTTCATATTTCGATCTATGTTCTTTGGGGAAAGTTGTTGAGTTTCATGAGCACATTCACCTCCTTCAGGGTTGATACCCCCTTTCCGTTACACGCTGTAGAGGTATGAGGAACAGGGTGTGTAAAGTTTACGGCACGGTTGGCGCAATGGTTAAGCGATTGATTGCTGCGCTGCGTTTCGCGGGTTCGATTCCCGCACGGTACAAACATTTGTATGACCTACAAGTAAGTAGTTGTTCTGGGTCTGGCTGTTTGTGGATGTGACTTTAAATGTTTCTAAGCGCACCCACAATACAGGAGAAATTCCTAGTGTGGAGCAACGTTTCAAAAAAAAAAATTCACTCATCTTCCATAGAAAAGGGAGGATAAGTTTGCTGTGTCGAGTGCGCTACTTCCCGAGGACTGATGTCGAAAAAAAAAAAACGAGTGCGCAAACTGAAACTGAGACTATATTCTAGAATCATATAATGCACGAAAAATTTCTACGCTAGGGGCTCTAGAATCATAATATATGCTGCAGTCAACTCTGCTTGCACGATGCAGGATTATGCGTGACGTCAGTGTGATGCGTAGTTCGCGTATGGTGATGTAGATGGCGCCACAGTGGTCAAACGATAGTCTCAATTTCAAACTACCTATACAGTTTCAAAACAAAAGTCTTACAAGGGATATTTGCCTTCCAAATAACGACACAAACACACAGCTCACATATATGGATGTTAGCTTATGAAGCAACAATTTGACAATGAATACTAAAACAAAATGGCGTCTCAGCTTATTTGGAAGACGTTGCAACATTTTTAGACAACTCGAGTGGGTGTGTATTGAGTGTGACTAGTTTCCAAGTTTGTAATATGTTTGAAGTACACATATATAGGCTATTTTAATGAACACTAGCATTACAATAGCTTCGCCGAGCCATCATCACCATCTGCCTAGACTTTATCCAACTATGTGGGGATCGTTTTCTAGTCTTACTGAATGCAGCTGAGTATTACACAACGTGTAACGTTAAATGCGCAAAACCTGAAAATAGTTTGATCAGAATAACGAGCAGAATTAATTGAACCACTTTTTAATATAGGTCACATTTTTCAAAAAATCTTCATTAAAAACGTTGTCGTGTCTATTTATTAATAGGTCAAGCAAGCCAATGTCAGCGCGGCGCAGCGGCCCGGTGACGACTCCTCCCTCGATAAAGCTTCGTTGCAGACGCAAGAAACGATCAGAATGGCCAGTAAAACTAAAACAGCACATAAAACCTTCACAATTTTTTTAATGACTTATTTTCTCTCTGAAATAGGTCAATTGAATTAAAAATCAGTTGGGGTGTCTGATGTTTTGCGCATTTAACGTTACATCACTACATAGTATAAAACAAAGTCGCTTCCCTGTCTGTCTGTCCCTATATATGCTTAGATCTTTAAAACTACGCAACGGATTTTGATGCGGTTTTTTTTTAATAGATAGAGTGATTTAAGAGGAAGGTTTATATGTATAAAACATGCATAATATAGTTAGTAGAGAAACACTGATTATTTTAGAGGTTTCTAATGTGATGTCGTAAATAAACACATTTTTTTGCGCTTACATTGTAAACGCTGGCTGAACCATTCAAGATAGATCAAAATAATGTACTACAATATTGTACACCTTAAAAAATTCTACAAAAAAGTCCGCGATGGTATATGTCTATCTCTTAGGGATAACCCACAATAACCATTTTTTATCCTTAACTTTTTACGAGAAATAATGGCTCTAAAATTATCAGTGTTTCTCTACTGTATTATGCATGTATTATTATTATAAATATAAACCTTCCTCTTGAATAACTCTATCTATTTAAAAAAAACCGCATCCAAATCCGTTGAGCAGTTTTAAAGATCTAAGCATACATAGGGACAGACAGACAGCGGAAAGCGACTGTGTTTTACACTATGTAGTGATCAGCATTGCACCCGTGCGAAGCCGGGGCGTGCCGCTAGTGTTGTATATTATTAATGGAACCGCTGCCTATCAGACTTCTACAATTCAGTTATTGGGTAGCACGATACCCCTTGGTAAGACTGGGTATCAGACTTTCGAGCTGATACAAATAGGAAAAGAGTAGGGACACTCGACAGTCCGTCACGTCATGATTTATTTTATCAACCGTTACAAAACGGTGCTTCATCGGAATGCCCTCGTCGAAACTGGTTAACACCAGAAAAGAACATTTACAAGTGTTGCCAAATGTATCCCAGAAGAAAATAATTCTTTATTGCCAGTGTTGTCTGGCATTTTTCTGAACTGGGCCTTTTTGGTGCAGCCGTGAGGCACACTTTCCTGTTTAATTTCTTACATCGGACTTTACACTTTTTTATTTGTTTTTCATCTGATGTATGTCTCAGGTGTACTTAGTCTGTGCTAAATAAATGTATTTTCTTTCTTTCTTTCTTTTTTTATTGCATTCAAGGCTGAGGTGGTAAATATTTGACAAAATATACAATCATGGACCCTGTCGGACACAGCAAAGGAAAGATACGTGGAGAAGAGCACTTATCATTCACTTATCTTATAATCTAACTTATTCTAAACATACTTTTACAAAATAATTAATTTATAATAATAATAATTTAAAATTTTGCTTATTATACATATACTTATGTGCTTCAAGGATTTATCATTTATTTATTTAAGGATACACACTACCACTACCTACAGTATTTGTCTCTCCTCCCCTTTTCAATCCATCCAAAGGTTGTCTTTAAAAGATCGCTCTTAGCGATAAGACCGCCCATTGTGTCACCCTTTGTAAAATTTCTATATTTATGTCTGTAATTTATATGGTGTACATAATAAAGAGTATTCTATTATATTCTATTCTAAGGATTTATCATGACAGGGCGGCGACTGTTGGTTAGTAATGTGTAAATAGTAATTAGTATACAGTTTCTCCTTGAACAGGCATTGGCTCGATGGCATCCGCATAACTAGCCTGAAATGTTCAGACTGCTGAGACACCGGCCTCCTCTCGGCGAATGGGAGTGGTCCGTAATCCACCATATACGGGGTTACTTTTCATTATTTCATTATTCAGTTATTTTTCAAAGACCAGTCAAATCTAAGGATGTGGTATAGACCATCAAACTGAACAACTTTCTCCATGGGACCAATATCGTATTCGCGAAAAAATTATCAACTGTCCCTTAGAAAACTTCAATACCTAGGTACTCGACCTAAACGTATGGGACGGCTGAATTTTTATTCGCGAATACGATGTTGGTCCCATGGACAAAATTGTTCAGTTTGATGGTCTGTACCACATCCTTAGATTTGGCTGGTCTTTAAAAAATAACCCTGTATGTCACATGTCTTCGAATTTTAGGTTCTAGGACATGCCGGTTTCCTCACGATGTTTTCCTTCACAATGTTGAGTAAGTCGTGTGGTGTCTGTGTTCCCTTCCATATTTAACCCGTCTGCCTTCAGCAAGAGTGAGGATCTTCTGAGCACGCTCGTTCCATCACAGACCTCATCCATCGCTTTCCATCAGGCGTGATCGGGTCAAAAGCGGGCCCATTTACCAATAAATTAAAAAAAAAAACTAGTCTGTAGCTAAGGGTTTTATTAATAAGATGCTGTAAGAATGCATACCTACACGATGAGTGGGTGAGACCGTGCAGTCATCAGTGTTAACGAAATGTTCAAGGATTACATTTAAAATGGCGTCATCAGTGAGCTCATGAGTTCTAAGAAATGTTACAACTGTGACACTTTTATGCAGATATGTTAGAAATTAAGTCCCAGTGACTAATGGTATTATATTTATTCTTAAACTACCTGTAGGTGGTTCCAGGCTCGGACTTAGAGATTTAGGGTCCCTACACGGAGAGAAAAATCTTAGAAAAATTATTGTGCTGTCTCATAATCTGAGTGCATTTAAGTGGTAATGGAAAAATTACCATGCTAGCACAGTAAAAATTCTTATGCTGTACAGTAAAAATTGGACAAATAGTGAATTTTTCCCAATCTCACAAAATTTTGTGTAGATGTCACTTGCACTCACTTTACAGTGACGAGCACAGTAATTTTTCTAAGAATTTTCTCTCCGTGTAGGCACCCGAAATTTGAGGCCATCCGAAAGCCACTTTGGAAACTTAGCAAATTATTATAAAATGCAATAGTATATAAAACATAATTTTTAACCAACTTTAATTACTGCACAAAAACATCAGAAATTATCCAGCTATGTGTACCACCATAGTTACGACAGCGGTCACCATTAATCGATTTTTCTAAACAAAGACGTTTTTCTTCGTATTCCTTAATACTCCCGTCACTTAATTGAACCAACAAGTAGGTAATTCATTGTTCCTCTCATCCAAAGCACCTGCCAGCTAATCTCTTCACCACCCTTGGTTGTCTGGTAGAGAATGCCTAAGGCACTAAGTCCGCCTTTGTACCTTTTTTGTATGCGAAAAGTTTAAGTAAATAAACCGAATTACTTTCTTCAAACAATACAAATTATAGTACTTTTGTAAAAACCTCCATGATTGATTATTCGGCCCCTAAGCGTAAATATTATTGGGCCTTGTAGGCTTAGGCGTAAATACGGGGCTGGGTGTTTCAGTTCAGTAGGTTGCACGTCGATGGTAGCCCTTTGACCTTTGATGGCCTAGCGTAATACGGACTTTCAATAGAATAACAGGCCCGCTTATAGTGTTGGCTGATAGGTGGGACTCTCCGATCTTGGGGCGCTGGATACGACTGCACGCAGTCAAGTAGACATTCCCCAGGATCGGCGAGCCTCACCCAGCTTGGGAGTGAAATGTTTATTTATTATTATTAAGATACTAACAATACTAATCTAATACCATTGTCATCATCATTGTTACTAACACTAAAATACTAACAGAACTATGGATATTGTAGTCCGAAATAACTTAATAATATTATTATTATTATTATTATACTGGTTTTTGTACCACTGACGCGCGGTCTACTGTACCAAATGCTACCTAGCCTAGTCAAACTTTAATATTCCCACTGCTGGGACACAGGCCCCCTCTCTGTGAGTGGGAGTGGGCCGTAATCCACCACGCGGGCCCAGTGCGTGTTGGTAGATGTCACATGTCTTCGAATTTTTGGTTCTAGGACATAACTTCTCTGTTTCTTCGTAAGACATACTTTGAAGAGTATCCATGAGGATTCTCTTACAATTTGTATAGTTCAGAGAATGTTTGCTTTCGAGTTTAGTGTTTCGATATAAGAGAGTCACGAGGTACAGGTAAAATTTGTTTTTTTTTTTATTCTTTATTATTTTAGGGGGTTTTTATCCACAAGGATACGACAACCCCATTGTATCTTAACACTATATCATAAGCACTATACTTAAACGAATATAAAAATAATAAAAATAAATCCAAGATAATTCGGGGTTCACTAATGCTATAAACTACAAAATTGTTTTGCTAGATCCGATTTGGGGCGTGACAAAATCGTCTGAACTAAACCTATATCATATCTATTCAATGCATGCTCTCTTTCCAATTATTCTCTATCTTTCCTTTTTTTTACACAATCCATCAGCAAATGCTGTACGTCCTCAATTAAAATTTGGATATAAAATCATGTTTTGTTGGATTTATACGAGTATGATACGTCTTTTATTAGTATATTTAGCGCTGTAAGGTAGAGCTGTGTCTTGTTTTAATACAATGCCTGTAATAAATAGCTGTCGAACTGTTAATACTTTACAAGATATACAGGAGGTTAGTAAGTTACTTCTTATATGTATAGCATCAGCTATCTGTCAGTGAAAGTCCCGTCAAAGTCAGTCTAGCTGTTTCGGAGATTAGTCCGAAAAGACAGATGAAGAGTCAAAAATAACAAAAATATACAACGTGTAACGTTAAATGCGCAAAACCTGAAAATAGTTTGATCAGAATAACGGGCAGAATTAATTGAACCGCTTTTTAATATAGGTTACATTTTTCAAAAAATCTTCATTAAAAACGTTGCCGTGTCTATTTATTAATAGGTCAAGCAATGGCCAGTATAACTAAAACAGCACATAAAACCTTTACATTTTTTTTAAGGACTTATTTTCTCTCTGAAATAGGTCAATTGAATTAAAAAACAGTTGGGGTGTCTGAGGTTTTGCGCATTTAACGTTACACGTTGTATATATTAGAAGCACCGTAATTTTTTAAGCGATTAATAAAAAGCTGTTATTTTGACATTACAAATTTTGGCAATTCAATTTATTTGTTTATTATATTATTATAGAAAATAAAATCCTCACAGGCTGCCACAATCCACATCTAGTCATAAATAAACATACAAAAGTGGAAATATACTGGTTAGAAGTGAAGTCTAACATTTTGATCGTTGGAACAAGTCTGCAAGGTTACGTCATGTCAAGGGTAGCGAGTCACGGATTCTAATGCAGAGGTGGTCCAACGTCGGCGTGGCGAGCTTTTCTGATAGAAACTAAACTGTAACAAACAATTTAAGTACAGACGCCAGCACATCAAACTACTACAATCTGTCAAATTTCTTTAATAGATTTGCAACTTTATCGCTCAAGCATAAAGTTCAAGGTTGATTGGGAAAATTTTACAGTTTCGGGTAGCTTGATGTGCTGGCGTCTGTACCTATCTACGTGGAGAATCCTGTTGATCACGTGTTTTGAGTTGAGCTACACGACTACTGACAAATGCTTGCACTGACGGGCCCACTCAAATAATAATAATAATATTCCACAACTTTCACACAACGCCATCTAGTCCCAAACTAAGCAGAGCTTGTGCTATGAGTAATAGACAACTGATAAACATACATATATATTTCTAAATACATACATATTATAGATAAATTACACCCAGACAAAGAACAAATGATCGTGCTCATCACACAAACATTTGTCCTGGGTGGGATCGAACCCACGACCTTGGGCATAGCAGACAGGGCCACTGACCACTAGACCAACAGGCCTGTCAAAAAATCTTTGTGGTACTTTCCTCAAAAGACTATCTCAGACATACTGATGTCCCATCCAGCTCTCTCATTCTCTCAAACTCTCATCCAGCTACTGCCAGCAACCCTCCCAAGGTCGTCGCCCCACCTAACCTGACGGCGTCCCACATTACGTTTACCGATTCGCGGTCTCCACTCAAGAACACGTCTACCCCAACGGCCATCGGTTCTACGGCTAATATGACCGGCCCATTGCCACTTCAGCTTGCTTGTGATGGTTTATAGCGCTGCTTGTCCGCCTTAAATCCCTAGGTATGTTACTTAAGACATTCCCAGATGTCTATCGGACTAAAGGAAAATAGACCAAATAATGTAGAATTAGCATTGCCATTCAACGTGGCAATGTTGCCAGTCTTTTAGACACTTTTCCAGATTACAGCGATGCGAACGAGTACTTTGACATATACTGGATGATTTTTTTTCAGGCTCCAAATTTTTACAGGGTGTTCTACTCATCAATATGAACAACTTTCACTATGGGACCAACTCTGAAATCACGAAAACAAAATCAGCTGTTTAACACAGAAGTTCAATAACTACTTGACCAAAATGTATGAAACAGCTGATTTTTTTCGTGATCTCAGAGTTGGTTCCATAGTGAAAGTTATTCATATTCACGGGTGGAACACCCTGTAAAAATTTGGAGACGGTAAAAAAAGCATGCTGTATAACAAGATGTTCCTTGGTAATCTATTGTATCTACTGATGTATTTGTATTTAAATAAATACTTAGTAGGTACCAATAAAAATAAAACAAAAAAAAAATTGAAATTATTTATTCGGTATATCTACACTTAAACAATTATAATACTTAGGTAAGTTTTAAAATACAATTTAATAAATAAATATTACTTCTATATAATATAATTTTTACTTTCTAATACGTTCTTAAATTAGTATTTCTTGGTAACATAGGTACTTGAAGCCAAAAAGCTGACAAAGCTTTTAAAGCAAAAACAAACAGCGAAAGTATTTCTAAAATCAAGCGCTGACGATTGACAATAGAAATTACTTATAATCTACTAATAATTTAGTAATAATAATACATAATAGTCCTCCATATAATAGGTACCTCCTATTACAATATTAATGTATCATAATCAACATATAAATGTTCCCACTGCTTCCTCTCTGTGAGAGGGATTGGGCCGTAAAGGTCACAGCTCATTTGAGCCACCCGGCAGCCACCCCGCACCGCCTCGTCGCACGGCGTCCACTCGTTGTCGCCAGGTGGTCCACGGTTGGACGCCGCGTTATCACCAATAAACGTCGCGCGGACAAACAGTGGACCTCGCGTGCTCAACGAGTGGACGTCGCTTGATCCACGAATTTTCGAGTAGATCGTCCTCGCGTGAATCATTCGTGGGCAGCGCGCGGTCCGCTCGGGACCTGCGCGTCGGCAATGCGCAGTCAACGCAAGGCAAGCATGCGAGCAGCGAGTTGTCACCGAGTGGTCCACCCGCTGTCCGCGCGTGGAGGGCTTACGACCGAGGCGATCCGGTGACGCTACGGAGTTGATGTAGTGAGCGCATACCCATACAAGTCCATATGAAGAATACTAGCCGCAGGAGGCGAGGCGTTGCGGAGTGGGTGCCGGGTCTAATGAGCTGTGACCTTACTCCAGCACGCGGGCCCAGTGCGGGTTGGTAGATGTCACATGTCTTCGAATTTCTGGTTCTAGGACATGCCGGTTTCCTCACGATTCCTTCACCGTTTTGAGAGCAGTGCTGATAAAATAATTTACATAAAGTAAAGCGCTTGTCTGGGTTCGAACCTACGACCTACAACTCGTAAGTCGCGGCCGGATCACGGGGCTACCACTACTTTGTATGTATGGTCTATTCCAAAAGTATCAGACGAAAGTGTAAACAAACCCTATCCATGCTAAATTCTTACGCAATCCACTCACTAAAGAGAATTAGTAATATATATTCATCAGTTTTTAGAAGGTTTCAACTTTATGTCTCATCATTGTTTTTAACAATTAACTATTGTTTGAATAACATTATTAAAGTAATTGAAAAATCATCGACGAAAATTGAGGTTATAAAATTAACGTCAACTGTCAAATGAAAAATATCTTTAAAGTGATTTAAATAAGAATTTCCGGTTTTAAATATTTCAGTAATGAAATTTTTCGTGTTATTTTCACGTTTTTTTTTTTTTGTATAGTTTGAGCCCAGTAGGTGGCCATTTTGATTGCGGTATTAGTACTACGGTATTAGTATTCTTTAGGACTTAAACTTTAGTAAGGTCATTCGAGGTGCAATAGTAATAATACTCAAATCAAAGCACTAATCAAAATCAATAGTCATTTATTCAAACTAGGCTGAGAATCAGCACTTTTCGAACGTCAAAATTACAAAAGACAGTCCCCCAAAACGGCCGCCCTTCACCACTTCCTAGTGCTTTCGCTGGGGAGAAGAAGTGGCGCAACAAACTCCCCAGCAGTGTTGCAGGATGCACTACAAGTTGACAGTGGATGTCAACTTGTAGTGCATCCTGCAACACTTATTACGTTTCTGATCCATTTGTTTACATATTTCACATCCATTTTCATCTTGTAGTCTTACTCGCATAGATTGTTCATTATTAAAGTTATATGAATTGTATATGCTGTGGATAACGGTGTGAGTTTCACATTTATATAATATCTTTGTTTATATTATTGCGCAGATATAATGTGTTACTGTTTGTTTGTCCCACGGTTTGTCCCAAATAAATAAATAAATAAATAAATACATTTTCATCAGCACCGTAATTGCGTAACACACTATGAAATTCAATCCGAATCATTTTGAAGTATATTGCTAATCCACTGCTCCATATGTTCGAAAAAAAAGCCGCTCTGCAACGTAATTAACGCAATGAATGTTATTGTACTGTCAAAATGAAAGCCATTGCAATTTTATAGCCATTAGTCACACACTAATGGCTTTGATTATAAATATTATATAATCAAAGCCATTAGTGTGTGACGCAATTAACCCGAAGATACTTTTGGAAAACACTAGCCGTATTTAGGATTTTTTAACAAGTATAAATATTTTTAGTTCTATAATATTTTAAGTCCAGAGGCGTGCCTATTTCCAGTCAAATTCTGGGAGATCCAACTCCAAATACTAGGAATTTAACAAAACTGAAAAAAAAACATTGCGCTTTCAAGGAATCGATCCCAGAATATCACGGGCGGCAGTTGAGCTTTATAATTAAAACGGAAAATGATGCCTTTTTGATTCCTGAGTTGGAAATAGCACAAAACCTATTATTAGTAACTTTAAAATAACATAAAACTTTAAAATACTTTCCGTGTTCATCTTGGACATTCCAAACATCAGTGAAGGAAAATATCGTGAGGAAACCAGCACCTTCATTGCGTAATCACAATCTGAATGATTTTGAAGAATGTTGCTAATCCAATGTTTCTTATGTTTTAATTTCATTTCATTAAAAATAAAATAATTTTGGAACCACATTCATACAAATTGTTTTACGTGCTTAGACTGGATAATGAAGACAAAGCATTAGAATTATCAACCCTCACATAGTTTCCGTAAGGCGTGCTGATAGTTTGAGGACCTGCGACTGCTGCATAAGGGTTTATAACCAAGTTGATGTTCTTATTATCTGTGGCCGAAGCTGCTGATGTGCCATCTCTGTTCCAACCGGCTGTAAAAATTAAATTGGTTAGTACGTCATCTGTTAGTGAGTAGCTGAACAAAAGTAAAAAGAGCCAAGGTGCTTTATAATAACGCCATCTATCGCTATAGGAGAAAAACAACATAATAGAATTGGAAATAGTAAATTGTGCATAAAAGAAATCAGATAATTATTGAAGTTTTGTGAGTTCTAAGGTGAATTTTATTACGATTATGAAACGTTGCAACTTAATAATTGATTTAATAAAATAGCATTTGTAGCGCCACCTAGTGAATATAATTAAAACTGCTATCGTTTTTCAGTTCTTGAATGTCTTAATAGTTGCTCTATTCTATCATAGATGTCGCAAGCAGTTCATTAGGATTTAAAAAGTTCTGCTATTTGATCAGAGATGTCGCAAAAAATTTACTTTACAATAAAATCTGCCGCTAATAACTTATAATTAATATTATGAAGACATTTGTATCAACAACTTAACTCGTACATACATAATGGCAATAAAGTATCCAGGAACTTGTTTAGAACTTGTTATCCGGGGTTTAAAACCCAATTATTTAATAATTGCGTCAAGTTAAGACAAGCAAGAAACAGCTAAATACTCGTTTTTCTATACTCGTGTTTAACCTTTTTTCAATTACCAGTACTAACATAACTAGCGTTTCCCACACCCAATCTTATCGCAACTTTCACTGATTCCATTTTTTCCCATATCTTAGGCAACTAGCATCGTCATGCGTCATCGAAAAACCTACTTTTGCTTTTGAAGAATCACTTTCTCGGTTTATTACCACTTCTAGGAAAGCAAAAGGTTGGTGATAACAAAACTCCGAATGCCTTCTGCCGTTTCCGGCGTTTAAGATGTAAACGGAAAATCTTGTTTACAATAATAAACCTAGTTTTTTCTTTAAGAAAATATCTCACAACGTTGAGTAAACAAGCATAACTGCATGACGTGAAAGGGGCTTCAGAGAACATGACGAAAAGATAAAAGAGAAAACACGTGCAGTATTGAGATATAAGAATTAATATTCCATTCCACATTTAACCCAAATTCAAAGCAAGAGTGGAACAGGAGCCATCTTCTCCATCATAGGCCTCATCGATCACTTTCCATCAGGCGTGATCGAGGTCAAGCGGAGGTCCATTCATCAATAAAAAATAAAAAATGCCAATTCTTTTGTTGAAGATTGTGAAGATTTATAATTAACATTTGTTTTAAATGATATTCACTGAAATACAATCGTATCTTTTATTGTGTCAATGATTGTTACTAGTACTACTAAGGGCGCATTCCACCAAACTTTTATACATAGAATAGGTAAGTGTTATACTGAGAATATATTTAAAATTTTTGACAGTTTTTCCATGCTAGAACTGTCAGACGTCCATTTTGTTTCACGGATAAAAGATATTCTGACTTTGGTAAAATCAAACCTTAGTTTATGGTAATCAATATTATAGACTAAATTAAGAGTAAAGTCAATAGATGTAAGAAGTTTGCATTATGTAGGTACAATCTTTACAAAGATGTTTCAGACTAATAGAGAAGTATGGAAGAAAGATACATGTTGCGCCGACCCCAAATAACTTAGGAGCAGGAGAACGACGATGACGATGAAGATGTTTCAAAGACAGAGAAACTAGAAATACAAGTCTGAATGAAGTACGACAGTATAGAAGACGATCAAGAATGCCATAATTTTTCAACCTGTGACTTGTACTGAAAGACAAAGCTGTCAAGAAAAATACAAATAGGTAAGAAGGGAGAGAGAGTAAAATATCTCAGTGCTTACAGAAGATTTTGGTGCTGGTAATGAAACCCACGAAAGGAAAAGGACCAGTTTCAGTGTCCGGATTGGTTAAACAGCCAGATACTAAATAGAAGAACTGGAATTTATCATGTGTAGAACTAGGACAAAACTCTAGGGGTTTATTTATAAGCGATGATTAAAGTTAAGTAACGTTTTAATGTCAAAAATGTATTGTTTAACAGTCGCTAATCACTACTGAACTTTAAGCAACGTGTATAAACGGGCTAAATGCTAGGAACAGAAAATTATTGAGAGGAACAAACTCCATCTAGAATAGGATATCACAGAGTGTGAAAGACAAGCTTCAGTGGTTCCAATCCCTCAAGTAATCACTTACTGAACCGCTCAAATCTTCTAGAACTTAATATTTAGTATCCTTTTGGTAGCTTCCGTGGGGGCCCCGATGAAGAACCCACTACCCACCGGTTTGGACCCCGCGTGTGTCTGATAAGGTTGGGCCCCGAAGTAGTAACCATGACCCACAGGGGCCGCAGGGGCCGCAGGGGTCACAGATGTTACCCCTACAGGGGGTATGGGTACTGGCTTCCATTCTGACACTAGATAAACAAGTTATATACATTTCTCGTTCAAAAAATCTTGGACCTGTAAATTAAACCCTAATAAGTCACAGGGACCAAAGAACAGTTGCGTAAGTTGCTACAAATCTTCTCAAAGTCTGGGTTTTATCATCTGAATGAAAAGACACTACTGAGGTATGTTAGGTACAGACGCCAGCACATCAAGCTACCCGGAACTGTCAGATTTTCCCAATCAACTTTGAACCTTAATGCTTTAGCGCTAAAGTTGAAAATCTGTTAAAGAAATCTGACAGATTGTAGTAGCTTGATGTGCTGGCGTCTGTACAAACTTGATCCCCGGAATGCTCCGGATCAGCAGTGCGATTCTGTAACCATTTTACCGTGAAAACTTAGGTGAAGTGAGCGTGGAGTGAGCTGTCAGTGTCATCCCATCTGATACTAGGGATTGACCAAGAATACATTTACAATCATAATCGAGATTTCAATAATATACTTAAGCTAGTTCTATTGATATTTTTATATAATTTCAAAGCTAGTATTTTAGTTGTCAAAACGTTACTTTTTTGTGGGGTTTTAATCTAGGAAAAAAAGACTCTAGGAAAAAAAAAAGAAAAGTGATGTTCTAAGTTCCTATTTTGCTGTTTTATTTTAAAACCCCACAAAATAGTAATGTTTTGACAGCTAAAATACTAGCTTCGAAATTATTTAAAATTTTCATTAGAATTAGCATAAAAAATATTATTAAAATCTTGATTAGGATTGTAATTGTCTGCTTAGTCACGCAAGTTTTCACGGTGAGATTTTTACATAGTATACATGCTGATCGTTTAACTTGACGAGAAGGTGTGCGAATCGCGAAAATAAACCAAAAAAAAATTCGATATACTTCTGATCTAATAATCTCGGGGCATATCGAGTAGGTTCCTACTAAGTATACTTACAAATTTTACTACCTAAGTTATAATTTTGACTTTAATAGTTTCGGTTAAGCAAGCAAGGCTTATGCATCTCAAGTCGGTAAGATACGTCAGCTCTTATAATGAAACTGGTAAATTCTATTCAGATACAATTAGCATTGCCATTCAACTTGGCAATGCTGCCAGTCTTCTGGGCACATTTCCGAATGATAACGATGTGGACGAGTACTTCGACGCCAAAGTGTCCTTTTGCTTTTCTCCTCTTTCTTCCTGCCCTTGTCCCATTTTATTTGGGGTCGGCGCAACACGTTTTCTTCTTCCATTCTTCCCTGTTAGACGTCATGGCATCATTTACTCCTTTCTCTTTCATATCATTCCTCACACCGTCCATCCATCTTTTCTTTGGCCTTCCTCTCCCTCTCCATCCATCTACATTCATATTCATCACTCTTTTCGTTACATGCGTTTCATCCCTCCTCATTACATGTCCATACCAACACAAACGACTTCCTTGCAATTTTTCTGTAACAGGCGCCACTTTTAAACTTCCTCTAATATACTCATTCCTTACTTTATGCATCCTTCCTTTTGTTTTTGTATTTATTTATATAGTTAGTCTTTTAATGCAGTACCTGGTGTAAATAGTTGTTTGTGTTAAATATTGTAAAAGTTATACAACGTGTAACGTTAAATGCGCAAAACCTGAAAATAGTTTGATCAGAATAACGAGCAGAATTAATTGAACCACTTTTTAATATAGGTCACATTTTTCATAATATCTTCATTAGAAACGTTGCCGTGTCTATTTATTAGTCGTCGCAGACGCAAGAAACGATTAGAATGGCCAGTAAAACTAAAACAGCACATAAAACCTTTACAATTTTTTTAATGACTTATTTTCTTTCTGAAATAGCTCAATTGAATTAAAAATCAGATGGGGTGTCTGGGGTTTTGCGCATTTAACGTTACACGTTGTATATGTAAACCAATGAAAACCACAATAGTCAAAGAATGAAAATCATCTTACAAATAGCCCCGTGTTCATCGTGCACCTCAGGATGACCTCCGTTGTGTATATGCAGGTGTATCTCCTTCTGGTGAGGAGGCTCCCAGCCGTGGCTGCCGCCGTGCGTCTTCTGACCAAAGAGGGCGCCCACCTGTAATGGGAGAAAAATAGTCGATAAGTATATTGTGAAGATGAATGTTATACATCATCATTTGCTGGACAACGGCCTCCCCAAAACTCGCTACATCGACCGGTCTTGAATGATATAAGCTTCTGCCGTGCGATTCTGTAACCATCTAACCGTGAAAGCTTGGGTGAAGTGAGCGTGGAGTGAGCTGTCATTCGTTAGGGATTAACACTATTATGTGCTCACTTCATTTATGATTTCACTGTGAGATTTTTACAGAATCGACCGGCTGGTATTGTTTTCTGGGGAAACTCTACACATAAAGATGTTGTATTTAGAATGCAAAAACGATGCATAAGAGCTATGTTCGGTCTTGAAATTACAGACAGTTGCAAACCATATTTTATTAAACATCAAATTGTCTCACTTCCTTCCTTGTATAGGTATACGAGTATTAGAAACGGTTTTATTTGTTAAAAAGAATCGTCAATCCGCGAGTTGACTAATTTTTTTTTATTATTTAAATTGAAGCTTTTTTACCTCACTAATAGCTTGGTATAAACAGTTTTTTAATATTTTTAAAAATTGAAAAGACATGAGCGTTCAAAACTCTCAATTAGGCAGAGAGGGAAATACTGAATTGTGACGTCATAGTTCAGTATCGCCATATAAATTACATGCAAAACTTCGTTTTGCGAGAAAGAGATAGACAAAAAGTTTCTATAAGTTATAAGTTTTTTATTTTTCGACCGATTTCAAATTTGATTTCGAATTCTATTATTGTATTACATGTGTGGATATATTATCTACTAGAACATTACTGGGCATATTTTATTTTATTTGTTAGGAATAAAAAACAAATGCCAAGCTTAACTAGAGATTCTTAAATTAGCATAATATTTAGAAATATATATATTTATACACAATCTATTCCATATTTATGTCACTACACATGTAACCCACAACATTGTCCATGAATTCTCAAAGAAAAAAAAAGAAAAAAAAAAGGTTTGATATTGGTTGTGTGTGACAAACTTCACGTTATGACTCCCCGAGATAGTCACAACAAACCCTACTATTTCACATACTTACTTCGTCAAAATTGAAATCACATTGATAAATAAACCATACTGCATCGTGAAAGTTAAGCCTATAATCTAAATACATGAACCAACATTCAACATACAACGTCTCTATGTTAAGCACCTACTCACGTTACATTATAATGTCCGCATGTGTTACTGTCAGAATACCGGTCGTCACCAGCTGCCAACATAAAGGGCCCGAGACTGCCAGCACAATGTACAAATGGTATATCAATGTCACTTTCATTTTCTATTGCCATGAAAGTTGTAAGTACTGTTATTTGTCGAGACGTAAAAAAACGAATACAAATAGCCAATTTAAATAAATGGGAAGGAATTTGCTACTCTCTATTAGAATGATTCTGAAATATAAGAAATAACACCATATCGGGTGATCCAACGACGCTGTAGAAAGCATCAGGAAGGAAACTCTCGTAATTTTGAGAACGTTCACAGTCAAAAATGTCTCCTATTTTGACATTTGTTTGTCGTCGAGATGAGACTGCCCCTATATTTTGGACGCTGTAAATTACGAGAATCGCCCTTCAGGTCTGCTTTCTCCAAAGGGTGAGGTTGAGGTGTACTGTACCTATAGTCTCCTGGACTCCTTGGTCCTTCTACAGACATTACCAGCACACTGCCACTTCAGCCGGTCGATTCTGTTAGAATCTCACCGTGAGTCACGACATTTCGTAAATCGGGTGAAGTGATCACGCCACACAAACTGCGTGGGATTAAACGTGGGTTTTGACAACTAAAATACTAGCTTTGAAATTATATAAAATTATCAATAGCTTGAAAATATTATTAAAATCTCGATTATGATTGTAAATGTACGCTTGGTCAATCCCTAGTATCAGGTGAGATGACACTGACAGCTCACTCCACGCTCACTTCACCTAAATTTTCACGGTGAGATGGTTACAGAATCACACTGCAGTACAAATCTTAGAACTCATTTGCCTGTACCGAAAATTGTCTGACTAAGCGAGTTCTAGTACCCATTACTAGTAGTTGAAATCATTATGATCACCATTGGCAGTCTTGTTCCACCCACTGTTGAGTAGGTATACGTATCCTCTCAGATAAAATCATACGAAAGAAAGAAAGAAAAGAAAGAAAATAAGTTTATTTGACCCAGGTTCAGTATACGACGGAACTATAAGAGTAGTTCCTTCATATATAATAAGATATATGAAGATGATGGCCGTTATAATTTACGGCCGTCATAGAAATCTGTCATTTTCACCAGTAATTGACATTAAAGTGTCAAAAACGCTCAGTATTTGGTCAGCCTTTACTGAGTAACTGTTCACCACTTTGTTAGAAAACCAAAGATCAATACTGTACTAACTCCAAAATCATAGTGACGTCGATCCAATTGTTTCACGAAATCAGCAAAGCATGGAATCCAATACAGATACTATACCTATCTCTTTCAAACTCGTCTTAAAGTCATATCTGCATCCCTTTCCTCAATCCGGTTGTAAAAGTAACTTTCTCTCGTATAGAATGTGCCAAATACATATTATGTGTGTTATGTTATTATAATACGCTGTTATTTATTTTGACAAATGACAGACAACAAAATACTAGCTTTAAAATTATATAAAATTATGAAAAGAATTAGCATAAAAATGGTATTAGAATCTCGATTATGATTGTAAATGTTTACTTGGTCAATCCCTAGCATCAGTGGGATGACACTGACAGCTCACTCCACGCTCACTTCACCTAAGTTTTCATATAAGTATGCTCCAAAGTGTGTATTAGGTAAGCCAACAATAATTATATTGAGAGACTAAAATAACAAATGATTTAATTTAAAGAAACAAGTAAAACTCAGTTGCCTGTTTGTAATGTCGAAATTATTGCTTTTTACTAAATGGATATGAAAGTATATACATACAAGACTTACAAAAAAAAAAAAACAATTTTTAAACTTTTTGTGTCTGTCCGTATGTTTTTTCCGGCTAATCTCTGAAACGGCTGGACCGATTTTGACAGGACTTTTATTGGTAGATGTAATAAGGAGTAACTTACTTTTTGTAATAAAGGTTAATTTAAAAAAAAAAGTCTGACTGGACGGTCAAGCTGGCGCCACCTGATGTGCTAAGTGGGGTCATGTTTGATACTTTTTTTTTTCGGGGGTAAACCTTCATAAGACACCCTACCTCTGGGGATGGAGGTCGGGGTGTGTAGGATTTTACCTCACTAAAAGCACCCCGGTCATCACCATCAGAACATAGGGGTACTCCCGTTCCTCTCAAAAGTTCAATTCCGGAACTCCCCTGTGCAACGCCTGTAAGCCACATCCGTGGGGACATGTTTGATCCTAGAGTCGGGCCAATTGCAACACTTCAAGGCATTTACTTTAGAGTTTAAGAACAACCAGCGTGACGATCAGCGTCTTAAATTAGACAACGCGCACAACACTAACGAAAATAAAGTAATATGTCGCCTTAGCAGCGCCTGCCAAAAGAAGTACTTAGCTTTAGTATAACCAGCGTGACAATCAGCGTTTTGACTACACACACCGCGGTGACTATAGCCCACATAGACACCAAGCTTAACAATAACTAATATAAGTAATGTCACTAGCAGCGCCCGCTACAAGCATTACCTCTAGTATAACCAGCGCGACGATCAGCGTCTTGACTCCGACCAGCGCGGTGACTACAGCTCATATGGACAATGTGCTTAACACTAGCTAACATAAAGTAATGTCACCAGCTAGCAGCGTCCGTCACAAGCAACAGCTTTAGTATAACCAGCGCTTAGTGTCATGACTCCGAACAGCGCGGCGACTACTACCCACATAGACACATGCAGACAATAAGCTTATCACTAACTAATATAAAGTAATGTCACCTTAGCAGCGCCCGCCACAAGCAGCAGCTTCAGTATAACCAGCGCGACGATCAGCGTCTTAACTCGGAACAGCGCGGCGACTACTACCCACATAGACACACGCAGACAATAAGCTTATCACTAACTAATATAAAGTAATGTCACCTTAGCAGCGCCCGCCACAAGCAGCAGCTTCAGTATAACCAGCGCGACGATCAGCGTCTTGACTCCGACCAGCGCGGCGACTACTGCCCACGTGGACGCTGCGCCGATTTGGAACGCTAGCGGGATAAGAGCCTGCATCATCTTCTTGACGGGACGACCGAACGTCCGACCTGGAAATGAAAATAAAAGCGTGTTTAAAAGGTTAAGTACCTGCATTGTTAGTGAGGCTTTGCAGCTACATTATATGCTGAGTGTCACGGAGAGAAAATTCTTAGAAAAATTACTGTGCTCGGCACTGTAAAGTGAGTGCAAGTGACATCTACAGAAAATTTCCTGTGTGAGATTGGGAAAAAATCACTATTTGTCCAATAAATTTTACTGTACAGCATAAGAATTTTTTCTGTGCTAGCATGGTAATTTTTCCATTACCACTCAAATAGACTCAGATTATGAGACAGCACAATAATTTTTCTAACATATTTTTCTCCGTGTAGGGGTACACAGGACAAAGTATATTGTCATTAACGGGACACTTATTCAGACTCCGGTCAGACGCACAGCAGCTGCCCTTGCAAGTGCGTCTAACAAGCATATATCCATAAATACTGAAAAGTAGTAAGAGTAAGAAGAGATTTATACCTTCCTAACAGTTAGATTTCTTAACCCTTAAGTTAATCAATCAACTCAGCCTATCGCAGTCCACTGCTGGACATAGGCCTCTCCCAGACTGCACCACAACACCCTGTCCTCCGCCTTCCGCATCCAGTCTACCCCAGCCACCTTCTTTAGGTCGTCCGTCCATCTAGCTGGGGGGCGTCCCACACTACGCTTGCCGATACGCGGGCCCTTAAGTGTTTACTAATATTTATGAAATAATAATAAAGAAATAAAGAAAAATGAGACACAAATTACGAAGGACGGGAAGGTTGACGTGTGTCAGGCATGCCACCGTTCGGGTGAGTTGTTCTCGTCTGGCTAACGGCGAGTAACTACACGGAGATAACATTCTTAGAAAAATTACCTTGCTCGTCACTATAAAGTGATTGCAAGTGACATCTACAGAAAATTTTGTAAAGGAGATTGGGAAAAATTCACTATTAGTCCAATAAATTTTACTGTGCAATTTTTAGCATGATAATTTTTCCATGACCACTCAAATGCACTCAGATTATGAGACAGCACAGTAATTTTCCTAAGATTTTTCTCTCCGTGTACTTACACAGGCATAACCAAGTAGCCAGGATTATTCACCAGCATCTTGCTTTGAAATATAAATTTGTGGATTCTGAGGTACCGTATACAAAGTATGTGCCCGACCCAGTTCTCGAAAATGACCATGTTACGTTGTACTGGGATCGGTCTATCATCACTGACAGGACTATTGCCGCCTACAAACCTGATATAGTGGTGATAGATCGATTAGCGCGCCGCGCAATGATTGTCGATGTTACCATTCCACATGACGGGAACCTCGTGAACGCTGAGAAAGAAAAACAAATCAAATATCTTGACTTAGCACACGAGGTTGTTGACATGTGGAATGTGAGCTCGACTATCATTGTGCCGATTGTCGTATCGGCCAATGGCCTGATGGCCAAAAGCCTCGATCAACATCTGTCGAGGCTCTCGCTAGGCGACTGGATCAAGGGCCTGATTCAGAAGGCAGTACTCCTCGATACGGCTCGCACTGTGAGGAGGTTCCTGTCTCTGGAGCCCTAACCACCGGTAGCTTGTACTCTGCTCCCGACCGAATGATCAACAGAATTACCATGAAAAATATGATTAAAATCTCGATTATGATTGTAAATGTATGCTTGGTCAATCCATAAGGGATTATTGTTTATCTTGACCCCAATTCTGTATTATTCCCCGCCAAATCATACCACATGCAAATCACGTCAATATCGTGTCTTGTTAATGGCAAGGAATCGAAATGCCAAGCGTACGGACAACATGTATTTTGACAGTTCAAACCACTCCATTGTGTCTTAACCCTCAAGAGAAGCACTATAGCGGCTGCGCGATCCAGGAGCACTGGGTATGCCATACCCGCGTGTCTTTGATTGATAATATCTTTCGATCAAATTTATCCGATATAGATTTTTTTTTTTCATTTGAAAGCTCAGACAGTGTGGATTAAGAATATATCAATAGTATTTTCACTAAAAAAAATTATCTTGAATATAATCAACAAAAACCCTTAAAATGAGGTGTTTTTTTCAAACTACCATATCTAGGCAGAATTAATAGATAATTTTTTTTTCTAACAGCATTTGAAAGGGAATTGAATGTACTTTGAGATAATTATTTCATTATTTAGCTGTAATCGAAAAAATATATTTATTTAGTTAGGTAAAGTTCAGTGTTTTTAGACTGATAATCCTTAATTAACAAATATGGAGTCATTACTGTTTTATTAATACAAACATTTAAATTACTATACAGAACACATTATAAATGTATTAATGCTATAAAACATTAAGAATATAACTTATGTTACGTATGTTCTTTATGCATAGGAATATCACATTTTAAACACTTATAACATGTTTTTCGGTCTAATGAACTGGGACAAAATCCACATCGATTATATTTTTCTAGGTTATTAAAAAAATAAATGTGTTTTGAAATAAATGCTTTGAGTTTGAGTTTGAGTTCGATAGCAAAATACTGACGTTGCGACAGCACTGGGTAGCGCATACCCATAGACTGACTACGGTCGCCTATATTTTAGTCTGTATTCACATCTCAAGATAACTATGGTAGGGAATCTGTAGTGGGAACGGTAGAGGTTTTTCCCCTACGCAAAGTCACCTTCTCACTGTAACCATTTCTGAAGGATAAATATTTTTAATTTACGCCTAGGTATCCCATACCCAGTGCTTCTCTTGAGGGTTAATGAATATGTTAATAGCAGATGTGATTAACTAAGGAAATGACGTGGTTTCGAAGTAAGGAATCGTTAAGTGGTCATTGAAGTAATGCCATTGCAAATGATCATCACATTACAACTTAAATGTTGACAATTAAAAAGACATTCTCTAATTTATCACCTTTCAAAAAGCCTTGACGGCAAAATATTTACGGAATTGCCGGTCGATTCTGTAAAAATCTCACCGTGAAAACTTGCGTGGAGTAAGCTGTCAGTGTCATCCCACTGATGAAAAAAAAAATCAGCTGTTCCCTACATTTTGACGAGTTATGCGAACATAAATGTAGGGAACAACTGATTTTTTTTTCGCGATTTCAGGTTTGGTCCCATAGTAAAAGTTGTTCATAATGATGAGTACAATGACCCCTTAAGAGGTTGTGCGTTATTTAAGTTACACCTTGTATACAACGTGTAGTTTGATCAGAATAACGAGCAGAATTAAATGAACCACTTTTTAATATAGGTGACATTTTCAAAAAATCTTCATTAAAAACCGTTGCCGTGTCTATTTATTAATAGGTCAAGCAAGCCAATGTCAGCGCGGCGCAGCGGCCCGGTGACGACTCGTCCCTCGGTAAAGCGTCGTCGCAGACGCAAGAAACGATCAAAATGGCCAGTAAAACTAAAACACCACATAAAACCTTTACAATTTTTTTAACGACTTATTTTCTCTCTGAAATAGGTCAATTGAATTAAAAATCAGTTGGGGTGTCTGGGGTTTTGCGCATTTAACGTTACACGTTGTATAGTAAAATTGAAGGGTCAATGTTTCTAAGAATATTAACAAAGTATTTGATGATATTTTAGAGGTTGCACTATGTCAATATGACAAGGTGAAGAATCTCAACCGACTTCGAGGTAAAACAAACATTATGTGACTTTATTTGCAAGTTTTTGACCTTCTGCGCTACGTGCCACGGGTTCGATTTCCTATTGGAAACAAATGTTTTTATACAAATGGCCTACAGAGTTTTTTGGAGGAACAAAATCCCTCACCAACAACCCACTCCTCCCTCAACTCTCCTCTCTTCTCATTCTATCTCGTGTCGTGCATTTTTAATCTATATTTGCAAAGCACGAAAGTGTGATCCAGAACAGTTCAGATACAGGACTAAAAAAAAAGAAAAGAAAAGAGAAATTCCTGCAGCATTTCTGTTTCAAGCATGGAAGAAGGGACTGGCTTTATCTTTGGATACCTAATCACACGAAACTTATTCAAAACCAACAAAAAAGGCAACAACACGTTAAGGCTGGCGTATTTGCTAAACACTTGATTTTTCGGAGTTAGCATCTTAACGTCCATAATAAACAAAAACGGTACTGAAGACAAAATTACAATACAATATGACATCATCATCTGCCTAGTGTTTTCCCAACTATGTTGGGGTCGGCTTCCAGTCTAACCGGATGCAGCTGAATACCAGTATTTTACATGGAGCGACTGCCTATCTGACCTCCACAACCCAGTTACTGGGTAATACGATACCCCTAGGTAAGACCGGTAGTCAGACTTTCGGGCTTCTGACTACCCGTAACGACTGTCAAAGATCAACGAATGACAGCCGGGGCCAACGGCTTAACGTGCTTTCCGAGACATGGAGAGGTCTCGGTATGTAAAGATTGTCACCCATCCACAGACCAACCGCGGTAAGCATAGCTTAACCTGATCGATCGACCTGTGCGGCTGTTATTATTTAGCCACGGGCCCCTCTAAACAATATGACAATCTTTACAAATAATAAAGCTGAAGAGTTTCTTCAGACGCTAATCTACTATAAAACCAGCTTTCCACAAACGTGAAATGACCAGGAAATGCTTCGATCCACTGACCTTAATGCAGTATATGTAAAAACATTACAGCTTAGAGAAAATTAGACGCAAGTAATCGCTTTGTTGTGGCTTTTTTTTTTGTTTTATGTCATTTGTTCCGAGTTATGATGATAGAAACCTTGGATGGATGAGTGAAAGATGACATGGTTGGAAGAATGTAAATATTGAATGACAATATGACGGCCGTGCGTTTCCACTGAAGCGGAGCTAGGGGGAGCGGAGCGGAGACGTGTAGGAATCGTCCAATCACAGACGAGACGAGTGACGTGATGAGGATTTCAACCATTGTGATTAGTCGATTCCTGCACGTCTCTGCTCCGCTTCGCCCAGCTCCGCTTCTGTGGAAACGCACCCTAAATATAATATATTTACATCTAGTATTAAGGGGGAGACAGGGGAACGTCATACGATTTAACACGTTCACGCCGGCGCGTGTACCACCGCTGGTTCGCGTGCGGGCCACCGGTGGTACACGCCGGCGTGAACGTGTTAAAATGAAGAGCTTCTAATGAAGTCGTGGCGCCTGGTGGCACGAAAATCTGGACCTTCTATTGATGTCCGTGGCGGTGAAAAGGTTAAATAAAAAATGGAGCTGGGAGATTACGAGTAGGTACCTCCTTGGTGTAATGATTGCAAGTTGAAGCAGCAATTCAAACTACCTATCTGATTGTGTGTTAGGTCGTTTACCTCCGTGACAAGGTTCTATTTCAAGTCAATAATAATTTGCACTCAATCGAATCAGATGATCAATTTCACAACGCGTATTTTAAGTGTACCTAGCTAAAAAGCTATACAGTCAGGGAAATTACGTACGTCTACGTCAATTTGCCGCGTTTTATAAACCTATTCATTCTATTGCGATTTGAATATACAAGGTGTAACTTAAATAACGCACAACCTCTAAAGGGGTCATTGTACTCATCATTATGAACAACTTTTACTATGGGACCAAATACGAAATCAAGAAAAAAAATATCAGCTGTTCCCTACATTTTGACAAGTTATGCGAACATAAATGTAGGGAACAGCTGATTTCTTTTCGCGATTTCAGGTTTGGTCCCGTAGTAAAAGTTGTTCATAATGATGAGTACAATGACCCCTTAAGAGGTTGTGCGTTATTTAAGTTACACCTTGTACGTGCAATTTGAGTTGGTAGTCAATTTGGTAAACAATGCATTAATTCTCTGACTTTACGTAGGTACCCATATTATTTTCTAGCTTTCTTCATCACGTAAGTCTCAATACCGTAGGCATATCGGGATAAAAAGTATCCTATAGATATGTCCCAATTTAGGTCATGGTCTACCCATCTGCCAGTTTCATACAAATCCATTAAGCTGTTTTAGCGCAACTAATAAACATACAAAAAAAACAAATCTTTTCTCTTTATAATATTAGTTGAGGAGCGTCGGAACAAAAACCGATATGTCTTAATAAAATTAAGACATTATTTTTTTTTATTTTTTTCTGTTACAAAATGTTTAATTATACACCCTTCAGGAAAGAAATCAATTAAAAAACAGTTACATCCATCTTAAAAAAAATACCAAAATACTGTGGTCAAATCAAACCCGACAAATACATTTTTAAATTCAACATGTTCTTGTTGTTGGATTAAAAACCGATAATTCTTATTAAGTTTTACACAATTCAACAATGGTCGGTTCAAATTCAATTCAGTTCAATACCGACATATCCATTTTGGTTTCGTCAAAAACCGATATATCCAAATGATCGCGTCAAAAACCGATATATCCATACTTGTCCGCCAAGTGTCTCCCTAAATTAAGTATCTACCCTCCGTCAAGTTTCACACATCAATCGATGTCACTTTAACTGCAAATTGACATGCTATAATTTTCCACTTTTGTAACATTAAAAAACTTACAAGCTTTTTTTTAATTTGTGAAAAATATGGTAAATTCGATATATCGGTTTTCGTTCCGACGCTCCTCAGTTAAGATCAGTGATAGATTTACTTTTTAATCTGCAAATGAGAGTAAAAGCGTAAACAATGATAATTAACGACTTCGTTCTAAAGTAACTGAGATTGGTTTCGTTTTTATAACTTGTAAATAACGAGAGAGATTAAAAATATTCGCTTTCTACACTTCACACGTCTATTATTTTTATTTATCACGCTAGCTTGTTAGGTACATACAATTTGTAACGTTAAATGCGCAAAACCTCAGACACCCTAATTGATTTTTAATTCAATTGACCTATTTCAGAGATAAATTAAGTCATTAAAAAATTGTAAAGGTTTCATGTGCTGTTTTAGTTTTACTGGCCAGTCTGGTCGTTTCTTGCGTCTGCGACGACGCTTTATCGAGGGAGGAGTCGTCACCGGGCCGCTGCGCCGCGCTGACATTGGCTTGCTTGGCCTATTAATAAATAGACACGGCAACGTTTTTAAAGAAAGTTTTTTTTGAAAAATGTGACCTATATTAAAAAGATGTTCAATTAATTCTGCTCGTTATTCTGATCAAACTATTTTCTAGGATTTGCGCATTTAACTTTACATGTTGTATATTTGTTTATTTACAATTTCTTTGATGCTTACAAGGAAACCTCGCCCGACCGACCGATTTAGTGGCGCTTTACTATAATAATCTACATGAAAAATGATGAGATACGTATTTTTTCTTTTTTGCTAACAAACGTTTTAAAGGCGTGAAAATCACCCTCAAAGTTCGTACCCCAAAATGATGGTTTGCAGTTTTCACATATTTCTAAAAGAAAATTTTTATTAGAAATAAGTGGAGGATATAATGCAACTCCACAAGACTTACACATTAAAGAGCAACCTATAAATATGGGCAAATATTCTCTATTCAAGGATTTTAATGATGGTAACGTTACCATACAGTATAATTAAAAAAACCAATTGTACGTACATTATCTCAATAAAGTATAAAAATTGACGTATCTCCCAAACTCTAAAGCTTTAGCTACGGAAAGTAAGGTTCAATAATTAGTAAATGACCTCCTGCCGGTCGATTCTGTAAAAATCTCACCGTGAAATCATAAGTGAAGTGAGCACTTAATAGTGTTAATCCCTAGCGAATGACAGCTCACTCCACGCTCACTGCACCCAAGCTTTCACGGTGAGATGGTTACAGAATCGCACGGCTGTTTATAATTTAACAGTTAAATTACTAACATTAACCAAAGACTGAATTTTAACTTCTCTTTAGTCTACTATTGAGCGACTTGTCACAGTTTTGTGATAAATTCGCTATCAAAAATATTATTATAACCATATAAATACTGGATTCAGGTTTTAGGCAGTCGTCATTGATAGTTCTTCGCTGCCTCCTATACCAGAGGCGGTAACGAAACCATAGCGACTTCTAATTCGACGCCAACGCCATCTAGTTACGTTTTAGGAAACTTTTTATTTCATCACAAATACGTTTTTTTTTTATGAACTATGGCAAATGGACATCACCGTCTAAGGGATCTTTTGTCTATGGGATGACAGTGCATTTGAGATGCCTCAGGTTTCGCAAATTATAAAAAAAAAAAAAATGATTAAAGATTGGAACCTCGAGTCTGAATGACTGTGTATGCTGTGTGTATGTTTTTCTGGAGAAACTTTTAACTTGGTTATAGTAGCTTCTGTTCGACTTCGTAGGTACGCGTGATTCGGCCACTCACCGATATCACATAGCCGTCCATCGCTGGGCCGTGCTACTGTGTACTTCGTGTTAACTTCGTTTGCGTAGAATTCGGAATTCCCGCCGTTTAAATCCTATTACCCGTTTTCCCGTAGGAATGAAGCATTTTCCCGCGGTAAAAAGTAGCCTATGTTCATCAGGGATAATGTCGGCTTCTAATGGTAAAACAATTTTTCAAATCGGTCCAGTAGTTTCGGAGCCTATTCAATACAAACAAACAATCAAATCTTTCCTCTTTATAATATGAGCGTAGATAATATTAGTGTAGATTACTATAAGTATAGATGGATTCTTCAACATCATCATTTATTTCCTTCTTTCTTATCACTTCAGCCAACCACTGCTGTACATTATGTAGGCTTGTCCCAAGCGAATAATAAATATCTATTATTGATCTGTTAGGGTGCGTTTCCACTGAAGAGGAGCTGGGCGGAGCGGAGCGGAGACGTGTAGGAATGTCCAATCATAGACGAGAAGAGTGACGCGATGAGGATTTCAACCATTGCGATTAGTCGATTCCTGCACGTCTCTGCTCCGCTTCAGTGGAAAGGCACCCTAATCATCTTTGAATTGGATTCAGCTCTCACTCAAACCAATCCAGTCAGTTTACCGTTGGAGAAATTGCCCTCCATGGCAATCAATATTTATTCATTTCAAATCTTAAACAATGTGCCTATCCAATTGATTTATTTTGATTTACTTTTTAAAAAATATTACGTCTTCGGCTTCTATAACTTTTTCTACTTCTGCAGAGTCTAGAGTACAATTTGAAAGTACCCATTTAAATAATTTTGGCTTCCGTGGTAACGCGAAGGCGAATTTAGTCTGATTTTTTAAATCTTTGACAGTCGTTACGGGTAGTCAGAAGCCCGAAAGTCTGACAACCAGTCTTACCTAGGGGTATCGTATTACCCAGTAACTGGGTTGTGGAGGTCAGATAGGCAGTCGCTCCATGTAAAACACTGGTATTCAGCTGCATCCGGTTAGACTGGAAGCCGACCCCAACATAGTTGGGAAAAGGCAGGCAGATGATGATTTTAAGACCCCACAAAAAAATCGTCAAAATAATTTGTTTTATGTTTTATGGTGTTAAAAGATTTCGCTACCCATCACGTCCGTGGAGTTTCGGTAGCTACTGAAGTCGGCGCAAAATGCCACATTCGCAAAATGACGCAAAATGACACATTCGCAAAATGTCAGATCAATAAAAAAAAAAGTTATTTATTGGTACCAGAAAATCATTCACAATATTATTATTTCTAAATAAAAGGTACGTTAATCAATATGCCACACTTGCACAATGCCACACTAGCAAAATGACCCTTGACCCTGTATAGCAAACCCATATTTCCGCAGATAACTGCGGAAATATGGTTATCCACAAGTCTGACACTAAACTAATCTAACACCTTGATTGCCTGTTAAATATTATAAAATTTATAACCACGACTCAAAGTTGTTCCAATATCAACGAAAAACGTATTTAACGGGATAACAAACTCATTGAAACTGCCATCAAGACTGCACAGTACGTGTCGCTTTTAGCGGAAATATGTTAATTACGTTCTAATTGGACACTGTGTGCTTCATTCAATGAACATGGTTTCTATACATGTTCAACGGCACATACAAATGGCTTTATTTTACAAATAAATGACGAATTACAAACATATTTCCTTTAATTGGTAATCTCATATTTGCATACCGAGTCCGAGGGTTGGAGGCGCTGCGTGCTAAACCATGGGCACGCTGCGTGATAAGCCTACTTCGGCAACAGCCGTGCGATTCTGTAACCATCTCACCGTGAAAACTTGGGTGAAGTGAGCGTGGTGTGAGCTGTCATTAGGGATTAACACTATTGACACTGCTCACTTCAAGCTCACTTCACTTATGATTTCACGGTAAGATTTTTACAGAATCGACCGGCAGATGTTAATAATATTAGACACAACTGTAACTGATTTACTCTTAGTACTGGGATCTGATACGACCCTTACATAGGTACTCCTTAGTGCTCATATACACGAGCGGCACGCGTCAACATCAAGCCACGGATACACTAAGGGACAAATGGAGCAACATGTTGCGGAACATGGCGCTCGGCAACTACGTGAATGTCCCGAGATAATGTCGCGCCGTGCGCTCCCTCTCGGAGAGGGAGCAAGAAACATGTCCCGCGTCACGTAAAATGTTGCGGGCCATGTTGCGGGACACTATGCAACGTTGCAGCGTCACGTATATTTTGTGTTGCGCGTTATGTTGCGGGACAAAATGTTCCCTAGTGTATCCGGGGCTTTAGAGGCAACTGCAGCCGTCAACATGTCGCCGCTCCGTCGACGTCTGCAGTTGTATCTGCCGGTGACGCGCGCCGCTCGTGTTTCCATTTCGTTTACTAAAGAGAATATACAAGGTGAAACTGAAATAAATGAAAGTACTCATCATTATGGCTCCATAATTTAGATTATAAAGCAACTGAGGAATTACTAACTCATCCAAATAAGTCCATCCGCCACTTTTTACTCGTACCTATAAATTTTGGATCACCTTTTTTCACTTACTTGTCTTTTTGTTTTATCTTTCATTTCATTTTTTTCAAAATTTTCATCCAAGCTACCATTTCGGAAATATAGAGCGTTTTATACAATAAACAAAATCAAAATTCGGAGGCGCATAATTCGGAAACGGTGCGTCGTAGGGCCATGCTTCTCAGAACCTAAATCGTTTGTATGGGCAAGCTTTTTTTAAAAAAAAAAATCAACAAAATGGCGGCCTCAGGAAAATTTCTAGATTTTCGGGGAAAACACTAAAATTTAATTGTTTATAAAAAATCGAAGTTAAAAGATAAAAAATCCTTCGATCAGGCACTAGATTATCTATTAAAATAATTATTTTTTCTTGTCCGATTGACTGCAGGTGAATTTAGGGGGTGGATCTAGGTGAATCTATCTTTTAGGGTTTATCATTAAAAAAAAGTTTAGCTTACCGACAGACGTGTCAAGACTTCTCCCATCATTCCTTTGCATTTTCACATCAAAATTATCACTCTGGTTATTTTTACTGTCTAAATAACTATAATTAACTACATTTTTGGTATTTAAATTATTATCATCACTAACTAGGCTGTTTATGTCCGCGCCATAACTGGGTCGCAAAATAAAAAGTAAAAACAAACAGATGTAAGTCAAACGACCGCACATTTTCACTTTTTTTAATAAGAAAATATGGAAACACGGTATAAACCACTTTATTATTTCTTTTAAATCCATTATTTATTTATGTAATGTAGTCAGGAACGTATTTTCTTAAAAAACACGCGCGGCAAACTAAAAAGTACGTCAAGCCGTCAGGCGACATTTCGCGCCAAACGCTTGGTCCGAACTAAGCGCGCGAAGAGGTCGGTAACCCATTTCTTCTTTCACCTAAAGACGTCTGCACACTGCGGCACAAGAAAATAAAACAACTTTGTCACGACTTTCGCTTTTTTACACATTACAATTCATGTCCTGTCCGATTTTGCCTTAAAATGTGCAACCAACGAACGATTTTACTAAAACGGGAGAAAATTAGAGAATTTGAAAAAAGAAAGTTTTTGTTATATTTGGCCCGCGTTCGCTTCAAGCACTGTTTTAACAATGACTAAGACGGACGTGTATTGTCTTTTAACTTAGCTTTCATGTCACAGAATCTGTCAATCATTAAGGTACGTATTTTGTTACACAATTTTGAAGAATAAATTCCGAAATATTTTAACGTAAACGTAACCACTTTCTAAAGCGTAAATGTTTTAGTTTTGCATAGCAGTAGGTAACACTAACAGTATGATCTAGACTTAATAGAAGGGACTATACTTTCAATATGAAATAAACGAGAGTTGATTACGTTGGGCTAATTGACACTTCCTGCATCCTTATTCGTATCAACTGACGAGAAAATCTAAACCCTTCTAATGTCACGCAAACAGAGTTGCGTGCAGCATCTAGTGTGTATTAACAGCAAATTCACTTTGTCATCCAAAGAAATACCAGGCAAAGTAACAGCTATGGGGAAGATAACACGCGTACGTTAAAAAGCTCTACCTCAATCAGTCTGCCAAGCCTTTTCCCAACTATGTCCAACCAAGCGGGCCTAGCGGGGGCTGGTCATTGGTCATTCATCATTGTTGGTCACATGACTTCGAATTTTTGGTTCTAGGACATGCCGGTTTCCTCACGATGTTTTCCTTCACCGTTTTGATAGCAGTAGTTATGAAATTATTGACACAAAGTACCTTAACACCTGCATGGGTTCGAACCATCATCTGCCTATCCTTTTCCCAACTATGTTGGGGTCGGCTTCGAGTCTAACCGGATGCAGCTGAATACCAGTATTTTACATGGAGCGACCGCCTATCTGACCTCTACAACCCAGTTACTGGTTAATACGATACCCCTTGGTAAGACTGGTTGTCAGACTTTCGGGCTTGGAATGTAACTTGATGACTGAACACATCTGCGTAGGTACTGCATCTGCGTTTATAGGGTACAGACGTGATATTATGTTGTGCGATTACGTAAACAATGCATAGGTACATATGCGATAGCAGCAATCGCGGTTGTTTTACTGGTATTTATTGAAGAGTTCCGTTGTCTGTCTTTACGAAATTTAATTGAGACCATTTCGGGATAAACCCCTATCGAACAAAAAACGAATTTTGCAAATTCGTCCATATATGACGGAGTTATGCCCGCACGTACAAAAAACACAAGAAAAAAAATGGAAACATCCGAATTGATAACCTCCTCCTTTTTGAAGTCGGTTAAAAATTGTACATTTAATCGCGACAATTGAAAATTGAATTGATAAATGATAAATGATAAATGATTTATTTTCTGTAAGTAGGTTTGTACAAACACTTTTACATGTCAATCATATTTTTTTAAACTAGATGAGGTCGGCGTTTCCTATCTGACTACTCTTAGAAGAAAGGCCGAAACAAACTCAGAGGTCACAGTCTCTTTTAAAGTCCAGACATAATCTTGGTCAGATAATGTGAAGACCATGTAGATTGGTGTCTGAAATGGTCTTTTGAGTAAAGAACCACACAGATTGAGCGGACCTGTCCAGTCAGTGCACGCATTTGTCAAAAATCGTGCAGCTCAACTCAGAACTTGAGGAGCCTTACGATTCGACGAACAATACCAATGAAAGGACATTTGGGTAGGCCGCATAAATGACTCAAACTGCCAGATCATGATTAAAACTAACTAAGAAGGAAAACCTAAAAAAAGAAATGACCCACATAGTCTTCACACTCACAGTAATAATAATAAAAATAAGATACTTTACAAAGTAAATATCCATGTCATTGTTTATATAAAATTCATCAATGTCAATGTGTATATAAAAATCCGGATATAATCTTTGAGGATCATGTAGATTGGTGTCTGAAGTGGTCTTTTGAGGAAAGAACCACACTGAGTGGACCTGTCCAGTCAATGCACGCATTCGTCAGTAACCGTGCAGCTCAACTCAGAACTTAAGGAGCTCAACGATTCGACGAGCAATACCAAGGACAGGACATTTGTGTAGACCGCATACACCACTCAAACTGCCAGACCATGATTAAAACGGAAACAATGATCCACATAGTCCTCACATTCACAATAATTAAAATAATATAAGACTTTAAACAGTAAATGTTCATGTCATTCTGTATATAAATAGATATGTATTTAGAAAGAAAAGAAAAAAAAAAAAACAAAAGTGTAAATCAGCAAAATAAAAAATAAACAACATTCACTGTCTAGACCTATTGGAGCAGCTCAATCCCAAGCTTTTTTGTCCTCAATATAGTCTTTTACAGTATAATAGGCTTTCTGGCATAGTTTTAGCTTTATAAAAGATTTGAATTTATTAATGCTTAGTTCTTGAATGTGGCTAGGAAGTTTATTATAAAAACGTATACATTGGCATCTAAACGAGCCACCTATTTTCTTGAGCCTTGTTGTAGGAACAACATATTTGTGTTTGTTCCTAGTATTTATATTATGGATATCACTGTATTTTTTAAACAGATTAATATTTTTATGTGCATACAAAAGATTATCATAAATGTACTGAGAAGGCACAGTCATTATATTAATCTCTTTAAATTTGTCTCTGAGGGAGTGTCTGGGACTTAATTTATAAATGGAACGAATTGCCCTTTTTTGTAAAATAAAAATTGTCTGAATATCGGCGGCATTTCCCCACAACAGAATACCGTACGACATCACACTATGAAAATAACTAAAGTAAACTAAACGGGCTGTCTCTAAATCAGTTAAGTCACGAATTTTCCTAACGGCGTATGCTGCAGAGCTAAGCTTTTTTGACAATTTATCTATATGGGGGCCCCATTGAAGCTTGGCATCCAAAGTTATGCCTAAGAATACTGTGGTATTTTCGGGTTTTAACTCTTCACCCTTTATGAGAACACTAGTTTCTACTTGTCTAACATTTGGTATCGTAAACTTAATACATTTCGTTTTTTTTCCGTTAAGAAGTAAGTTATTAACATTAAACCAGTTAACTACTTTTGCGAGGGCACTATTTATATTGTCAGTAACCAGCTGCTGACGTTTGAGTTTAAATAAAAGTGAAGTGTCATCTGCAAACAACACTATATCATGTTCATCCCTTATGAGGTAAGGCAAGTCATTTATATAAATAAGAAATAAAAATGGGCCAAGAATTGAGCCCTGGGGGACCCCCATTTTTACTACAGATCCGGGTGACCTTTTTCCGTTAACATCAACTCTCTGAATCCTATCACTTAAGTAAGAAGTAAGAAGATCCAGAGAGGCGTTCCGAATTCCGTAGTAGTGAAGTTTCCTGATTAAGGTTTCATGAAGAACACAATCGAATGCCTTGGACAAATCGCAAAAGATGCCCAAAGCATCGCATTTGTCCTCCCATGCATTATAAATATGTCCTAAAAGTTCAACTCCGGCATCAGTCGTTGAACGACCCCTTGTAAAACCGAACTGTTTGTTATGCAGTAATTTATTTTTGTTAAAAAATCCTTGCATTTGGTTTAAAATAAGCTTTTCAAAAATTTTACTAAAGGTAGGTAGTACTGAAATAGGTCTATAATTAGTAGGGTCTGATGTACTACCCGATTTAAACAATGGTATGATTTTACTATGTTTCATAAGATCAGGAAACTCACCACGATCAATACAATTATTAAATATAACAGCTAAAGTAGGTGCTACAATGTTTATAATTGACTTAGCAACATCCACAGAATTACCCCATAGATCTGCAGTCTTTTTAACATTTAACATGTGAAAAGTTTTAATTACATCTGTACAGGTGACATATAGGAAGTGAAATTCAGAATCACCAACTGGAACGTTTTCTTTAAGTAAAGACTCTGCAGCAGTGGGTGACGAGCTTAGAGATTTAGTAATTTAATTGTACCTTTTTAACCCATTGAATGCCGAGGTGAACCATCAAATCATAATCGGTGGCCACCATACAGGTCAACTACGTAAGATGCCAAAGAGTATAAAAATGACCGTTCCAGGAGGCCAAAGCATAGACTGCCCTATACTCAACAGAGAACATCTACGTAGGTACTAACACGTAAGTAGTTGGCTTCTTCTATTAACACCACCTACGTAATATTACGTAGTCGGCATTCAATGGGTTAAGAGAAATAAAACTACTATTACTTACTATTACTCCTTCACGAAGATATACCTGTGTCCCAGCAGTGGGAGCAGTTAGAATGACTAAGCCATGCTTAGTCTGGGTGGAACACAGTGATTAAACTAATTTCGCTTCGTGCATTCATTAAGCCAATTTGGCAGAGCAACTCTAATAACAATGTGGCTTACAAAGTTATCTTGTAACACATCTAGACATTATCGTTAGACATTCATCTTAGCACCACTAACCGTGAAGAACAGCCGGTCGATTCTGTAAAAATCTCACCGTGAAATCATAAGTGAAGTGAGCACTTAATAGTGTTAATCCCTAGCGAATGACAGCTCACTTTACCCAAGCTTTCACGGTGAGATGGTTACAGAATCGCACGGTAGGTGTCAAACTCACAGACCGCTTCAAGAACTCTATACTCCGTTCAAAAATGGCCGCTCGAAAGGTACTTAGATTTTATTTATTTGGTTTTGTGATGTGGTTGTATGAATTTTAAGTACTCTCTGTATTGCTCGTACCATAGATTCAGTATGTCCATGATTCTGAAACGTCCTACAATTAAATTGTTCCCCCTTGCCCTGTATAATCTGACGTCTTATTCTATTGAAACTTCTCGACTTCATACTACGCTAGGTCAGCTCAAGGACCAAGATTCACCACTGACGAGCGGCCTACTGTAGGTGCCTAAGTTTCACCTTCAAATTCGTTCAAGGTGCGTTAATATTTGCGTAAATTAGTAAAGGTTTGTTACTCCGAGAAAGAGGAAAGCGTAAGTGATGTTCTATACACACGAAGACGTGGAAATTAACGGCGAGTCGCCGACGTGTTGCGTGTGAGTCGGTCACGGTTGAGTTCCAATGAGAGTATTGCTCTGTTGAAGACTTTGACAGTTGTTTGTTGAATTAGGGATAGGCAGGCGAGCTTAGTGAACCAAAATAAGACAGTTAAGTACGAGGCAAGCCCAATGAGAAATAACCCAATGAAGCGTCGTTGGTTTGAGTGTCGCTGGCTTGGCAGTGGAAAACCCAACCTGAGGATCGAACTCCATGCTTAGCAGTCTTGTTTCAATCAACTCAGCCTGTCGCAGTCCACGGCTGGACATAGGCCTCTCCCAGACTGCGCCACAACACCCTGTCCTCCGCCTTCCGCATCCAGTCTACCCCAGCCACCTTCTTTGGGTCGTCCGTCCATCTAGCTGGGGGGCGTCCCACACTACGCTTGCCGATACGCGGTCTCCACTCCAGGACTCGTCTGCTCCACCGGCCATCGGCCCTTCGACAGACATGGCCAGCCCACTGCCACTTCAGTTTGCTTACTCTGCAAGTTATGTCGGTTACTCCAGTTCTTTTCCGGATAATTTCATTCCTGATTTTATCCTTCAAAGAAACTCCGAGCAGTCTTGTTTACGACTACCTAATAGGCCAACTAGGCAGTCCCTTGGAGGTGAGCATTCATGACAGTTAGACCAGCCGGTGGATTCTGTAAAAATCTCACCGTGAAATCATTAGTGAAGTGAGCACTTATAGTAGGGGAGCCCAGGAAGGGATTTTTGAAGTGACTCGAGCGTGTCAGAAAATTATATAGGGAGAATCCTTGCATCCTTTAATGTACCTCTACCAAGTATGAACCCTCCATATGGTGGGGTGTGTTGAGGGGAACCCGTCTGATTAGTAAAAAAAAATCGATTCTTAGAAAAACTCGAGCGCGTCAGTCATTTACAGTATGTACGCGCATTATATTTCTGGTAACTATTAGATATTAATCTGACGATTAATTCAAGGGGGCTGGCCGTAACGAGCGGTTGAAAAAAAAAAAAAAGTTATTCGAGCGTGTCAGACATTCAAAGTGTAAGTCAACTAAAGCTTAAAAAGTGTCCTATTAAAATATCTGACGATTTGGACATGACACAAACTCATAATATATTTTTGTATATGTAAAAAAAAAGGTGATCTTGAGATACTCCAGCGCGTCAGATTTTTATGCAGGAGGGTCAAGTTGATGTCATAGTCCTCCTGAATAATAATCTGACAATTATATGGAGGGATATCGCTAGTCTGACCATTTTGAAGGAAATTTAGAAATAATATATCCGTTGTTAATTTATTAATATAAAATTAAATATAGATCATTAGTTAGTTTAGGGACGGTGCGAGAGAGTGAGAGATAGAGAAAGAGCGAGAAAGAAAGTGAGACGCGGAGTGGGGAATAAATGATAAATGATTTATTTTCTGTAAGTAGGTTTGTACAAACACTTTTACATGTCAATCATATTTTTTTACTAGATGAGGTCGGCGTTTCCTATCTGACTACTCTGAGAAGAAAGGCCGAAACAAACTCAGAGGTCACAGTCTCTTTTAAAGTCCAGACATAATCTTGGTCAGATAATGTGAAGACCATGTAGATTGGTGTCTGAAATGGTCTTTTGAGTAACGAACCACACAGATTGTGCGGACCTGTCCAGTCAGTGCACGCATTTGTCAAAAATCGTGCAGCTCAACTCAGAACTTGAGGAGCCTTACGATTCGACGAACAATGCCAATGAAAGGACATTTGGGTAGGCCGCATAAATGACTCAAACTGCCAGATCATGATTAAAACTAACTAAGAAGGAAAACCGAAAAAAAGAAATAACCCACATAGTCTTCACACTCACAGTAATAATAATAAAAATAAGATACTTTACAAAATAAATATCCATGTCATTGTTTATATAAAATTCATCAATGTCAATGTGAATACACAGCTCTCAGCCGCTGTACGCTTCACCTTTGCTCCACGATTCTACTAACATCGCCCCATGAAAACTGTCAGATTATTAGTTCTTTGTAATTCTAATATTGTTTCCTTCAAAAGAAAAAAAAATTGAAACGCGCTCGAGTATTTCAAGGTGACGTTTTTTTTTACAACTTCGAGACTCGCTTGTTTCTTAATGTCACGCTCAAATTGTCAGATTATTGAGATATACAATCTTCTCAATGTAATTAATCAACTTTCTCTTAATCTGACGCGCTCGAGTTTTTCTATGGATCGATTTTTTTTTACCAATCAGACGGGTTCCCCTCAACACACCCCACCATATGGAGGGTTCATACTTGGTAGAGGTACTTTAAAGGATGCAAGGATTCTCCCTATATAATATTCTGACACGCTCGAGTCACTTCAAAAATCCCTTCCTGGGCTCCCCTACTATTAATAGTGTTAATCCCTTGCGAATGACAGCTCACTCTACGCTCACTTCACCCAAGCTTTCACGGTGAGATGGTTACAGAATCGCACGGCAGTAAAAGTAAGGTTAGGTACTGTCAGCGACAAAAGTCAATTAACACTAGGTACTTAATCTAAATGAACACAAAATCATTCGATAAATATATTATATTCCAACGTTTCACATAAGTAGCTGAGCGTTAATATTCTTTTTTTTATTTCGTCACAATTTTAATTAATAATTTAGCTCATTAGTTAATTAAGATTTTTAAAACTGAAATGTTATGCAACTTCTGACCTACCTAATCGAACAGAACCTCACTAGTAGTCTATGACTTACTTTTCGAAATAAAAATTATTCCTAGGCACCTAGCACCTGCACTGTATTATGCATGATTTGACACCAAAATTATGTTAAAATAGATACAAAATAACGGAACGCATCTAAGTGAACGGACTGCGACGCGTGATTGACTTCTTACGTGCAGATCTTGATAATGAGACTATTTGATAGTTCATTTACCTGAAGTGCCGGTTGATGAATTCATAAATCTTTATTGTTTACGATTTTTATCGTCCGGGAGAAGCACCACACTTTCTCTTGTGTTATTTTGTGCCATCCTACTACAGGTTTTGCCCTACCTTTCTCAAATAAGCTCATTTCTTTTATAAAATGAGGACGATTGGGGCAAGCCCCCAAAAAAGCTACTATACTAGTACACTCTACTGTTTTGTTTGTGCTACAAAGAAGCAATGCAGCTGTCCCCGTAGAATAGTGACGATTCCCGTAACGGAACGACATTTATACAAAAAAAAAAATAGGTATAAAGCAGAAATCTAAGGTTAAGCCAGCGTAACATAACAGTGAGAGCTGTGATGGCCTAGTGATAACGGCTCTGACTTACGAATTGTCGGTCGTTGGTTCGAATCAATGCGAAGGGGATTTTTTTTTCTGACGTGCCCGTGGCTAAATAATAACAGTCGCACAGGTCGATCGATCAGGTTAAGCTACGCTTGCCGCGGTTGCTCTGTGGATGGGTGACCATCTTTACATACCGAGACCCCTCCATGCCTCAGAAAGCACGTTAAGCCGTTGGTCCCGGCTGTCATTCGTGGATCTTTGACAGCTGTTGTGGGTCGTCAGTAGCCCGAGTCTGACAACCAGTCTTACCAAGGGGTATCGTATTACCCAGTAACTGGGTTGTGGAGGTCAGATAGGCAGTCACTCTATGTAAAATACTGGTAATCAGCTGCATCCGGTTAGACTGGAAGCCGACCCCAACGTAGTTGGAAAAAGGATAGGCAGATGGTTGGAACCAAGGTGTTAAGGTTTGTGTCAATAATTTCATAACCACTGCTCTCAAAACGGTGAAGGAAAACATCGTGAGGAAACCGGCATGTCCTAGAAGCAAAAATTCGAAGACGTGAGCAACGATGATGAATGACCAATGACCAACCAGCGCTGGGCCCGCTTGGTGGATTATATCCCACTCCCTCTTACTTATAATGAAAAGAAGCGATGCAACTGTCCCCAAAGAATATTGACGATACCCGTACTGGAACCACATTTATACAAAAACAAAAATATTATAAAGCAGAATACTAAGGTTCATTCAACGTATTAAAAAAGTAGACCGTCGGTTACGCACGCAACTAACAATAATTTATTACCTTCGCTTGAACTTGTGATGACACCGTAAACCATAATAAAAAGTAAAAGCCATAACACGATGTCACACTTAACTTACGGAAATAAGCAAGGCATTTGACTCGATCAAGCATAAAAAAATTACAGTTAATCGGAACAATATCGGAAAACAGTTTGAGTAACTTACTTACCTATATAATTTATCATTTAAAAACCTAAATAAATATCATTTTCACGTATAATAATTTGTGTAAAAAAAAAAAAAAACTTTTTATATCGCTGGGAGAGTGCTACAGGGATCTGTACTAGGTCCTATATTTTCACGACGTAAAAAGCAAGTCGTTGCAAGCGAACAGTTATGCAACTAATTACTTTATACTCCTCGTTAATTACCGATAAACTTTCATATGTAACACTGGCATTTAAATGCATTTTCGTCATGCAGTAATTAATCTTCTTTCGTGACTCGTGAGCTGTTGTCGTTGGAAATCATGAATTCAATGCCTATTTTTTTTATTTCTCTTTAGCGCTAGCGTAAACTGTGCGCCTTGTCGCTGCGACAAGACGCAAGGTTGTTGTTTGCGTCAGCGTCTTGTCGCTGCAACAAGACGCAGAGTTGTCGTTTGCTTCTGCGTCTTGTCACTGCAACGAGACGCAGAGTTTTCATTAGCGTCTGTACCTTGTCGCTGCGACAAGAAGCAGGGTTGTCGCTTGCGTCTGCGTCTTGTCGCTGCAACAAGACGCAGATAGCCGTTTGTCTTGTCGCTGCAACAAGACGCAGATAGCCGTTTGTCTTGTCGCTGCAACAAGACGCAGATAGCCGTTTGTCTTGTCGCTGCAACAAGACGCAGATAGCCGTTTGTCTTGTCGCTGCAACAAGACGCAGATAGCCGTTTGTCTTGTCGCTGCAACAAGACGCAGATAGCCGTTTGTCTTGTCGCTGCAACAAGACGCAGATAGCCGTTTGTCTTGTCGCTGCAACAAGACGCAGATAGCCGTTTGTCTTGTCGCTGCAACAAGACGCAGATAGCCGTTTGTCTTGTCGCTGCAACAAGACGCAGATAGCCGTTTGTCTTGTCGCTGCAACAAGACGCAGATAGCCGTTTGTCTTGTCGCTGCAACAAGACGCAGATAGCCGTTTGTCTTGTCGCTGCAACAAGACGCAGATAGCCGTTTGTCTTGTCGCTGCAACAAGACGCATATAGCCGTTTGTCTTGTCGCTGCAACAAGACGCAGATAGCCGTTTGTCTTGTCGCTGCAACAAGACGCAGATAGCCGTTTGTCTTGTCGCTGCAACAAGACGCAGATAGCCGTTTGTCTTGTCGCTGCAACAAGACGCAGATAGCCGTTTGTCTTGTCGCTGCAACAAGACGCAGATAGCCGTTTGTCTTGTCGCTGCGACTAGATGCCGAGCTGTCGTTTGCGTCTGGGATTAGTCGTTACCACAAACGTCGTGCGACGTAAGTACGTAAGAGATCAGTGTTGTTCATCTTGTGAATGAATGAATGAATATGGAGCCTCTTGCACTTGCCTTGGAGCTTATCATGCGAAGACTGACGACTGCGACTCTGCAACTCGACGTCAAGTGTTCCGCACGCATTTGAAGAAAATTATCGGCGGCAGCCTGTCGTTACCTCTAGTCGCCGAGCTGTCGCATAGTGTACGCCATGTCTTATGGTAAAACTATGCTGGTAAATACGCTGACCCATTCTGCTATTTCTGTTCCGCGTGACAGTAAAATGGCTAGTTAAGCAGACGACATCCTCATAGGTTGAACTGCGAGATGCCATTAAAAAAAAAGTAGAATGAGCTCTCCAAGGAACCTATTTATAAAGAAATCTAATATCTTTAGGAATAAAAACACAGACCAAAAAAATAAATAAAACATAACCAATACACATGTTTAACAGATATTTATTTCAAATATAAATTACAACGTAACTTTGATAATGGTTCATAACTAATCTAGAAAACTTAATTATTGTACCGTTGACCCATTTAATGTGACATTAGGAAAAGAAATAGGAATGGACGCCATTTTGAAAAATAAATGTTTGGCGCGATAGCGAAAAGATTAGAATTTTTAGCACGGCGTTCTCTGAAGTTTCTGCTAATCCCCATAGGAAAAAGCATCATATGTATTTTTTTTTTTTGTAGGTTTTTCAATACTATTACGGGTATAAAGTATCAAGGGTCAAATGTAACACTGAACGGGTCAAAACGTTTCATTGAATTTCTTCAATACGAAACATAAATAGTCAAATAAATAATATAAGAATCGTCCCCGTTTTCATAGCTGAAAACAAAATGCAAAAGAACATTATAATTTCCAACAATTTTAAAATTATACATACATATTTTTTTTTAAACTCGAAAGTGTAGATTTTTTTTTAACATTGGTCAATATATACATAGAAAATATTCATACATTTAGTTTATAAGTGACACGAAGTGATTATACATTTCATTTAAGTCAAATATTAATATCTAAGATAGTATTTAAGTTAATCACTGTTATTTCACATGAAATAAGTGTTTATGCAGAGTAAGGGAAGGCGCCCACGTGCAAATTTTGTCCGCTCAACTAATTTGTCTCTCACACCTAGTCTACGGGTTTGTATGAAAGTGCGCGTATGTTGCAAACGCGACAGCTGGGAGACATTTTTGTCCGCGGGTTTGGACGCAACTGTCGCTCGTCTATTGGTTGCAATGCAAGTGCGCGCACGGCGACAAAAAAGTTGCCGGCTAGCCAGTTGCCGCTCAACCGAAAATTTAACAAAAGTAGCGTTGCTGTCGCTCCCGTGTGCGCATCGTCCAAATCTCGACGAGGAGACAGCGGCGGAGACAAAAATGTTGCTGGGCAACTGTTGCCCGTGGCCGCCCGTCCTAATATGATCTTATGTGATATGAATGCAGAGTTGCAAGGTTAACGTACACATTTATAATAACCACAGTAGAACTATTTTGTGACAGTAGTTCAATGCTAATGACAAGACTATTGACAGCTGTCAGATGGCACAGATAATAAAACATTTTTTTTTTCAAGTTGGATCGCACTAACGTTTGTTATTCGTCCCAAGTTGCAGTATGGCAACTCGGGGCGCCCAATTTCTCTCGCATTGAACGACTGTACAGATTAACTATTTCAGAAAGATCGTGATATGAAAGACTAACATTTAATATTAAAATAACAGTCAAGCGTATTTAAACACCTATAGTGTTGCAAATCATATCAACAACTTTAAGTAAAGACTGCAGAGATATTCGCAAATCTGCAGAGATTTTAAGACCCTGCAGTTTCAATCATACCTTTCAAACCGTTATAATTATAATTGCAGAGTATCCTTGTTCTGAATGGCAATCTAAGGCGCGTGCTAGACAAAAGGGATGTAAGACGAGGGCGGAACGTCTTTTTCTCAGCGTCCGTCCTGAGTTTTGTCCTTTCTGTATGTTTCGTGCCAGATCGTGTTAATACATAATGTATGAAGAGTAATGAAGAAACGTGAAAGGGATGCCGCGTCTGCGTTCCGCTCTCGTCTCTCGTTCCTTCTGTCTGGCCCGCGTCTAAGGCCCGGCGCACACTTGTTACTTTTAGCATCGCTTTCTACGACTTATTCGTTTGCCTGAAGCGAGATTTTACTATCTAAAGCACCAGAGTATTATCTTACACAAAATGCTATGAAGCATCCCTGTATTTGCAAAGACTGTCAACATGGATGCTAAAAGTATAGCATTCTTACCGGGCGAGTGGAATTATGATACTCATATAATAATATATCGGTCTATTCAGTAAAAATCTCACTGTGAAATCTTTAAGTGAAGTGAGCTTGAACTGAGTTGTCATTCCACCTGAAGCTAGCAGATTCTAGGGATTGAGACTTTTGAGAGCTCACTTCACCTATGTTTTCACGGTAAGATTTAAGACTCGATCGGCTGGCCGAAGTAAAGCGAATTCCGCGCAGGATGCGGCACGAAATTCGCTCGCACCGATTGTATCAACTGACCTGTATGGAGGCGTTCGAACGGGCACGTATAGTCGCGTGACTTCCTTAATATCGCGTCCTGCGCAGGATTCACCTCAGTGTGGCCAGAGCTTAAGGCTGCCTACACACGGGCGGTGAATCGAGTAAGCAACAGTTCGTTGTTTGTTAAATCAACATTCATTTGTAGTTAAGACTCACATTGTACTACGTTAACTTCTAGAATAGTCCCATACATACGCCACAAGATTAGTCGCAAACGCTTCTGCTATGTGGAAATCGAGCAACTTTTAGTTGCGATTGCCAGTCGCAATATGCATCCGAGCATACCAACCCGCCACTTACACGATAATCGCCAATGTGCGGCCAGCCTTATTCCTAAGTCAATGCGCAAAATTAGCGCCATTTTGCGCTCATACTGAGTGGCGCAAAGGTCTTAGTACGTTCAAACCACGCCCGCATTAGAGCAACATTTAAAAGAATCAAATTCTCGCCAAAAAATTATATTTGTCGCGAAAAACAACCATGTTTACGATTTTATCCATGTTCCAGTCCGAATGTAGATGGGCAAATGATTAACGAGCTCGAATGAGCTGCGATTCAGTCCGAAATACGCAATAAAACCATTAATTATTATAGGAACAAAATATATTTTACATAATTATACCCTAGTGCGGACTAGGCTTAACCATAAAAAAGAAAGTACACTTCGTTTAAAAACGAATCAAACTCTGATTGCCTTCAAAATCGCTTAAACCTTCAAGGCGAATAATACGCCCATTTTTGAGTTATTGTATTGAAATAACTCAAGTAACTTGGATAGCATACAAGTTTACGCGCGGATGTTAAATCGTCGCCGTCCAAGCACATCTGTAATACCAAAGGAATCGCAGACACCTTAGGGCCCTTTCCCACGACAAAATCCCGTTTTTTGCAAGTAATGTTTTTTGCAGGCATCCTGTTTTCCGGACACTGC